>JAAXCT010000597.1:0-407755 GCA_012490785.1 Eragrostis nindensis
GGAGCTAATGGACACTGATCATAAGACACTCTAGCAGATTCAAACAAGTTGGGGGGACTGGAAGGTAAAGATGGTGCAAAACAGGAACAAAAGGAAGTAAGACAGTAACCTCATTGGCAAGCCTGTTTAAGGAAGGAGTTAACTTGCTGAAAGAGATGGAGGTGCTAGATGAGGAGGAGTCAGAGGAAGAGAAGGATAACACAAATCTAGAGTCAGCATGGGAGGAAAACTCAGAGATGGAAATGCAATTACTTCCTGAGGAATTAGTGTGCAAGCTCTCGCAAGGGAATGCAAATAGAAGAGGAAAGAGAAGAAGGACATAGAGACCTGCCTGAGAAATGGGACTATGGCCAGGATATGGGGGCAGTTTCACTCACAGCAGGCCAGGAGGGGGGAAAAGTGGGAAGAATAGCCACTGGAGTTCTTTCACCTGACAGGGCTAAAGAAAAGAAGAAGCAGAAGGTTAATCAGAAATGGGGCCTGTGCTAGTGGAAAGAAGGTCGACTAGGAATCAGGATGGGAGGACTGTACTACAAAGAGCTCAAGATCTCAAGAAGGAGAAGAACCTGGAAGAGAACAAAGGTATAAAAAAAACAAAATCCCTTCTCTGTTCTTTCAGATTCAGAAATTTCTACAGTAGCTATAGTCACTGGTATTAAGCTAGGTGAAAAAGTAGAACATATTGATGAGGTTATTTCAAGTTTGCAGAAAGTAGATGCTGATAGGAAAATAGAAATGTTCCATAGCTGTAGTTCTGATACTTGCAAGGAGAAAGTTAGAAATAATAGTAGTACTGATCCTCTTCTAGATAAGAGTAGTGAGCAAGAGGATGGCCCTTGCTGTACACCTTTTAGAAGTAATCTCATTCATCAGGTGGATGATACTGAGATACTTGAGACCATGGAGAATTGGTCTGTAGTAAAAAGTAGAAAAAAAACTCAACAAATCTGTTAACGATGAGAGGAATGTTCTGGAACATTAGAGGCCTGAACAAGACAGGCAGGTGCACAAATCTTTCTAGTGCCATTAGTAAGTATAAGCTAGATTTTGTAGGAGTTTTAGAAACTAAGAAGAAAGATTTTACTGATGGGTACCTTAGGCTTTAGCTGGTAATAATGGTTTTTCTTGGAAGTTCCTACCTGCCAAAGGGACTGCAGGTGGCATCCTGGTGGGTTTTAGAGAAGATCTCTTTACTGTGGTAGTAGGAGACTTGCTTACTTATTCTGTTTCTTTAATGATAATAGATAAGAAAACAAACTTCCAGTGGAAGTTAGTAGTTATCTATGGGTCTCCGTATGAGGATGGAAAACAAGCTTTCCTAGATGAACTAGAAAATGTGATGAGTTCCTGGAATGGGCCTATCTTATTGGGGGGTGATTTTAACCTAGCTAGGTCCAGTAAAGATAAAAGTAATGGGGTCATTAACCAGCATTGGGCTGACCTGTTCAATTCTTGGATAGACAAGTGGGCCCTCATGGAGGTGAATCCTGCTAATAGAGCTTACACGTGGGCTAATAATCAGCAAGATAGAATTTTAGCTAGGTTAGATAGGATTTTTGTTTCAACTGACTGGGAAGCAGCCTATCCCCTGACAACTGTAACAGCCCTGTTTAAGGATGGTAGTGATCATACACCTTTACTCCTAGATACTGGGAATAACATGTCCTTCAGTACAAAGAAGTTTAGGTTTGAAAATGGTGGCTAGAAAAAGAGGAGTTTAAGGATCTGGTTAGAAAAGCATGGGAAGAACCGTGTCCTTTTACTGACCCAATGGAGGTTTGGCAGTTTAGAACACGCACGTTTAGGAGACTCACTAGAGGCTGGGCAGCAAATGTAGTTGCAGTACAAACAAAAGCAAGAATCGGTTAGCAGAGGAGTATAACATTCTAGATTTAGCCTCTGAAAATAGGACCCTTTCTGAAGCTGAGCATAGTAGGATGAAACAAATAGCTGTAGAGCTAGACAAGTTGTGGGCTCTAGAGGAGATAAAAGCCAGACAACGCTCTAGAGATAGAAATATCTTAGAAGGGGATAGGAACACAGCGTACTTCCAAGCTGTTGCTAATCAGAGACGCAGGAAAAAAAACTATTGCTGTCCTTGATGGCCCTAATGGCCCTGTAGAGGATAATGAAGGCATGCTTAAAGTTGCAGTTAATTTTTATAAAGATCTGTTTAAAGCTGAAAGTAGAGGATCGGTTAGTTTAGAAAGGGATTTTTGGGAAGAGAGTGAAATGGTTACGGCAGAGGAGAATGAAATTCTTCAGGCCCCTTTCTCTGAAGAAGAGATCAAAGAAGCAGTCTTTAGTTCTTATGCAGAAGGAGCCCCAGGACCAGATGGGCTGCCTTTTCTTTTTCTACCAAAAATTCTGGGAGATTGTGAAACCAGATTTAATTAGAATGTTCCAAGCTTTTCAGGCTTGTAAGTTAGACTTGTATAGATTAAACTTTGCCTCTCTTACCCTGATCCCAAAGGAGAATGATGCTAGGACGATGAAAAAGTTTAGGCCTATCAGTTTGCTTAATTGCAGTTTTAAATGCCTTCATTTTCTCTAAAGTACTAACTATTAGATTTGGCAAGGTGTGCCAAAGGTTGATTGCTAGCCAACAGAGTGCTTTTATTAAGGGGAGGTACATTTTGGATAGTGTAGTTGTAGCTCATGAAATAGTACATAGCTTGCATAGAAACAGGAACCTGGGGTCATTATAAAACTAGATTATGAGAAGGCATATGATAGGGTGAATTGGGACTTTTTGTTTGAGATTTTAGCTACCAGAGGTTTTGGACAGAAATGGATAGATTGGATTAGAAATATTGTTCAAGGAGGTTCAGTTAGTGTGCTGATAATGGTAGTGAAAGCAACACTTTTAAAACTAGTAGAGGTTTAAGGCAAGGGGACCCATTGTCCCCTCTCTTGTTTAATCTTGTTGGTGATGTCCTTACTAGAATGATGAGTAAAGCTGCTAAAATGAATCTAATTAAAGGGCTGATGTCTGATTGTAGACCTGAAGGAATTGTGTCACTGCAGTATGCAGATGACACAATAATCTTCTCAGAAGTAGAACCTGATAAGTTGAGAAACCTGAAAGGTGTCCTGATGTGCTTTGAAAGAGTTTCAGGGATGAAAATAAACTTTAGTAAGAGTGAGCTAATTCCTCTACATTTGTCTGATGAGTATACTCATGATATCGCCCATATCTTTGATTGCCCGGTTGGTAGCTTACCTATGAAGTATCTGGGCGTGCCTTTACATCATAGCAAGTTGAGAAAAGAGGATATTCAACTTTAATAGATAAGATAGTGCAAAGAGTAGCTGGTTGGAGAGGGAGGCTACTATCTTACGCTGGTAGACTAGTGCTAATTAAAACTTGTCTAGCTAGTATTCCTTTTACTTATTATCTTTCATCAAGTTTCCCAAATGGGCTATAAATCTGATTAATACGCACATGTCACATTGTTTTTTGAACAACTTTGACGGCCGTAGGGCGTATCACCTAGCGAACTGGCCTTCAGTTTGCATGAAAAAAGAATTTGGTGTCTAGGTGTCCCTGACCTGAGAGAGCTAAATCTTTGCCTGCTAGGATCCTGGATCAAAAGGTATCTACAGGATGAGGGAAAACTTTGGAAGGAGGTAGTAGATTTCAATATAAAGACACAAACCTAATATTCTTAGTTGTAATGATAGAGAAGCTTCACAATTCTGGAAAGGTGTAAAGTGGGCGGCTAAAGCTGTGAAAATAGGTTACAAATGGAAAGTTGGGAATGGAAAGAAAATTAGATTTTGGGAAGGTAACTGGTTAGGCCCATCCAGTTTGCTAGTACAGTTTTGGGATCTTTATGTCATAGTGAATGAAAGATCAGGTACTATTGCAGAACTGTGGGATGGTGAAAACCTTAGGTGCACGTTTAGGAGATGTGTAGACAACAATCTGTTGAGAAAATGGGATGAAGTAGTCCAAATAGCCTCTACCATAGAACTAACAGAAGAGGATGATATGCCAATTTGGCAGTACACTCCACAAGGGGTTTATTCTTCACAGTCAATGTATGGAATCATTAACTTTAGAGGTATCATACCAGTTTACACACCTGCTGTGTGGAGATTAAAAATCCCACCTAGGATTCATATCTTTCTATGGCTTTTGTCTAAGAACAAGCTCTTAACAAGAGACAATTTAGCCAAGAGGAGAAATGTAGAGGACAAATCCTGCTTGTTTTGCTGTGAACATGAATCTGTTAACCATCTCTTTTTTGATTGTGTGATAGCTAAGAGACTGTGGGTTGAGGTGGCCCAGATCTTTGAGATAGATGTAGTTACTGATTTCGAAGCTATGGCTAAGCATTGGCTCAGTAGTAAAAAGTTTGTAGTGCTCAATATGTTCACAGCTGCAATTATGTGGGGTTTGTGGAAACTTAGAAATAATCTGTGTTTTCAGAATGGGGCCTGGAAAGATATGAAGTCACTATGGTGCCAAATCCTGACGCTGGTCAAGAACTGGGCGCGCTGCTCTGCCCTGGGAAGTTCGAGGAGGTGTTCACCACGAAGTGCATCCGGCTGGAGAACCTGATTGCAAGACCAGAAAGGATACACGGCCTGAACTGATGGAGGACTCGGAAGGCTGGCTATCCCTGACGCCAGAAATAGAAGATGTAATAGGTTAAGCTTTGGTAGTGTTTTGTGTGGTGAGTGGAGGGTACCAGCTTCTGGAGATGGGTGTGATGATCTTGGGCTCTGACCAAGATTATGTAAGAAAACGGTGCTGTAAACGGATTGGTCTTGACTGCTTTGCATAATGGACCGGGGAAAATCCCTATTACTCTAAAAAAAAATGAATCTTTTCTCATGATCCATGACAGGCCCACCGATGAAATCCTAACAAAAAAGCGACACCAAAGTGAAATGAGTTCAACTTTCAGTTATGCAGTTACATCAAGAAAAAAGTTTAGTAGAAAAAGTATATAACAACACAAATAGGACTAGTCAAAGATTGTAACTCCGTTGAGCCTGATAAAAGTGCATCCAAATCTGTCAACAAACATTTTTTTTATAAGGATGCCAAAACATGTTGATGCTATCACCAGTGCCACAATTTTTTCGTAATTCATTAGACCAAGAAATGTGCTATAAAACAGGAGGCACATTTGTATTTAACTTAGCTTTCGACGTTCGAAATGAAGTTAGGACTTCTACACGACTCAAAGAGCTAACTGCAAAAAAGCAGCTAGGAAGTCATTTTACCGGACTGACATCACACGTAGAGACCAAGAGCTCCTTGCAGTCTAACTCGATACTTTTACGGACCAACACCCCATATCTCATCAGAAAATCTTTTGAGAAGACGTCCCGTCCTAGGGCAACTACTGGCCTAGGCTGCAAGGAATAACATTCTGGGAGGTCACGGAGTTCCACCGCAGGAAGATCGAACAACACTCTGGAGACTCAATAGTCACAATGGCAATGTTATAATGCAAATTACACATTTCCAGGGAGCCTTCAACGATTAGTTGATTTGGCAGAGACACTTCAATCTGCAGTCGAAAATTTATCCACAGCACGAGGTGAGAAAGTCAGCATGAACCAAAAAAAAAGGGTAAAAAAAAAGTTGTTGTGTTGACCTTCGTGCCAAGAGCATAGGCCTCGAACTTAGTGCCAGGTTTTCTAACCAAACAACCAGAGGTAAGTATCCACGTTTTCTTGATATCATGGTCAACCACTGTCCCCGAGCAGCAGGTTCTCTTTTCATCTATGCAAACATATATTAGAATGAAGAATCAACAATAGAAATATTTTCCACGCTAATAGATCAAGCCAGGGAAGGCAGTATGATTGATTGTTTAACATGCATCCAACCAGACCAACCATAACAATCTGCTGCGGGGTTTCAAAACAATAGGGCACAGATAGATCGCCTTTAGTTGCCTGAACCCCTTGTCATACAGGAAACTGCCTGTCTGCCCACTTGACTCGTAGAAGTGCTGATCCAAAAGAAAACGAGGCGGGCGGCGGGGTTTACCAACAATACAGGAAAGGGACACGACAGATCTGCGGACTCCAGATGCCGATTCAAAGTATTTCAGTGCGTCTTCGGTGAAATCCCCTACAACTCCGAAATCATACTTGGCTGATTTGGGCAACCATACTTTGCGACCTGCTGATACATGGTTAGAGGTAGGCGTGAAGCGTTGCAAAATCGATGATTGTATCGAGACAGAATCATAGGGAGGGCGTGCATATATCGGAATTCCTACCATCTGAATTTTCCTTTCGCGGCGTTTTTGTGATCTGTCGCAAGAAAGAGGAATAGTTTTAAGCCCGATCTTCGCAAGCAACATCAAACAGACTTTTTGGGCAACTCTGTTATATGAACTGGAGATTATTGAGCAGAGAACGAAAGAATGTAATCGAACCTGCGGATGCGCCGGTTCCATCGCCTTGCGGCGCTTTGTGTTTCTTCATCGCGCCGGGGACCTGCTATGCCTCTCTCACTGTGTTTGGCTGGGGCTTTAGGGCTCGTTTTACCGGCACCTTTGCCTAATCCCGGTGGCATTGCCGCAAAGATGAAGATAATTAATACTCGGAACCAGATCCTCGGCCGTTTAAGTGCAGGCGTCCATCTGTCATCCGACGGTGCGCATTTCCTTTGCTAGTTAGTTGGACAAGCGCGAACACTAGCCTAGTCAGGCTCACAATACTCAATTGGACCTCAAACCGGCCGAGATGAAGATTTGAGCGGCCCACGTAGGCCCATCAACCGTTGCCCATTTTGACGGAAAACGGAGGCCCGTAGCTAGATTCCGCAGTAGAACTCGCTCGGGCTAGGAAAGTTACGGCGCAGTGAATTTGTTCCAGAGAGTCAGAGACATCCCCTTTCTGTGCCTACTCGCTCCCTCCCAGCTCATCGTCGACACACACAACCCAGCTGCGCGCTAGCTCAGATCCACCCCCGCGCGCGGGAGCCCGATGCCGCCGCCGGCGCCGCCGCAGCCGAACGGGGGGAAGGTGACCCCGAACCTGGCGATGGACGCGGAGGCCACGCGCATGCTCAACCTCACCGTCCTCCAGCGCCTCGACCCCGCCGTCGAGGACATCCTCATCACCGCCGCCCACGTCACACTCTACGACTTCGACATCGACCACAACCAGTGGGTGAGTACACGCACGCCTCCTCGCCTTCTTCTCTGATCCCCCCGCCTGCCCGTGGTCCGGCCCGATCTGATTCTGTTGCGTTGCGCAGAGCCGGAAGGACGTGGAGGGATCGCTCTTCGTGGTCAAGAGGTGAGTTGTACTTGATTACTGGAGTGGAGTTTGGGGATTGGATCGTCGTATGGTACGTTCCTTGGATCTAATTCTTTCTGGAATGTGTTTGATTGCATGTAGGAACACGCAGCCGAGGTTCCAGTTCATCGTCATGAACAGGCGCAACACCGGTACGTACATTGCGATCTGGCCTCATCAGCTAATCAGTAGAGTCGATTTGTTAGCTTGTGTGCTGGCTTAGACCTTGGCGCAGGTGGAATCAGTAGAGTCGATTTGTTAGTGCACCTCTTTAAGCTATGGACAATATGGATCGTGATAAAGCATTCTTTTCGGTGATCCTAAATCCGACAATTTAGTTGCTGCAGGAAAATATTTCATTGATTGTCTGGTTGCCGCAACTCCCTGTATTACGGAGCTTTCCTTTTATTGTTGTTGATATGCTGCATGACCTTTGATTGGGCTCACGTTCACGGACTAATCGCAATGCTAGCCAATAGCCGTTACGGATAAGAAAGGAAATAAGTAGTGCTGAGACAGTAGTAAGTAGTGCAACCAAATATTTGTTTTTTATTTTTTTTAAAAACAAGTGAACCTATTTGAGAAGCTCCTACACAAGAGAATAAGGTGTTTTCACCTCTATGGCTAGCAGAACATGTTCGTATTACATACTCTGTTCATTAGAGACAGTAAGTACAATGTTTGTGATTATAAGCTTTGGAGTATTGATATACTCAGTCTGTCATTTATGTGGTATGCTGATCGATGTGGTGGATTCCTCACTGGAAAGTTTGATTCTATCTTATTAACAGATAATCTGGTGGAGGATCTTTTGAGTGATTTTGAGTACGAACTTCAACCTCCATATTTGTTGTACCGGAATGCCGCTCAAGAAGTAAATGGTATTTGGTTTTACAACCAAAAGGACTGCGAAGCTGTTGCGAGCCTTTTTGGAAGGTAAAGTTTTTCTCATACGTTTTCCACTCCTGTTATTGGACATCTTCTGCTGTGACTAAGATGTGCCTTGTAATCTGTTCGTATGTAATTTAAGTATAAATTATGTAGAAGTGGATATTCAGGCCTTGTTATCCACCTTTGAATTTTGAACACTAGGAAAGGATGGATGAATACTATATATGGCTGGAAAATGTTAACTAATGGCAGTCCACCACGTGGACTCACAATGCCTAACATACACGTTCTTAAGTTTGAATTGGGATGTGTTTTTAGTTTTCCAACTGAAAGCTGATTAATATTCAGTTAGATAGATCTGTCGTACCATAAACTTCGTTCTCTAGTTGGTACTTTCTCTAATCGCAATTTGTCGTTATGTTCTTTTTTGTTGGTTCACTCGCTTTTCTGTAAATTTGTAGTTGCGTGATTTGATCTTATTCTTTTGGAAGGAGGTAATACACGTGACATGTAAATTAAGAAATAATGCACATTGATACCTGCCATTCAAGGGCTTAATTTTCCTTCTCGAAACAAATATTAATGTGCCTTCAAAAAGGGGGAAAAGAAATGTGACCCATCTTAGTCCTAATGAATGAAATGTTCAAATCACTCAAAGTGCAGTACCATGGTGCACATTGTTATCGTTTTTGGAAAGGAAGACCATACTCCTCCCATATGCTGCGTGACAGGACATGGTTGTTCCTTTGACTTAATTTTTTTTTTCTTGTACAAAGTAAATTAATTTGATCACCTCAATTGGATACATCGTCTATTAGGTGGAATATACTAGGGCGATTATTTTTGTATTGGAATATCTGGCATGACTTGTGTAAAGCACACACTTTTCACTTGTGCTGAAATATTGTTTCGTGCATTTTATTGCAGGATACTGAATGCTTACGCCAAAGTGCCTCCAAAACCAAAGTGGCTTCCACAAAAAGGTTCTTCCTCTGGATTTCTATGTACACACTTAATATTATCTTCCGGATTCTATTTGCACTATTCATCACATTCGAAGCATTTTGGATATGAGTACAATGGAATCACTTATGCATTTCTTTTGATGTTTGCAACAGCGAGTTTGAAGAATTGGAGGGGGTACCTACATCTGCTGCGATAGATGCCCCCCTTGAACCTCCTCCATCTACTACTACTATACTTTCTGATGCACCTGATGAATCACTGGCCAATTACTTCAATGTAAGTTCTCTCAATTTTTTCTTTGATAACATAGGAGATGCTGTTTCCTGCATTATTATTGTTTCACCAAATAATATAGTTGGCAATAGCTTGGGTTATGGTCAATAGTAAACATGCATTTTTCTGATTCTGAATGTGATCGGCACTGTAGCATCTTATACCAGTATATGCTTCTCTCTGGTTTTGTGTATATAATTAGCACTGTTACTTTTCTTTCCCTCACAGCTTAGATTTGCTAAGAAAAATTGTTTATCGAATCCACAGGGTGCTGCTAGTATTGGGAGTGTATCAAGTGCACCAATGGCTGGAAGAAACACATCCTTCCCCTGAGTCCACTACATCTTCCCATGTGCCGTTGGTCGTTCCAACTGCTGTACTGGCACCTCAAATACCTCAGCCACAAGGGGTTTCATCAGCTCCACCACTGCCCCTACATGATGCTAATGCCCACGTGAGCCATTCAACAAATCTTCTGACACCAGCATTTTTTGCACCTGCATCACCCTCTTCTCTTCATCAGTTGCACCACCTGTTTCATCCATAACAACACCAACGGCACCACCACTTCATCCAAATCCAGCTTCTGCTCAACGTCCTCCGTATGGCACTCCCTTACTCCAGCCCTTCCCACCACCTACTCCACCTGCTTCGCTAACCCCTGCACACAATGACGGGCCTGTTATTTCGAGGGATAAAGTTAAGGACGCCCTCCAGAGACTTGTTCAGGTATGTTTCACATTAAAATTTAATCTTACTATGTGTCCTGAGACTTGTTGCATGATTTAAATCTTATTGTGTCCAACAGAGCGACGAATTCATCGATTTGATCTATAGGGAGTTGCAAAAGGTGCACATGTAGACTGGTCAATACTCTGTATGGCTGCCAGACAGGAATGCTTTGAGTTTTTTTTGTGAGTTTTGTATGTTTATTTCCCAGAACCTCTGTATAGCTTGTCTTCATGTGTTGATGTAAAGTGCTTATAGCATCTGTTGGTATTGTTTATCGTACTTGTTTCTGAACAACTGTATTTCCATATAGTATTTATGAATCTGGAAAAGAATTAGATTTGGCCATGCCCCTCTTCAGGGTATTCCAATTTTGTAAAACGGACTTGTGTGAGAACATTTATTTATTTATTTTGGCGATTTTATCAAGCAACAGTACCTTTTTTTTTCAATGAAATATGTTGATTTTGAAAGTTTGTCACGCAAAATGTATGGTGACACTATCGACTTGTTAGAATTTGAAGATGTGACTAATAGAGCGTTCACCGTTTTTCTTAGTAAAAACATGTACAAGCCGGCAGTATTTTCTATTCACGCGTTTCTTTGATTTTGGGAATTCGTACTGTGTGATATCGTGTCGCGATCTCAACTTCTGTTAGAAATCTGTAAACAGTGTTTCACTAGTGACCATGCTAAACATATGCGTAGCACAGTTTGGCAATGTTTCATATGCACTCCTGGGAAGAAGCCATTTGATGCTTCGCCGGAGATCAGAATTATCAGTTAGAATGGAAAGATTCATCAAAGTGGCCAATTTCATCAGGGAAGACTGCAGAACTCGCATGTACAAGCAGCCATTTTTTCCGTCCGTAATTATGTAATTTCCCGTTATATAGTAGTACTAGATTTTTACAAAGGCTCCATTCCTCTATGATTCTGAACTGCGTTTTGTGTCAATGTCGTGTGCTACTCGTATTTACATACTCGACGTAGGAGCATCGTATTTACATACTCTCGTAGGATCATCGTATTTACACACTACGGTCACCGGAAGTCAGCATGACCAGGAATCCCAGGAACGCCGCCGCTCCGACGCCGGAGCAGCAGAGGTCAATAATGCCGTCCCGCCTCATCTTCCGCTCCTTCCTCGCATTCCTCCTCTTCACAAACTCCTCGTACCTCAACTTCGCCGCCGCCGCCTCCTCCGCGCCACGCCCCTGCCTCGCGCCGGCCATGGCCGCGGCCACGACGGCCAGCCCGTCCCGCCCGCTCACGCCACCGCCCTCGCCGTCCTCCACGCACAGGCTGACCTCCCTGACGTGCCCGCACCGCTCGTCGCACGTGACGGCGGCGTCGAGGACGAAGTCGCCGCCGGCGACGCCGAGGACGACGGCGAACCGCACCACGGTCTCCCCTCGCGGGAGCCACCGCCGCTCGACGGCCACCGGGCGGCGCTGGACGCGTTCACGGCGCGGCCGGAGTCCGGGTCGATGAGGACCCAGCTCAGCGCGAGCTCCGCCGGCGCGATCGGCGGCGCCGTGAAGCCTTCCTGCACGAGCGCGTCGACGCGGAACGGCGCGCCCAGGAACCAGGCCGACGCGGCGTCCGTCTCCACCACGCGCGACATGATGCAAGTGCCGGCGTAGTGCAGGTCGACGGCGGAGACAAGACGCGCCGGGAGGCGAGCACCTGGTGGTGGTGAGGCGGTCGTCGACGGTGGCGCCGGCGGCGGCGAGGGGCACGGGAACGGGAATGCGTCGGCGAATAGGTGCCAGTAGTAGTGGCCTTTGTCGTCGACGACGAGGAGGGGGAGGGCGTCGCGGACCGACGGCCACTGCGCGAGGAAGAGGTCGCGCCACGCGTTCGGGTCGGAGGCGAGGTCGTGGAAGGCGGAGCTCGCGCACCCCGAGCGCGGCCAGCGACGCGCCGTCGAGCCGGCGGAGCACGAGCGCCAGCACGTCCGCGGGCAGGTCCTCGATGGCCGTCGCGTCGCCGGCGCCGTCCACGAACGCCGCCGGGGCCAGGTCGTCGTCGATCATAGTGACACGCCGCGCGGTGGCCATGGACGTGGATAGGATCGCAGAGTCGACGGACGGAAGAAGCGCTTGGTTTGGCTTGGACACGAAAGCTAGTTTTCTCGTGTGTATATATATATATATGCATAAGCGCTTGGTCGCCGTCTGAACGTGACGCTTTCCTGCTCCCCAATGTCGACGCTGAAGACTGCAGAGCTGAGAAGCCACGGTGCCGCCCGCCGCCCTGCTTCGCTTCCCCCTTGCGTCACGTTGAAAACTCTCTACGAATCCTGTTGACCAGCTTCCATGCGTTCGCTTATGACACTCTGCCAAGTGGGACCGCCGTGTTATCTCATTTGACCCGGCGTGTCACCACCATTCTCGAAAAAAAAGGATTGGCAATTGGCAAGGCGGCTCCAGCGCAGCTTCTGCAGAATCTTTCTTTTTGTTTGGTTCGGTGAAGGGTCCATCTGCAGGAGTGGTCGTCGCGCCTGTACATGCTAACAAATTCATGGTGCACGGCACGGCGACTGGCAACCACCGGCAGGGGCCAGAGGAGCGAGCACACGGCTGGCTGACGGCTGCATCTCTTGTTGTCGATGTCCGTAGCGGGCGATTCGTGCGATTGCAATTTGACACGTGAGGGATCTCGGTTGCATACTGGCATCTGCACGGGACAGAGGGCCACAGGCCAAAAGGGGGCCGCCGACTATGCAGTATGCGAGTGCCGTGCGTGCAGTATCGACACGTGACGTTTTGAGGACGCGTGAGATGCGTTGGCCATGTAAAGCGCGTGCTCTGAAATCTGAATACAATGCGTTGGCCATTTCATGATCGAGATGCTAACCAACCATGCACGCGCGCGCTAGTCCGAAGTTGCCGAGTCGCGCTCGCGTTGTCGTCGACATCTCTAGCTGTGAAGTGTGACATGTTCTCCCGTGTATTGCGCGCGCTAATCAACAGGGATATAATAGAATAATCCTCAATAGTAATCAGCATGTTCGCCTGGCTGCTTTGCAGCAGCTATAGTGTTTCAGTTATTTCTCCAGCAGCCGCTATAGTGTTCGTTCGCAGTTATTTCTTCAGCAGCCGCAGTTGCAGCGCAGCCTGCCAAACAGGCTCAATAGCTACGAGTGAGAAGGAAGGAGTTGTTTGGATTCCTACCTTCGATAATGTGACGACTGACGAGTGACGACCAAATCACCAAACAAAATAGAAAAACAAGCAGTTGTTCACATACATGAATCGAATGATCATGATAAGAAAAGCTGTATAAAATGGCATGACGAATCCGTATCTGACGGTATAACTTTGACTCGTGACTCATCAGTCCGATAACAAGCTGCAACAACCTGCAGGATTGGTTAAACTATTGTGTTCGCGTTTTGACAAGTAGCATATATAAACATTTTTTCCTTTAGTTGATGAGTCGTTGCCTGACATATATGGGCACTAGGGATGGCAACTTTACCCATGGGTGCGGGCACCCGATGGGTACCCGACCCGATGGGCGTGGGCGTGGGTGCCATTTCGCGCCCATGGGTGCCACCCGCACCCGACCCGACTCAGACATGGGTGAAAGATGGGTGTCGTTTTTCACCCATGGGTCACCCATGGGTGACCCGATTATAGTCCATCCGCGCCTCCCCATTCCCAAACGCGACTCCACCACCTCGTCTCCCACTCTAGTGAGTTTAAGATGATAATAAACTTCTATTTAATTGTTGTTGGAGATGTATTGTGACTAAGAATGTGACTTTATAATATCTATTTGCCGAATTTTCATGTCGCGAGATGATAAATATCTCTATATTTATTGATTTTTGATTTTGTACATGCGTTTTATGTATTTTTGTGCTACACCCGATGGGCACCCGACACCCACCCGAAACCCGATGGGTGTGGGCGTGGGTGTCATTTTCACCCATGGGCGTGGGTTGGGTGTCATTTTTCACCCGATGTTGTTTTCGTCATGGGTGGGTTTTTGCTCTACCCGACCCGAACCCGACCCATTGCCATCCCTAATGGGCACACAGTCAGCTACACGCATGGACAGATGGGCTAACTGTTTGCCTCCTTCTACAAAAGGCGTGAGCTCCATGCATACTCTTTTTTGTTTTAGAACAAAATGAGAGCAACTTTTTCAGCTACCTGCCTACTAATATAAGATATACTCCTTCCAGTTTTAAATTGTTGATGCCATTGACTTTTTCAATTATGTTTGACCATTCGAATTATTCAAAAATTTTAAAACTTTATCATATATTTTGTTATGATTTGTTTTATCATTAAAGAAGTTGAAATGTACCTTATAACTTTGCATGTTTGAACTAATATTTTGAATAAGAAGAATGATCAAACGTAGCGAAAGAAGTAAATGGCATCAACAATTTAAAACCGGAGGGAGTGTATAGTAACGAGACATGAGACATTCGAGTCTGGTCAGCCAGATATACGGTGTATACATGCTCCAGCAACATGATTGTTCTTAACTAACTCGTAATCATGCACTTCGATTTACCCCATTTTAATGTATTGCATTGCCGGTTGATAGCTGCAGAGTTTTTTTTTTTCAAAAAAAGGGAATGATAGCTGCAGAATTGACACAGGTGCACGAATTGCATCGCCATTTTAATGTTTTTGTATTGCCAGGCCGTTGGTTGGGCCAAACTGCACGTGAGCTGCATCTCCGCCCGTCGCATCCTAAATGGGCCGCATTTGGGGTTTGCCAGATAATGTGCCGTTAAACATTCTGCATGCTTGTCACCATTCCCGGGCTCACAGCACGGGCTGGCCCAGAGGGTTTGCGGAGGGGCCCGTTCCATATTCGATTTCACTGCTGCTACCACGCTTGATTCGCTTGAACCGCGGACATATGACCATCAATTAGAACGGGTTGTGTTCTGGTTAACGGTGCATCCGAGAGACAGATCGCATGGCAGACAAGTCCCTGCATGTGATCTGTTGCTGATGCCCAATTGGGAGGGTCAGCAGCCAAATGCACCACCAGTAACCATAAAGTACAATGATCTGCGCAAAAGTTTATCCCTATGAAAAGATATGGGCTAGTATACTTAGCTCGCTAGATCAGCGTAACTGTGTTTGACTGCTGGCATGGATGATGAGAGTGAGAGTCTTCTTTGTGGTGGCGCCGGCCTTGGCCGAGACAGATTTGACTGCACGCGTGCACATGTGCGCAGGATACGATTCTGTACTGGCATGTTCCAAGTTCCGATTCGTTTAGTGTCTCTCTGATTGCGAGGCTTCCCTAATCATTTGGGCAAGACAGCTAGTACTACGCCGGTGTGGTTGCTGTTGGCTGGTCCCCTTCACCGGGAAAGTGATCTGCCGTTTGCGGTGGTGGATTAGCAAGCAGCTCCGGCCCCTGTGGGGGCTGATGGTCGGCAGGGCATCGAATTTTGTTCCGAAATGGCTCAAACAATTTTTGTTCTTTAGGATTAGTGCAGCGCATATGCATATCGGAGCAAGTTGATAAGGTGTGCGCAAAATGTGAGGCTCCTAGTACAAATCTGCAGCTCGATCACTGGTTCAGTTTTTTGCTAATTCCCTTTTCAGTTGGCCTCGTCGGCTGGTGCCCTCTGCAGCCAGAGCACCCTTCTTTTTTTTTTTAGCTGCAAGCCTGCAAATCGAGCGTTTACAAACTGAAGTTCAGTTTCAGCTCTGAGAAACAAGCAATCTCCAGTTAATTTCCAGGATCTAATGATCTGCCAAATCTTCTCTGCACCTTAATCATTTAGTGCGGTCCTTTTTTCTTTTTTGAAAAATTTAGTGCGGTTCTTTCAGTCTCGTCTGGCCCATCCTCTCCTGCATGGGCATCAGTCTAGATCTGAGCCTCGCCAACACATCGGTCATAGCTTATCAGATACACGTCCTAACCCTCAACACTGTGAATCCGTGACAAGTAGAATGACAGGTCCATGATTTGTCGCTGTGCATACTCCATCTTCCTGAAAGATACGGGCTACCTGCTAGCTCGATGCAAGTAACTGAATTATGCTGCACGGACGAGACAGTAGTACAGCCTGGACAGACCAATTTCGACTGCAACGCGTTCGTGCAAGTGAAGAAGGGACCCGATGGATCGACAAGGAATGGAGGGCTCAACTGTTCCAACCGAACCCTGTCCGATTCCACGACCAAATCATTTGTGGGAAGATGAAAGTGTACTTACTGCTGATTGCTGTTGGCCGCAGCAGCTAGATGGTCCCATCTTGCAGCATGGACCACCATCATGTACTGATGAAAAAGATGATCTGCTGTTTGCGGCTGTGGATAATTCAACCTTTGTGGGGCTTCCTCTAGCTGTAGCTGCTGGTGGTCGGTAGTGCATCAAATTTTATCTGTTTCAAGATGGCTCAAAACAATTCAGTTTTTTTTTATATAAATTTATGGTTGATTTGCTACATCAAAATATGAGCGGCTGATTTGATATGTATCAGCATCTCGTTGGTTCCATGTATCTCTGATTCCCACGAGGTTGGAACACCATACACTATATGCATACTTGCTTGTGTGCTATGACCAACATGCATGCACAGGGATAAATCCCTTTGGTTTGTTAAAAATACTCCTAGGTGAGATGTTGGAGAATATTTTCCCGTACTTTTAAGTTTTGAGTCGTACCATGATAGGAGAGAATATATTCACTGCTCAGCAAATGATCTCAAATCCTAATATTAATACGCCCCCTTGACACATGCTTTTCCCATATAATACTAACTTATCTTCCTACGTACCTAAAAAGGATGTGCTCACTATTGCTCACAGCAAGAATACCGGAAACCAGATTTGTACCGCACATCCTTTTCCATCAAAGCGAGATGAGGCCATGAAGGTCAAATAATCATGGAGATCCCTTTACAATCATACATATGAGCAAAACTGTGGGCTCTCATGTATGTAGTGTCACTTTTGGAGAGCGTAAGCATATATAAATGTAAAACTTGGTCCTAAAATAATGGTTGATTAGGTGCAAGATCGGCTTCGGTGGTGGTCCAGCACACTATGAGGCTAAGCTAAGAACTAGATTTGGACATATCATTTGATGTGTATATAATGGCATCGGTTTGGTGGTGTTCATCTCTTTTTGACTCGCAGGGCTACATTGGCATAGTAGTGGGGTTAACAAATTGAAACGAACATATTTTCATTAGGTTAGTAGCATTGCATTAATAATACTACCACACGTCAAATCCATTCGCCGCATAGGCGGCTTAAAGTTTATAGCCTTTTACCACTTGCGCTGATATATAAACTGTCCGTGTGGCACTTGCATTAATATATACACTCTCCATGTGAACCATGTAAGAATTTGCTAATGTTTACTTGTCTGTCCTTTCAAGAGGGAAAATAATGTTTTACTCCCTCCGTTCTTTAATTGATGGCGCCCATTAGCTCAGACCTTTCTTGGAAACTACCATGCAATGAGCAACTCAAAGCTAGCGTAGCACACCAAGAGGTCAAATACGTAGGACACGGTATATTTTGTTGAATGATATTATATGTACGACCTATCTGTCCAATTTAACATTTTAACCTCTTGCTATTTTGAGTGATGTTAAAACTCGAGGAATGACATTTTTTTATGGTTAGGAGGTCCAATCATCACTTGGATTGGTTGGTGACCCGGCCAACTGTGATACATCGTAGAAAAATTTGGGGGGGGGGGGGGGGGGGGGGGGGGGGGGTTCCTATGAAAAGCACTTGCGTACCTATTTTCTTGTTTACGACATGACAATATAATCATATAGTTATCTTTAAGAGAGAGAGAGAGAGAGAGAGAGAGAGAGAACCCCATCAACGTGGCAAACACCGTGTAGTGCTTAATGTGATGTTCTTGCTTCGTACCACTACGTAGGCATAACGCAACGGACAGTAGCCATTTTGGTGCAGAAAAGAGCTAAAAGAGGGAAGAGAGGGCTGGTACTCAACGTCAGGCAGCAAAAGAAACACGTATACTGCGCTGCGCGATCGAGATACCCCATCACCGAACGAATGGAGAAGCGATCGCGACCGAGCAATTATATATACGCGCTAGCTACGTACCTAACTTGTCTTTTCCACTGGACGGATCACGGGCCAGTTCATATCGTATCGTATCGTGGACTGATCGAGAAGCAAGCTGGTCGGTCGGTCACGTTGGAACTTGGACGAAGCACGGGCGAATGGTGGCGTCGTCGACTTGTTCGATCTACTGACTACTGTTGAGTATTCTAAACTTGCAGGCAAAAAGTGGCAGACTGCTAGCTAGTCAAGTGTATAGGCAAAAAGTACTAGTAGTTTGTATTCGTATTCGTGGACGAACAAGGATGCCAAGAGTTCGGAAAAATATTCTTGAGAAGCAACAGCAAGTCGGTCTTGCGAGCAGGATCAGTAATCTTTTTTGCACCAACTTTCGTCGCGTCGCGTTTTATATACCGGCCCGATCGATTGTCACATGCAGTAGTTTAATCCATCTTAATTACCGCGTTCATGCGTGCGATCGAGGACACTCATTACGTACGTGGTGCCTGCAACGCATGCAATGCAATTGCAAGTCAACTATAGCAGGCAGAAAGCAAAGTCTTCGCTCTCGATAAGCTTGCGAGATACACTATGGATCGTATCGTATCTACCGGGAGCTTACTTGCACTTTTCCCCCAACTTTCCCTCGTGTTTTCCCGCGCACTCAGATTGACTTGATCACGTACGCCGTCACGCGTGTTAACGCGGCGTTGACTCACCCCCAGCCCAGCTCGATCGATCTTTAGCAGTTTCGTTGATCACTGGAGTACTCCTACAACTCAAACAAATTAAGCTGACCCAACGAACGAACCGTGAAACGTGTTGCGGCGTCCGTTCCGTTCGTTCGACGACTGCACCAGCGGCAGTGCCGTACTGGCGCCGTGTGGCCGTGTGGGCAAAGGCATTGCGGCAGCGATTGATTGGGAGGAGTGACGCATGTCATGGGCTTCTTTTTCTTCTCCTGGAGCGGCGTGCGTGCGGGCATGCATGTCGACCCGATCGACCGCACCAAGCAAGCAAGCAAGCAACTGTACTGCGTAGCTGGTCGGCGGCCGCGCGCGTCGTGCGGAAACCAGCTGAGAGTGCGTGCGGGAGAAGCAAGCAAAGCAGACAGACACGCTCGCGCACGGCGGGCGCCGCGCCGCCCGCACCTTATTCCTGTGTGTACCTGCCCGTCGCGTCTCAGCCGTGCCTGTGTTTGTTTACTGTTGTGCCCTCAAGCTGTTAGGGGCAGTTTTGTAAAGTCGCTAGGTGACGAGTCTCTCAACAGTCAGGCGATCACGGACCCGGGTTTCGCGCATGGACTGACGGCACACCGCTCGAGGGGAGATCCACTTGCCATCCGCCTCGTTCGCTCGCCCGGCGGCGCATTAATGGCTTCCCATGGTTATCCAAAGCCAAGCTAGCGTAGCACAAGATCGAATGCCACGGCCACGAGGGCACTGTGCCTTTCACGCACGTACGTACTGTATCATCATCAGTTAGAGATCCTCCGAGAGTCATGGGAACAAGACGGAAGGAGGGGTTCCCCTAGCCTGCCATCGATGAGCGGAACGCCTTCGTCCAACTTGGTAAGCTTCCATGGATGCAGAGCTTGACAGGAGTAATAAGAGCGTCCTCTAAGCTACCTCTTATAATTATTTATTAGAGAAAAAGAGGAGAGAGAAGACAGCTAACTCTTCATCAAGAGGCAGTTTCTAAGAAAAATAAGAGACTTAAACATGGGTCCTACTGCTCTTCAATTCTCTGCAAAAGCTAGCTGCTACCTCTTAAATGTCTCTATCATTGGGGACGCTCTAACCATACTCAAATGGAGTACAGTAGAATAGAAGAAGCAAACGATAATCCAACACAAACAGGTAGTACCACCGCCACCAGACGGATGATGTCTCAGGTGCTCCGTATAGCAAACTTGGTTGGTTTGATTTCCAGCGCCAATCACAAGCTAGGTTAGTCGCCAAACAGGGTCCATCACTAGATCCTCCTAATTAATCCTCTATAAAATACACAAGCCAGCTGGTTATATAGATCGAAAAGACAAGGACTATACAACAACACAACTTTATGCGCGAGAGAAAAAGGGAAAAAATAAAAGCAACTAATTAAAAGCGCGCCGCCGGATCGTAGCATATCATTGGGAGACGGTTATGTGCGTTGTTTTTACTAGCAACAACACAACACAACAGGCTTCAACTTGCGCACAACTTTCTGCTCGTCCAAAAGTGGGCCTACAACTAATAATTCTACTAGTAATAATCTAGCATTATATTTCGTCCGTCCTTTTCCCTCGATCGCTCCCAATCAGGTGCTAGCTTAATCGGTGGAGCAACGTCGACGACCCAGCTGCTTTCGGTTTATTTTTGTTGCTGGCTCTCGAAGACGAACTTGTATGGCACCTGCAAGCTGATAATAACTTATGGTGGCCTTGGCACTTGAGTTTCTCCCTACCACGACCACCACCACATCACCCATGTGTTCCCCATTCATATGCGTAACAGTAGTGTGGTTCATCGTCAGGCGCGTACCGATAGAATTGAAAAGGCCGATCCAGGGCCAATTGCCGCGGAAGTCATGTGCAATTCGCCTACTACAATCTTCTTTCAATAAACAATGGGTACCTAGAGTTCGTGATCTCTTTCCCATTTTATATCTGTTCATATGCATGGTGATACATTGTTGTCAAGTTTGCTCACGCATGCATTATTTGATCATTCAAAGAAAAAGAAAACAACAAGTTATATATAGTCTACGCATTGCCATTTGCCAACAACAGCAGTGCATGCATCATGTGAGCGACACACGACGAGCGAGGACTCTCGTCTCGATAGTCAGTCGATATTGCTAAGAGGGAGACAGAGAAACCTCTTCCGCAACTACTACTACCACCTTGTGCATGCGGCCGGCCCAGCGCGTTGCTTTGCTCCGCGCGCGGCGCCTTTTCCTTGGGTTACGCAGCAGCCTGGCATGCACCTCGTGACGGTTGCGATGCGATTATCTTACACGGCACGGGCGCCGACTGCTGCCTGCGCTTCATTTCCGTCGAGCCGAGCAGGCGACACGACCAGCCGTACGGGCGGGTGACTACGGCCGCAGGAGGCGCGTCGTACGTGAGCTTTGTCGGTCGCCGGCGAAGAAAATGGTGCACGCTTCTTCTGATCCACGGCACGGGCGCGCGAGCGCGACGCTGGATTGCTAGCTGATGCCGAAATTAAACCTCCTCCGCAGACACATCCGCGCCCCGGCAAATTTCTCGATGCCCACCCGGCCTGTATAGTCTCGACGTCTCGTCTCTCTCGACGGCGGTGCCAAACCAAACTTGTTTGGTTCCCAGCTGTTGCGGCGTCTTGCGGGCGAGTAGGGGTGGCTGTATAAAGCGGTCGGTCTATGCCTATCGGTCGTTGGGATATGGATTGCCATTGAGGGGTTTGGTTCACGTCCTCTCGAATTTGCATGAGCGAGACGTGGCGCTGTGGCGTCCGTTTTCGGACGACTGAGGCTGCGATGGTTGCATGGAGGAGCTGCCTTCCAAGCAGGACTTGACAGCGTATCAAGTTCGCGTCAGCTTTGGATACGGGCAAATCTCGCGTGAACAATTGTAAGGTGCGAACGGGCTATGTAGATTTCTTGGATCGATTTATAGAGGGAGTTTCTTGATCCGTTAGCTCATTCAGTTGTGAGTTACGCAACTTGTCGTTCACTCCTCACTCCTACGTACTCCCTCCATCTTAATTTAATTGACGTTTTAGCTTTCCGCCTTCTCCTCACTCCTACGTCCATGGTTGCCTGGCGGATCTGCCTTCCAAGCTGGACTTGATCATAGCGTATCAAGTTCACGTCAGCTTTGGATATGGGCAAATCTCGCATGAATGTTTGTAAGATGCGAACGGGCTGTACAGATTTCTTGGATCGATTTACAAAGAGGGAGTTTCCTTAAATCCGTTAGCTCATTCAGTTGCGAGTTACGCAACTTGTGGTTGACTCCTCACCTCTACGCTTCAGTTATCTAGATTTGTTTTTTTGCGATTACATATAAGTTATCTAGCTCACGCCTTCAATCATGTCTTCGGTTCGGTTTCCATTTCAAGAACATAATTTACCGAAATAACAGTTCTATCACCTTATGAATGTACGTAGGGCTCCCACGAGTTCACAATAAATACCACAACCACATTACGGCATGTTTGGTAAAAGTTCATATTCTTGCTCGCTCCTACCCCTCCATTTTTAACTAGAGGAGAATGAGGGAAAAAATTGCTCCCGAAATAGCTGAAGCGCCATATATAAGGACGGAGGCAGAGCTCTGTTAAGCAAGCTCTTATTTATTCTAGCTCAAATTGAGGGTTTCATGAACCTCATATATGCAAACTTTTCACTTTCAATCCAATGTGATGTTGTTCAGATTCGCAGGAATTTTACAGAAAAAAATATAAAAAATCCCTTGTCCCAGTATTTGTGTGAGGTTCAGGAGAGTATTTATGGACCGTGCACCCGTTCTTACCTGGCCCCTGAAAACATGCTCTGCTTTCTTGACCACCTGAGATCCTGCCAGGAGCAGTGCGCAGCGTGTCGCTCTGCCGTCACACTCACTTCACCGTTGGTTACATTTTCACCGGTGCGAGTGGCCAGCGTGCGCGCCCGCTACCTGCTCTGCTCCCAGTCCCAGCCTCTTTATATACCTCGGCCTCCCTCCCACCCTCGCCACCACGCGCGCACGCACGCCTTCTTCCGCTTCCTTTCCAAACCACACCTTCTTCTCCACCGCCGGCGCCGCCCTGCCTGCGTGCTCCGGCCATCGCCATGGACAAGGGCGGCGAGCCGGTGCCGGACCAGGCGAGCGTCGGCGTCAGCGGCGGCTCGTTCGCGAGCCTGCGCGCGTACGGCCGCGCGCTGGCGCAGACGCCGCGGCGGGTGGCGCGGCGCGCGTGCGCGGCGACGGCGCCGGGCGAGGAGCTGAGCCGCGTGCGCGCGCGGTCCGGCGCCGACATGGCGCGCGCGCTGCGGTGGTGGGACCTCGTCGGCCTGGGCCTCGGCGGCATGGTCGGCGCCGGCGTGTTCGTCACCACCGGCCGCGCCACACGGCTCTACGCGGGGCCCGGCGTCGTCGTGTCCTACGCCATTGCGGGGCTCTGCGCGCTGCTCTCCGCCTTCTGCTACACCGAGTTCGCCGTCGACATGCCCGTCGCCGGCGGCGCCTTCAGCTACCTCCGCGTCACCTTCGGTGAGTCAGGATGCATGCCGCCCGCGATCGTCCCCGTCCCTTCAGCTTCTTCTTCCGTTCCGTTGGTTCAATTTGCTTCAGTTCGGTATTCGTCGTGCGATTCACGGCATTGGGCGAGTGATGCCGCATATTGAGAGAAAAAAACGCCATTTTTGTCGAATAATTAATTCATGGTTATCTTCATCCTTCATTTGTGCACTTGCCTTTTCTTGTCCATTTGCTCCACCATTTTCCGTACATATTTATATGTCTGTGCCTGCTGTCGTTTTGTTTGCTTGTTTGTTTTCGGATAAAACTGGAAGGATGCACGCATGCCCTGTTCAAAAATGGATTCCTCTGTCTGTTACTCCTGTTTGCGTTTTAGAGTGTGAGATGTGTGAGGAAGAAAGGTGCCCCTTTATGATTCTTTAGCTCCTCGTTTTTCTTAAAGGTTAGATTTGTTTTTTCCTTTTTCCTCCTCCTGAAGGATTTGCCTCCACTTTGTCGGCTGTTATTTTCTTTCTTTATTTTTCAAATTCCTTTGGAGATAAAACGATGCACTTATTTGAAAAGCACAGGACCTAATAAATTTGCCCAGCTTTGCAGCGCAAGCAAGCGGGTTGGTTCTTCCTTAAATTCATTTCCGGCGTCTGCAACTGGCATGAACAAACAACTGAATAAAGTTGGACTGGGACTTTCAACAAAATTTATCACACCCACGTATGACATATCCACATCCAAAAATAATGTTGGGGCGTCCCTTTCGTGCATCTCCCAAACGGTTTGCTCTTTTGGTCCACATGATGGGACCTGGCTAGTCACCATGGCTTGTTAAGGAGCATGGTCCCACTCGTTCTCGCAACCACCATTCTTCTTCGTAATCTCCAAGTAAATTGTCCCAGCATTTGCCCTGCAATTCGATTGTGTGACATCGGACTTACAGCGAATGCTTCCTACTAGTACTAATTGAGTGTTTTTAGTTTTGGAATGCTTGAAATTTATATGATTTCTGTCCGGATAATTTAACTGTGTTTCAGTGGGAGTGACATGCGGTGTGTTTTGGCTGTGGTGTGCAGGGGAGTTCGCGGCGTTCCTGACGGGGGCGAACCTGATCATGGAGTACGTCTTCTCCAACGCCGCCGTGGCGCGCAGCTTCACGGCGTACATCGGCACGGCCGTCGGCGTGGACTCGCCGAGCAAGTGGCGGATCGCCGTGCCGGGGCTGCCGGAGGGGTTCAACCAGGTCGACCTCGTCGCCGTCGGCGTCATCCTCCTCATCACCGTCTGCATTTGCTACAGGTACGACGCTCACGCACATTTGCTACAGGCACTGAGTTTTCTTTTTCTTTTTTTTTTTGGGTGAAAAAGAATTCGAGAGGTTACAGAAAGCTGTTGCTTACAAGTGTCGCTCGTGTTGTCGCTTCTTGTGTCACTCTCCATAGTCCGATTTGCGTTAGTGGCGTGAGAAGGAAAGGAGCCTTATGTTTCTGGGCACTCAAAAGCAAGCGCACAGCACTTTTGTGATCTGGTTCAGGTGATTCTGGTAGTGTTGTTTTCTTTTTTTTAAAAAAAAAAAATAAATTCTCCAGTAGAGGTTACGTTGGTGTGTTTTTGTCTGCAACTGCTCGAGTGGTTCGATCTGTTTTCTTCCCCAGATTCCACGGGCTTCAGACAAAGCATGACCAATCAAATAGAGATTTTGTTCGATGACAAAGAATCTTGTCGGTCACTGTTTTGCAGCGTACCTTCTCTTTTGTTTCGTGATCGATCGAATGTTCTCTCTTGTGGCAAATGTTGGTGATCTTTGTCGAAAGAAAGAAAGAAAGAATCGAATCAAAAGCTAGACAGTCTGTTACTTGACTGACCTCTTGTTCTCACTGTTCTCGTATCCTTCTTTACAGTTTACAGTTACACATAGATCATTCGAGAACCTCACATTTCTCTGTTGCACCGTACAGAGTTTTGCAACATAGTCTCTGAATGATTGTGAGCTGTAACAGCCACTATATGAATTTTCTCTTCTTCTTCTTTTTTTTTAAAAAAAAAATCAGTGTACTGATTGTTCTGACGATGTTTTCCCTCCGCAACGAACTGATGGCAGCACCAAGGAGAGCTCGTCGGTGAACCTGGTGCTGACGGCCGTGCACGTGGCCTTCATCCTGTTCATCATCGTGATGGGGTTCGTGCACGGCGACGCGCGCAACCTGACGCGCCCGGCCGACCCGGCGCACAACCCCGGCGGCTTCTTCCCGCACGGCGCCGCGGGCGTGTTCAACGGCGCGGCCATGGTGTACCTGAGCTACATCGGCTACGACGCCGTGTCCACCATGGCCGAGGAGGTGGAGCGGCCCGCGCGCGACATCCCCGTCGGCGTCTCCGGCTCCGTCGTCGTCGTCACCGCGCTTTACTGCCTCATGGCCGCCTCCATGTCCATGCTCCTCCCCTACGACGCGGTAAGAGTTGATTTGTGCTGACTCTGAAGAAGATGCCGGATTCCTGCCTAGTTCAGGATTCTTACCTATATTGGCGACACTGGGATTCCTATATAGGAACACAACTTTTTGGTTGTTTCACCTAGAAGAGAGAACTCATTTACGAACAGTCATCTACTAGCAGGGAATAAATCCGAGGATAATTCTGGGTATATACTTGATAAAGGTGAATTGGGTGGCTATAGTTGAATGCAACAGGAAGACAGATGCTGCTAGGTACTAGTAGTACTTTTCTATTTGTCTGTGCCCAACCTTAGAGCCTTCCTATTTCAGAATTCCATCCGGAGCAAAGTTCAGACTGGGACAGAGTAGCTGTCTGCACACAATCACCTAGTAGAACTAGAACTAGACTATAGAGCTTATCTGTTTTCTGATAGAGCTTATCTTTGACTGCCTTGGAAGACATAGCTAGCTCAGGGGAATATATGGTCAATGGGGCTATGGTTCAGTAGAGATGCCATTGGCATATGATTCCATGCACTCTATACTTGCTTTCTGTTCTTTGCTTTCTCCCTTTCTGGATGTTTGATGGCCTTGTTGTGATTTGGGGTGAATCTGCCGTCCCCATCGCGCGAGCAGCTTTCAAAAATTATCCTTTCCATCGATGGTTCTTCCCCTGATGCAGAAAATGATGTGTTATATTTTAATTTTCTGATGTACATGGCAGATCGACCCGGACGCGCCCTTCTCTGGGGCGTTCAAGGGCCGCGACGGCTGGGGCTGGGTGTCGAACGTGATCGGCGCCGGCGCGAGCCTCGGCATCCTGACGTCGCTGATGGTGGCGATGCTGGGCCAGGCAAGGTACCTGTGCGTCATCGGCCGCTCCGGCGTGATGCCGACGTGGCTCTCCAAGGTGCACCCCAGGACGGCCACCCCCGTCAACGCCTCCGCCTTCCTCGGTGCGTCCTCTCTCCCCGCCGCCGTTGACGGCTTTACTTTTCCTCCTCCGTTCAGTTGCACAAAGTTCAGAGCGCGAATTGTTAGTTTAGGAAGGGAAAAAAAAACTGTTCTTTCGGATTGAGATCTTTGACGTAGTAGTACTAGTGGTCAGTAGTCAACAACAGCAACAGCGATGATCTGTTGCTTTCCGTCACCGATATCATGAGCGGCGGCAAAAGGGACAAGCAGTGCACGCGTTCTCTGCTTTTCTTCTGAACAAGACCTTGCGGCCTGGGAACTGCTCTGCTTTCACGGGAGCCAGGCTCTGCTCGCATGAAAAGGCAGAGCAGAGCAGAGCCGCAAGCCAAAAAAGGGAAGAGGAGGTTCATCTATTTTCTGAAACGAACTGCCAATCACACGATCCACGGCACGAATTTAAGTGAGCGCGCTGCTCGCGCATGCCCACTCGGATGTACTGTCAGTTTCACACTCGTGCAATTGCTTTTTTTTTTTTACTCTGAAGCCTGTACTGACGGTTCCTTTGGCGACGGCGCAGGTGTGTTCACGGCGGCGCTGGCGCTGTTCACGGAGCTGGACATCCTCCTCAACCTCGTCTGCATCGGCACGCTCTTCGTCTTCTACATGGTGGCCAACGCCGTCATCTACCGCCGCTACGCCGGCGACGAGCCCCGGCCTCGCGCCGCCTGGCCGACGCTCGCGTTCCTCGTCGCCTTCTCCCTCGTCGCGCTCGCCTTCACGCTGCTGTGGAAGCTGGCGCCGCCCCACGGCGGCAACGGCGTGAGGACGGGGCTCCTCGCGGCGTGCGGCGCGCTCGCCGTCGCCGTGGTCGCCGCGTTCCAGGCGCTGGTGCCGCAGGCGCGCGCGCCCGAGCTGTGGGGCGTGCCGGCCATGCCGTGGGTGCCCGCCGCGTCCGTGTTCCTCAACGTCTTCCTGCTCGGCTCGCTGGACCGCCCCTCCTACGTCCGCTTCGGGGTCTTCTCGACCGCCGCCGTGCTCGTCTACGTGCTCTACAGCGTGCACGCCAGCTACGACGCAGAGGAGGGCGGCGCGCTCGACGGCGGCGCCAAGGTGCAGGACGAAGCGTGCAAGGTGTAAGTAGGGTGCCGGCCTGGCTGGCGTCGTAGAGATAACTCTTGCTCACGTCACATGCTCTAGGTCGTTTTTTAGTTTTTTTTTTGGACTAGTACTTCTTCAAGGTTTTGACTTTTGACGACGGTAAAAAAAAGTCTAACAGGGTTAAGAGAAACCAACCCAAAGAAAATAGAGAAAGAAGTCTAGATGAATGCATGAGTCCCTTCCTGTAAATTGCGAAGGTGCAATCTGTATATGTTCAAGGATACAAGGACTGAAGGTTGTATTCCTTGTTTCACGCCCCCAAACACAATGGAAATGGACATAAGATTTCAAATTCTAACAATTATAGTTAGGCTTTCTGAAACGCTAATTATTTCAAAATTCAGTAATTTCTCTTTTGATTTTTGTTTCTCCATTAAGTGCACAAAAAATTACACCAAATTTAATCTCTAACGACATCATCTCCTTGCTTGGCCACTTTCCAGTAGTATCTACACTTTCTTACCTTGCATCCATGAGACCAAGGGAAGTGTGCCAGGAGAAAATTTTATCAGGCTGTGTACTAAATTAAGGGCGTGCATGATGAGAAGAAGAAGAAGAAAAACTCCTTTTTACGATGTTTGTGAGACTTTTTTGAATTTACTTTCATAAAACCCAAAGCTTTGGTTTTGTGGTGCTAGTCTCACAGAACAATATGTATTTTTGTTCATATCATTCAGGAGATTACTAGCCGTAATCCGATTCACTGGTTCCACCATATATGGTTTTGTGGTGCTTGTCTCACTGAATTTGTTGGGACACGCGCGCCCGTGCCCACTTGCCTAGTGACAATGTCAGGTTATGCTACGCACCACACAAGCATAGAAGTGGGTTCAACGTGTTATATTGGCAGTTTTCTTAAAGGGGTGAGATTTTTCGAAACAATATTTTCTTGCGAGGAAATTTTCGAAACAATATAACCACAAAGCATGTGATTAAGTGAAAAAGCCAAAATAAATATAGGTGGCGTTCGGTTCCCCCTCTAAAATCCCTCTAAACTTTATACCCCTCTAAAGTAAAAAGAATCTTACTATTTAGGGGTACTAAATAAAATTTAATTGCAAAACCTTTCTGCAGATGGGCGTTATTTTTCGAGACGAATCTAATGAGCCTAATTAATCAATGTTTTGACACAGTGATGCTACAGTAACCATCGTCTAATCGCCGCTTAATTACCCTCATTACGTTTGTCTCGCGAAATAGATGGGGGGTCCTGGACTTAGTTTTGTAATTTGACTTTGTTTAGTACACATAAATTGTGCCGGCATTTTGATGTGACCCCTCTAAAGTTTTTAGAGGGGTCACCGAACGGGGCCATAGTTCTGAAATAAGAATCATAGAACCTGAGGTTTCGTAAATTTACTCTTATTTTTTTCTTTAAAGAATATGGACGTTTCAACTTTGATATAAGTTTAGAAAGCAGAGCAAATTTCCTCCAAGAGATTAGTTGCGGCAGATTACATTCTCCTTTGAGGTGCATGAGTGGTCGATCCGGGAAGAATGCGACAATCAACACCGAACCGGAAGAGGGCGGAACAAATTCAAGACGTTTTCCACAGCCTCCTAGTTTCGCCACGAAATGCGCCAGTTCTCATGATCTAATCTAAACTAATAAAGAACCAGTTTTGAGAAATACATTTTTGACCTGTCAGATTCTACCCTACTTATATATCTACCGTTGATGAAAAAGAGCCTATCTAAAATACCATTGGATCCTGCGCTGGGATTTTAAAGGGGTGGGGCCGTAACGCGAGCGTGACGCTCAGCGTCATTCCGCGTTCAAAAAACCTGACATCCATAAAACTTTTTCCACCGTGAGTTGTTTCCACCCCGGACGCAAATCCCACCTCCCCGATTTCCTCTGACCGTGATTGCCTTCCTCGATTCCATCCGCAGTACGCGTTCCTTGATTTTCGCCGCGGATATTTGCTCAGTGATTTCCATCCTCCCCGTGTCCTCCTCCAGATCACTCCTCTCCTTCATTCCCTCAGATGAGAGTACTACTCGCGCGCCGCCACCGCACCGTCGATGAGGTGGCGGAAGAGCTCACCGTCGCGGATCGGGACCGTGGTGCGGCAGCGAGGCACCGTGCGGACTTGCGTGCCTGTATGGCATCCTGCGCTTGTGCGGGTGCGCGGCGGCGGTGAGACAGCGCCCTACGGCCTTGCGCGCGGCCGCACGGCGTCCTCCGGCGAGCAGCACCACCACCATCCGTCTCCTCTGGTACTTAACTACTCTTTCTCTCTTCTCCTCTGCTATTTGCGCTACAAAAGTCTGAGCGGTGCGTTTCGAATTCATTATTTATCTGTTTCTCCATGTGGTAGTGGCACTATCTGCCGCTGCTTTACAAATCGAATCCATCGATCCATGGCTCATCGATGTTTTGTGGGGCGATCTGATTTGATTCGGAACTTCTCTGGGATACACTAATTAATCACCGTTGGCATGCTGCAGCTTATAAGCTATTAATCACGTGACACATGGATTGCTGATAACATTGTTCACACATGCATCTGTTGTTGTGAATTACTGCATTAGTTGAGTGTTGCTGCATCTACTGGCAGCCATTTGCACATGGGACGCAATAAGAGAATCATGAGGTGATCAAGATGATGGAGAACCAATTGTGGGTTGTTCCATTGGGTTATTAATTTTATTTTGGTTTTATCATGGCTTTGTCCTGACAGTTATTTCTTATACAATTATTACAGGCAAGCATTCGGGAGGAACTTGACCTCTTTTTGCTGTAACACAAAGTAGCACAATAATGATTGTCATGAAATTTATGCGCAAGGTTTGTCTCTAGAGAACCATTTTTTTAAAATGGTCATTCTACTCTGTATTTTGAGGGGCTCATTTGATCGTTTGATAGTAATAAACCTCCTTGTTTACATAATTATCTGTCAGACTATATGATTTTGAACGGATGAGCAGGAAAGTGGATTTGGCATCTCATCTATTGGACTGTGGTTGCTGATTTTCTGTTGTAGCACCTAGGTATGTGCATACTGCATATCGCCGCCTTCCCATTCAGGACATATTCATTTGACCCTTATGTTTGTGACAATAGAACTGAGTGTTAAGCCTTTCCCATTCAGGACATGGTATTTCAAGCCACAACCAGGTTGTATTTTGAGTTTTGGTATGACATTCATTGGCCGCAGCGCTCGTTTTGAGTTGTATTTGACACTATATTTTGATCTAATACTTGAGAGAAAAAACCATGATAAACAATATTGGAAGGCCTCACAATCATGATGCATCATAATTTTTTAATAGAAAATAGTTATTCTCCTGCACAATTGTTTTTATATATTTTTATGTTTCATTGAATTTTTTAGTGTTCTGTTTACCAAAATCCTTTTTGGCCCTTAAAAAAGAGTACCCTGTATGAGCAGGTCCATGATACTAAAACTCTCCACATGAATGGACAGTGTATCCTCCTTACGTGAATGTTGAAAAATTGGATGTGGGTTCAATATGAAGTAGAATGTTTTTCCCTCTGTTCCAGTTTTCAAACCATGCATTTGTATTTTGTAATATTGCTAGCCATTTTCGAATGAATTATTAACCTAAATTTCATTGCAGATGGAAAAAATGTGTTAATCCTGCCTTTGTACTGCAGAGCTTCTTCTCTATGACAACATTAAGGTAAGCCATATTCGTTCTTATATTATTTCACTTGGTTTTTAAACCAGAATCTATCAAGATGGTGTGGATTTATTATCTATATGATATACTTTATTTCTCTGTGATATGCGTTGGATGCGTTGATAGCAAAGCTCTGCAGTACACTACAAAGGCAAAGCTCCAATATAAATAAATTACACTTGCTGGTACGGGTGGTTTTTTTGTGTGGTGTTTCTTGGGTTTAGGAACGGGTATTATATGACATTTACATGATTGTTTTGTCAACCTCACAGAATTTCACTCCTGTTTTCAGAGTAAAATTCTGTCATGTGCAATTATTTCGGCTATAAAGGTAGTCATCAGGATCTATGTTCGATTCTCCATATGGTAAGGTAGGTTGCCAATTCTTTTCTGAGAAGTTGCATCCTTATAATCTTCTACACAGGATATGTTTACTTAAGTCTGCCACAAATTTCATCATGCCTACCCCTTCATATGGATTAAATCAACTTCTGATCACGCTTTTGATTGTGTGCATGCATTACTAAATAGTGTCATAATCGCTTTCAGTTCCTTCGTCATGACAAACTTTCATCCTATGACATTTCCGTTCATATGAAATGATTCATCAGAACGATGCATTCATTTGGATGAGCTTAGGAGGGAAACAAAAAAGCACTGCTTTTCGATGCACATGATCTGGAGATTCGACAGAAGGGCCGGTTGGTTTCAGGGGATGCAGATGTATATTCCTTCTTGCATTCTACTTATGATAAAGAGGTTACCATTTCTATTCTTATAGAAGTTACTTCCATGTGTTCTTTTGTATAAGATATGTTTCATTCGATCTCTCACAAGTTTTAGCCTCCTACCTTTAATACAAACCAAATCAATTTCTTGGTGCATGCAAATGTCTATATGTGTCTTCATTACTGTTAATTCATGCAGAATAAGTTCAGCTGTTCATAGTTACCTTCAGAGTTTTGAGTGAATTAATAAAACCATATTTGAATTTCAGATTTGATCATCGTGATCTTACATGTACATTAATTCCTATCATTATGGACTATTTTTTTATTGGCTGGTCAGAGATTCATATCCTCATGGACTACATTTTTATTTCTTTGGTTTAAGTCATGTTTTTTTTTTAATTTCTGTTTCCATTTTCTCGACATGCTTTTGAATTCCAGAAAATTCCACTTTGACCAGGTGCAGGGAGGCAGCTTCGCTAACGTTTCCATCTTGATGAGTTGGGGAGGGACGATTTTCTTCAGCACTTGGGTATGATGTGGAAGGTGCTTCTTTTTAGTGCCGTGCTTGTTATTCGTCGCAATTTGTGGATAATCCTTCTGTTCACATGCCCTGGAGTGATTTTTTTTATTGAGTACCTGAACTTGTCTTTATTGATTTATGGTTATATTTTGCCCAGATTGCACTGGAGAAACGCTACACCAAGATACTGCTTGGATCATGTGCTTCTGAGATAGCATGTTGTGTGTTGTCTGTAACTGTGAAGGTATATATGCAGTTGACCTTCTAGGCATAATAGTTTTGGAACAGAACAATTACTAATCATCTGTAGGGGCATGCCTATTCCTTACCAACTGATGTACTAATCATCTGTAGGGGCATGCCTATTGCTTACCAATATGATTTATACATAATGACATTATTATACTGCACAATGAGATTGATCACATTGATGCACATGCAAGGAAACAGATGTATACTAGCCATATATAGGTGTCAGGAATACACTTGGTCCCTCAGGATCTGTGAAAAATTCCTCCAATCTATATACTGATAAGATTATTAATGGTTATGTGTGAATCTTGCTTGCAGATGGCCTGAACCTGAATACCTGGGAAGTTATGGTGAGGATCTTGCTCTTTACTTTGAAAAGCTATATGACAAGTATCATGACAATCTGAATGACAAGCCGCCTGCTTCTTCGTCCAAAGGTATGCTCATCCATTCCCAGAGAATTCTTAGATTTCATTCGTGTTCTTGGCATCTTCACAGAGAGAAACAAGAATCACCTTTTCCCCCTCAGCATCAACACAAACAAGGGGGAACTTTAAGTTGCACCCTTTTTTCTAATCTAATTGGGGAAAAAAACATGAAGAAGAGAGAAAGATAAAATAAAATTTATATTTTTCATCATGCCTTGGGACAAGATCGCATCACTTCTTGGGAGGAAATGAATCATAATATTTTATTCGTGTTTGTTTTGAGGCTTTTGACCATGGTTGTATTTCAGGATAATATTGCAGAGCATAATGATGTCGCCTGTTTTGAGCATCATGACCGACGAGAAGCACTTTCAGGTGACTTTGAGTGTTTATTGTGATTATAGGTGCTTAGCTAGATCAACTGTTTGCATGCTGGGATTATATTTTGGGTATATTTTAGGCACCTGGGCAGAACTTTGTTGCCATAGATTTTGTGTACACTACTTATTACCTGTTAGCTAGCAGTTTTGGTCACATTTAGATCTTTGCTTTCCCATGGTAGATGTGGCGCACGTGCAGGGCTTCAAGTGTATGCGAAAGTTAAAGCAAACAAACATGAAAAAAAAAAAAGGATCTTGATGTTGGCTGCGTTGGTTTTGTATTCACGTTGTTTGTTGCACACAGTATTCGGTTAATACAAAATTGATGTCTGTCATATTTAGAAATAATTAATAATATGGACGTTGGCCCATGATTGTGGTGACCTTTTTTTTTGGTTGAATTCCATTTATAAATATTTAATATTCTTTCCAATCTAATCTTTGCATAGTCTTCTAACGGTGCTATTGCTTGTTTCATACCACGTTTCTTATATCTTTCTTGGACGGTGACTGTAGAACGACCAGGAGTCGACCTGCCCTTCTTGTGTGGCACGGCGAGAGGCTATGACGCCCAGCGGTCCACGAGGATGGGGTTGACGGATGAATCGGTGGATGGGTCAAGACCATCAAACGCATCTACGAGAACACCATCACCTGCAGCCATCCCTCAACAACGACGACGACCCATGCCACTCGAAGAAAAACTTTTATTTTGTTGGATTCGCCTATGGATGCTTGGGGATATGAATGGTATTTTATTTGACATGCATGGGCCCATGAGTGCATATGGCATCGGCAAAGCTCGGTTCCAATTTTCTTGCCGTGAGAAATCGCATGTTGTAAGTTTTTGAATACTGCGTACAAGAAAAATAATTTTTTGTATGCTAGAGACAAGAATACCATGTTGTCGAATGTTGGAAACAAGAAAAATGGCCAGCAGTTTTCTTATCTTCGACATAAAAAAATTCTATTTTCAAGCCTTCTACGAAAATTATATTTTTGTTTAATAAAAATACAAAATATGAGTTTTTATGCATTGAAATTTGTTGAATCATTATTATTTCTGTATCTCTTGAAGGAAATTATATTATTGAAAAAAATCATAATACCCATGGCCTTGTCAGTTTTTTTTAAATTCATGATCCTGTCAGATGATCATTATTTAGACACATGCGTGGCGCACGTGCATTAGTACTATGTCATTATGTTATCAGATTCTTGAGCTTGTCGTGTTAATGTCGTTATAGTACTTAAATGCAATGATGTGTCAGAAGTGTGTTTTTGATGATAAGTATTATTTTTATTGTATGATAAAGTCCTGCCAAGTGATGTCATTTGGTCGAACACGTGCGTGGCGCACGTGCATTTTTACTAGTATACCCAAATCCAATGTCCACACCATCACGCGCCGCCGCACACACATTCACCACGAGCAGGTTAAGCGAAGATCGATGGAGACGTCCATCTGTGGAAGATCTATGCCGTTTCTCCAATCGAAATGATGACTAGCTCGTGCATAGGCTGATCCGCTGATCCTTCCTCCGTGCTGATCTTGTAAAGATATCATAGCCGGGGCCCGGGTGATTTAGGCTATATGCATGCACGCCCACCTAGCTTTTTTGCTTTCTGCCAAAAGGGCGCTAGAGTATACATCATGTATATTTGATTTTTTTTCATGAACACATTTTTTTTCTTTTGGAGAAGTAGAAAGCTTCAAATGTCAAGATTCATTCTCCGTCTCCAAAGCGATCAGTCAAAAAACAACATCCACTATCCTATGAGGAGCAGAGGTTGGCTGGAACGAAAAATTTCTCACACCTCGGTGGTTCCATAGATTCACCACCTAAGAACACCGAAAGTGAAGCCGGAGAGCAACAGCATGGGTTCACTTTGATTCAGAATTTCCTCTCCGTAACCTCCATTTGCCGACACTTCTTTTTGGAGGTATCTTTTGGGCATTGACAAAATGACAAACGGTGAGCGTTGGTTCCATTTCTGGCAAGCTATATCGTCTTTTTGCGCACACTACTTTTGGTCTAGACCAAATCTGTGGCCAGCCTATGCAATTCGATATATAATATGATGCAGAATTGCATATGGTTGTTAGTTTTTTTTTTTGGTGCTACATATGGTTGTTAGTTAATTACCCAGCTCATGCATATTTGCTTCACTGTACTGCAGAGAGAGACAAGTAGATAATTGAAGGATGGGCACAATCAAATCCAAATGTTCAATCGTCATTTACATAGAACTCCAGAGAGTTCCTGTGGACTGGAATCTATATGAAATAAATGCAAAGGGTTGTACTTAGATTAGATGATTTCAGAAATAATTCAATATATATGCTACCCCAATAATCTTCAGTTGCTCAGATACAACGGATTCTGCTATCACGCTACATGCAAAATTCCATAAATTGCATTGTAGAGTTGACCAACAATGGCGTTTCGACACCTACAACAAGAAAGGGCGCTGAGTGCTCAGTACCAAACTCTCAACCTTGAGTGTAAGGTGCAGATTGCAGGCAATGCAAGTAACTACTTTTGAGTTTTGAATTCCTTCTACCTTCAGTGGTATACTATGTGGTAACAGCGGTATATACCATACATTAATTTGCAACAATGCAAACCAGCTGACTATATCTGTGCAAAGTATTAAGTATTTTAGCTGAAATCTGCCGGCTGCTAGTTTTTAACTGTTACGCATTCTTCAGTGGACCCCGACCCCCCCCCCCCCCCCCCCCCCCCCCCCCTCATGATGGATAATTTTCTGGGCTGAGGAAAGACAAGATTTGGCTTTACAGATTTCACTTTCGTTATGCAATATAAACTAACCTGATGTCCTGATCACGCAGTGCATCATGTGATCACGTCACCATCACATGAAAACGATGATGTCTGTATGGAGTTTCATCGTTGAAAAGGTTCAAGAGTTTCAGTATTCGGTTGGTGCGTGCAAGTTTACCGCATGCGCCAAATTTGCCACCGGCGGAATAAGCCAGGTTGGCGACGCCCATTTGCAGAAGATGCAAAGCCATTTCATTATATGGAAATAATATAAAACAATTCATATATATGTTAGCTACTATGCACTGACCAGTTGCTTCAAAAGCCACATTGATAACGAATGATAAACAATTCACTTATAGCTCAACACTTCCTCTCTCTCGTAGAGGCTCTATCAGGCCTCATACGTAAAAATAGGAGCGGCACAACAGAATATGTGATCACCAGGACTTAAACTTAAGACATGTGATTTGATACCATGTTAAACTACTATGCACCAACTAGTTACACTCAAAAGCCTAAATTAATGAGAAAGGGTGAGCAATTCACTTATTTTTTTAGAAACAAAAACATATTTCATTATTTCAGCATTTGCATCAATCGATGCATGTAGCTGTTCGTTATTACACAACAAGTGACAAGTTCAATCATAGAAGCACAAAAAACAAATCAAGCCCAAGTATGTTACTAAAGAACTAGCCATTTCTAGCTAGCAGAAATCATGGTTGTGGTCTTAAGCATATATACAACAATCCTATGGAAATTGAGGTTGTCCTCTTTTTGTAAAAATTTTCAGAAATGTATTCAATATGTGCCTCAAACATGTGTTGAATAATCAAAGGAGTTCAACAATATCTATTTTGCATAACTAAATTGGCCAACATAAGATGAAAGCTCTCATACTAAAACTTTCCACTTAACTTTTTTAGCCAAATAACCAATCTCAAACATATGTTGAATACTCAAAGGAGTTCAATGATATCTATTTTGGTCGTTTCTTCCACGCTGAGCTTGTGAAGATCATCGAGGTGATAGAGGCGATCATTGCCGTTACTCATGTACCCGCCAACACGTACTTTTTCAGTTGGATTCTGCTACAAGAGTGTCGTGCAAAATCTGCTCTGATGAGAAATGGCTTGCGGAAAGAAAATGGATTGGCATGCATGCATCAGTGTCTACGGTGATTGGTCATGAATCATGCTGAGAAAACTTTCATGGACACTTTTCTTTGAAGCACAGCTGTCTTCGAATTTGATAGGATAAAATGTAGCATGCCACACTCGGATCATTTCCCAAACTTTATCTACTTGGTGGATGAGGATTGAAGAAGGTATCTTCTAACGGGTTGGAAAGTTGATACAGATGGCCGCCCCTGTGTCAACTTTTAGGTAAGGACCTCCGCTCCAAACTCCAAAGTCCGTACTTCCTAAAAAAAAGTTGATACATGTGGCTTATCTGTTTCAGAAAAAAGGTGACATGGGGGGCACAAAACAAGAATTTTGTTTTGAAGGAAAATAATGAGATGCATATGGACTTCAACTCCGTCCTGTATAAGCGTCGACAATGGATATATACATATATATACCACTTATATTTAAACACTTTTGAACTCGTACTCTCACTTATACATTATTTGTGGTTTCGGAAAAGTAGAAAGCTCCAAATGCCAAGATTATCCACTACCGTTGTCTCCGAAACGATCAGTGCAAGAATAAAATCCATTATCCACTAAGGAGCAGAGGGCGGCCGCAGCCACAATTTTCTTCCACCGCCATCGATCCACCACCAAATTGAGAGCACTGAAAGTGCAGCCTGAGAACAACTGCATGCACATGTTCTTTTGGATTCAGAATTTTAGTTCCATAAGCTCCAGTTTGCCGACACTTCTTTTTGGAGGTTTCTCTGGGCATTGACCAATCACACGCGGTGAACATAGGTTCCATTTCTGTCAGCGACCACCGATCATCGCCTTTTCGTGTGCACTTTTTTTTGGTGTTGATGAAATCTTACATTGCCTCCCTATGCAATTTTATTGTTTAGATGTGGCTTATTTGCGTTGATAAACTAAATCACTTTGCGTTGATCCTTGGGCCCATCCTTTGAGTATCTAGTAAGGGCCTCTCAGAAGGTGGAAAGTTACAGTGACACCAGATGCTAGTTTCAACACTTCAAAATTAGCTGAATCCATCTGTATACAGAGTGTTAAGACATTGCGCCTGCTGCTTGCTAGTAATGTTTTTAACTGGTACTCCGTACTCATTACTTGGCAGCAGGAAAACAGGTTGTATTTTCCCTGCTTTGAGTCATTTCATCTGTAATCACCTGTAGGAAACTGATATTTTGGCCAATAAATTTAGCTTTCATTAAGAAATACTCAGTGCGTCAGGTACCTGCGTCATCATAACGAGAAAACAGTGAATTACGCCTGGGCGTATGGTACGAAGTTTCAATGGCAAAAAGTTAGAGTTTCGGCACTTGGGCGAAACTGCCATCTCTTTCTGGAAAGGAAAGTGCAATGTGGAGGAACTGGCTCCTGATCAACCTGGCACCTGGGTGAAGTCCAGCTGTGGCTAGCGTGATAGTATAAGATAAGTAGTACTGCTAGTGCAAGAAAAAGGCCCAGCCTGCAAATCAGGAATTAAAGAGGAAATTAAAGCAGAAGGCAGGATTCTGGATTAGCCTCCTGGATCGCGAAGGACAAAAACCGAGCGTTGTGAATCAATCCGATGTCATCCATATCTAGCGTTAGCTTCTAAAAGTGATTGGAACCGTGTGGCGATGGTTCCCTTTTTTTTCCTTTTGGTTAGAATGCTGTGTATATATTATAGTGTCTGGTAACAACACCAAGGTGGTGGTGTGACTAGATTTGTTTTAGATAGTTGGGTGGTGTAACTGGATAAGAGGAAGAAACAACGGCTTCGTCGTGGAAACAGGGAAATGAAAGGGGGGAAATAACTAGGTAAAGATATTCAACTTCGAACTTTCGAAGAAATTCAAATGTTCTTTTGGGTGCTGCCACCCTTAGGGAGGTATTGAGTTGTATGTACCAATTAACTCACCCAAAAGTTTAAGCTGATGAAGAAAGATGCGCAATTCACTTATACTCCGACAGTAAGATTCAAAAATTTATTTTAGGAGTGAAAGTTGGTCGCGCTTCAAATGTATGTAAGGCTTAAAAGATTGACCACACTTCAAGGATAGTAAGCTGGCTCCTTTTTGTGAGCTAATTCTTTGTCTTCACTCATTCAAATATGAACCAAGCCGAGCAAGCTAGGTCTACCGTGATCGCTCTCTGTCCTCCGTAATCCGATCTTCATATACATCGACATCATTTTTTCCTCCATGCTGAACAATGCTTGACATTCATGGCGGCTGTGACATGAGCGCGCTGCCGGTGCAAGAACATCTAATTAACACATATAGATAAATGTATTAATTTTTCAACATTTGAAATAGGTTTTGAAATATTATTTTCAAAATGTTAAACTAAGTTTTAAAATAGATAAAGTCTATTTCACTTCCTTTAAATTTGGACATAGTCCAGATGACCCCTTAAAATATAATTTGGTTTACTTTGGTCCCAACATTTGCCAAATTAACTCACTTTTAACCTTTTCTTTAATCCAATCTTGTTTTGCTGATTTGGAGTTAGGTCAAAACAATTTTATATACTCAACCCTGGCACTGTGGCACACATGCATTCTAAGATGATGCGAGTCATTCCTGTCGATTTCCCAGCCAAGAGTTTGTTCTAATATATCTATATCTCCCTCTATGATATAGCATAGCTATTCTCGCTAATCTCCACCTAAGAGTTCGTTAAATCATTTCTTTTGGGCTAGCATCATTTATGAATAAGCATGTGCCGTGTCGCATCGCTAAAACCGTCTTAACCTGAATCTATGTTAGCGAAAGCGTTTTGGATTGAACAGAAAAGATAAAAAGTGAGCCAATTTACTAAATAAACCAAATTTTAATTTAAGTAGCTGAACTACACCCAAACTTGGAGAGCGTAAATTGAACTTTATCCTTTAAAAATTATTGAACCCAATCTGAACAGATGTTTAATGAGCCTTGAAACCTCAAAATAACAAATGCAGGCAGGGGTAATAATAACTTAGAAATCTAGAATAGAAAAGAAAAAAAAGTGAAAATGGAAAAGAAAAGGACAGCCTGCTTGAGTTGAGAGTTGAGACGTGGTAATAATAACAAATGCAGGCATAGTCTACCCAGAAAATGGAAACAAAGGTGAAAGTTTCAGAGTTGCGGGCTGTTGTGTGGGCCAGGCTATTTAGCGCGCGCGTGCTCGGACGCCTTCCCGCGCACGCCGGTCCACAGCCCGCAACTTTCCTTTTTTGGAAAGTTTCATTCCCACAAACTTTCCATTTTAAGAAAGTTTCGATGCAACTTTTTTGGAAACTTTTGTCTCAAAAAGTTTCGGTGCAACTTTTCTGGAAACTTTTGCCTCAAAAAAGTTTCGATGCAACTTTTCTAAAAACTATTGTCTCAAAAAGTTACAACAAAACTTTCTACCTCAAACTTTTTCCCGCCTCCGGGCCCACCCACGTGCAGCGCGGTCCCGCGCGTCAGGCCACGCGCACAGCGCTGCGCGCGCACGCGCGGGGAGTAGAAAAATCGCTGTTGTGTGCGTTTTCCTCCAAAGTGGGCCGAGTCGCAGGCCTGATCGCGAGATGGACTGCCTTTCCCCTGCAGCTTTTTTCCGATCCCGCGGTTCCCCCTTTCCAACATCCTCCTTCCTCCTGGAACGCTGTCTCTGGTGACCTCGGCGTTCTCCGCCGCCGGCTCCTCCAGCAATCGACGCGGTGCCCGTGGCGTAGCCTCGTGTTCTTCTTGGCATTCTCCTGGAAGTGCGTAGGAGACGCTGCCGCGAGGATTGGTAAGCTACAATCAGGTTGTCCGTGGCGCGTACCTAAGGTGCTCGACAGAATGCCCGTCCAAGAGAGGTAAGGTTGTTAGATCTTGTCTGCTTGTTTATACGTCATATTATATCCAAAACACCAATTTTACCAGTTGATTCTTCTCTTTGTCCATAATTTTTATCCAATTTCTGAATCCGCTGCCGTGTCTTTTGCGGCTTGATGTGCAACGAAATTATGTTGCCGTAGTTTTGGATGCTTGATATTTTCCTGCTCACGTTATTTCATTTTATAACTTCAGTGAGTTTCTTCAAGATATGAGCAGTTCCTGACTAATTGCATTGAAATGATGGGAATGATTGGGTATTTATTGTTTTGTATAGTAAACTGAGTGGGAGAACACCTGGTAAGGTAGTCACCTGGGCAATCAGAAAAAGCCCTATGTTAATGAATGTCCACAGCTTTCAGTCAGCGCCAAATCCGTTACTCAGGAGCTATCAATCTGTAGTTTCTAGTGATTGTCACAAGCCCATCTACTTTATAATTTTCTGACAACACTATTCTAGTAAAGCAATACTAAATATATAAAATGGAAATGAGATCTGGAGCGAATTAGCTTTGGCATGTACCGCTGAAATACTAGTTTTCACTGCCCATAGCATGACCATAGTAACTCCACCTTGCACAGTGCAAAGGTGTAAGTCCATCAGCTTCGTTTTGTTTCAGTTCTTGGGTTCATTTTCCCTCTTTTAATTTTTATTTTTCTGATCCCTGTAAATTTACATTTATCATATTTTCATAGGATCATATGTCGTATGAATCGTCCTTTTTGTGAGACAAATAAATGACACTCGTGGAGTTTGCCACTGAGTAACTAAGAGCTTTTCGGCAGCTGGCTTGCTTGAATGGGAATTTGGTTTAATCTTCATGCTATAAATCGAAATACCAAGTCTTTGGTGCGTTCAGGGATTTATCTTGCTGCTCGTTCTTTTCATGACAAGCGGAACCATAGAATTGACATAAAGGATGCAAGACTTGTTAGGTTTGACAGGAATTTAATTGACGTGGTTGCACTGCATGAACTTTTGCAACAGTGTGCAAAGAGTAGGTCCCTCTTGGTTGGGAAAGTCTGCCACAGTTTTGCCATCCATTTGGGCCTGGTAACTGATACTATCACATGCAATATTCTCATCAACTTTTACACAAAATGTGGTAGGAATGATTGCGCGCGTCATGTTTTTGATGCAATGCCTATCAGAAGCATAGTCTCGTGGAATACCATGATTTCTGGGTATACTCGCAATGGAGATGATGTGCAATCTCTGAAACTTTTTTCAATGATGCACCAACAAGGGACCCGGATGAGTGAATTTACCTTATCCAGCACTCTCTGTGCATGTGCTGCGAAATATGCTATCACAGAATGCACACAATTACATGCTATTGCTGTCAAGCTCGCATTAGACTCCAATAGTTTTGTTGGAACTGCAGTTCTTGATGTTTATGCCAAGTGTAATATGATTAAGGATGCCTGCATGGTTTTTGAGAAAATGTCTGAGAAAACTGCAGTTACATGGAGTTCATTGTTTGCAGGACTCGTGCAAAATGGTCTTCATGATGAAGCATTACGTTTATTCCAGAGTTCACGAAGGGAAGGAATGGAATTGACTGAATTCACTCTTTCTTCTATACTCAGCACATGTGCAAGTTCCACATTGATGGTAGAAGGAAAACAGCTGCATGCAATTATCATCAAGTATGGTTTTCGTGGTAACTACTTTGTGGCGTCATCTCTGGTGGATGTGTATTCAAAGTGTGGGCAGATTGAGAAGGCTTATGCAGTTTTTTCTGATATGGAACACAAGAATGTTGTCCTATGGAATGCAATGATTGCTAGTTTTACCAGGCATGGCCATTCTTGGGAAGTAATGATTCTCTTTGAGAAAATGCATCAGGCGGGGATTTTTCCAAATGAAGTTACTTATCTCTCCATGTTGTCAGTGTGCAGTCATGCTGGTTTTGTTGAAGAGGCCCGGCGATACTTTAGCCTGCTAATGTCTGATCAGACTGTTGAACCTAATGTCCTTCACTATTCTTGTATGGTTGATGTTTTGGGGAGATCGGGGAACATTGATGAGGCTTGGGAACTGATCCAACAAATGCCATTTGAACCAACTACTTCTATGTGGGGATCGTTGCTGGGTTCATGCCGGAATTACAGACATACTGGACTAGCCCGACTTGCTGCTGAACAGCTTTTCAAACTTGAACCTGAAAATGGAGGGAATCATGTTTTACTCTCAGATGTATATGCTGGCTGCGAAAGCTGGGAAAATGCTGTGCTGGCAAGGAAGTATTTGAAGGATAGTGGTGCAAAGACAGATATGGGCATGAGTTGGGTCTAGGCAAACGGTTAAGTTTTATTGTTGGAGATAGGAATTGGAGAAGGTTTATCCTGAGATGAGAGAATTTGCATGCAGAACCTTGGCCAGACTGAGCATCAATCCAGCCAAGAAGTAAAACCTGAGAAGTATCAAACTTATCTATAACCAGCCCTACTTTCACGATACCAGATAGTACCTTCTTGACCCAAGACACCAGCTAGTGCAATCCCAGTTCCTGCAAATGAAAGAAACCTTGCGACATCTACTTTCATTTGAATAGGATCGAATCTTCTTTCGCATCCAGAAGAGAGGCTGTGGGCCATCCGAGAGAGTGGTTCAGGTGACCTGAATGATTTACGTGAAGGCCAAAAAGAGGAGCTTCCTGAACACTACAGTGGGAAGTTAGCACTTCCTTTTTGTTTAATCAGTCTGCTTCTCAGTATACCAACTACAGTGCACCAAAAATAGGAGCTTCTTGAACACTACAGCGACAAGTTAGCGCTTCCTTTTTGTTTAATCACTTTACTTCTCAATATACCAACTACAGTGTACTGGAAGTCTGGAATGTTAAGGTCTGTGCAGAATTTCATTCCTTAGTCAAGAACTCAAGATATCTCAATAGATTTCACCATTTTGAGGATGGTTCATGTTCTTGTATTTCTGATAATTGAGGACTGAATAAGGAGCTGCATTCATTTGTCGGTCACAATCCCCTATAGCAAATTATTGCTATGTCGCAGTGGCACGCTGCACGTACGATATATGTCAGTATTTGTTTTACAGTGCCTTGCTTCTGGCCCCATTTAGTAACATCAATTCAGCGCAAATGTTTTACAGTGCTTGTGTCACACATTATCAGCCAATGTATGTTAGGCAATGAAGTTGTATCTATAGAGCTATAAATAGGAAGTGAAAGCCACCATTGACCATTGTAGAAATATACATGGGGAGAGGATTTCTTCTTCCACAAACATTTGTTGACAGCAACATAGCTATCATACTGCTGTACATTTACTGGAAGTGCACCAACTGATAAACAGCTTGGCTACAGTACCGTATGGTCCAATCTTTGTCATTTCCTTTCCAGTTGACAACGAATTCTCAAATTGGTATGTTTACTTAGCCCCCCATATTCCTTTTACAATTTTCATCAGTTTTTTTCTGTTTCTTATTCTATATGAAAATATATTGCATATCATGTGGTTGAGACATTTTTTTTCTTTAAAAGGTTGTGTTCCCAAGGTTTCGGTTAATGATAAATACATGTCGAATATCTAGGTTCGGTGCACCATGGCCAATAGTTAATACTTTTGAAGCATATTTATTTAGATGTAAATTAAGTAAGGTTTGCTCCCGTCTGATCCATTCTGTTCTGACAAATCTTGATCATGAGGTTGTGGTAGTTGAGTTTATTGATTTAAGATCTATTATACCTCTGAGAAAAAAGATATAAATTGTTCCTCCTGTGTGTTCACGGTTAGTCTAGGATGCTGCTATCTTCTGGCACTTCCCATCATAATTTTCAACTTTTGAAGCATATTTTGATGTAAAATTAACTAAGGTTTGCTCCCGTCTGGTCCATTCTCTTCTGGCAAACCTTGATCCTGAGGTTGTGGTAATTGAGTTTGTTGCTTCAAGGTCTATTATACCTCTGAGAAAAAAGATATACATTGTTCCTCCTGTGTATTACCAGTTTGTCTTGGATGCTGCTATCACCTGGCACTTTCCATCATAAATTTCAAAATCTTTTTGTTCTCCTTGCAGTACAGTACTAGCATATAGTAGTAGTATCAACACAGTGAAATTGTTTGTCCTAGTCATTTTGTCTTCTTTACCAACTTAGCAATGCATAGTTTTTCCAACATGGTACGACAAGACATATACTAGATCCTACAGAGTCTCCCTTGGCCCGCTACCCGCACATGTTACATCTGTTTTTCATGGAAAGTACTGCTTGTGCATAAAAGCTGGCGTTAGAACCACTAGGAGGCACCGAGGAGATGATGACTATTCATCAGTTTAGGCTGTTTAGCCATCTTTCGTGGACCATGCTAGCTCATGTGCTCCATGATGTCATGGGCCTCATGTATTAAAAATAGATCTTGTGGCTGATGCCTCTATCATAGCACTTTTGTAGGTCCGGCCAGTTTGATGGGCCAGGCCTCTGGTGCCGCCATTAGCCCGGGAGTCATTCACTCTTATGATACATGTCCGTTAGCCTTTTTCGAAAAAAATACATGTCGGTTAGTACTTCAGTTTACTGCTCACCATAGGCAGATTGCCTGCTTATCAGTTACAGTAGCATCATGACAAGATACAGAAAAAATTTGGTTTACCTTCCTGTTTCTTCCATATTTACTCATGTATTCAGTTCCCATATTGTGACATGCATAACCTTGTTCCAAAGAAAATTAAAACTGCTCATTTAGCTGAAGTGTTCTTTAACACTGATGACCTGATTAGTCTGTACTTTGCACTTGTTGCATCCTTTGACAACTCCTTTCTTTAGCACGAAAGAAACACTTCCTTTTCTCGGTATGTGCTGAGTGCAGTAGGCGAGTCTCCTTTACCATTATGGCACTCACATGACACTTTTTTTCACTAGCGTTAAGATAGTATTGTCTGGGGTTCAAAGGTGTTGATCATGCATGCAGCTCCGGAGTTTGCCTGCCTCGGATAAGGTTTCATTTCTGGTCATTTTAGGGAAAGCTCCTCCCCCCTGCACATGGCTCCTGTTCTCGCTAGCAGACAGGAAATCTTGCTGCTGATACGGCAACTAACCTATGGGTTTAATCATCGTTACCACAGTTGCCGCTACCTGCACTGATTCAGATGAATGTGAAAACTGCATCTCTCAATTATTTTTCCCCTAATCTGTTTGGTATTCAAATTTTTCACCCTAATCAGTTCAGTATTCTAGGACCTCGTTTTAGACACTGCCTCATTATCTTGCGTTTGTACTGCAGGCTAGGTACTTATTAATTTGCACTTGTACTGCAGATTGAACACTTGTTACTAGTAAGTATCTCTCAGGCAAGAGGCAACTTGCTGTATGAGTCTTTATTCTGAGGTAGGATCTGGTCTTACATACCCCAATCAGGGGACCTACCTAGGTAAGAGTCTCTCACTCTAGATTCTTCATGCACTTTGTTTAAGCTTTCGTGTGTCTCTCAAGTGGACACGAAGGCAGGTATTTTGTTACAGCTAACAACAGCCTGAGACCTTAATTAAGAGATGTTCCCTCCACGTCAGCTCGGTTAGGCCAGGTTTCGTTCTCCAGGCATCTTACAGGCATCTATGTCCTGCATGTTCTGAATAATTTGACCGGCCAGGGAAGAGCTGTGGTGGTGTGGTTTAGCCTCGTACAAGCAAGCCTTTTCGACGTAGGCAGGCGGCGAAAGTGGGGGACAGATCTACGTCCATCTTTTGATACGTGCTGCGGGTGCTGGGAATCTCGCTGGTAATTGGAGTTTAGTGCCGCTTTCCTGTCTGAAACCTGCCTTGCTCATCAGCTTAGCCATCAGGCCTTTTTTTTTCTGAGTATCCTATTAGGGCAAAACCGAGCCCACTTGGACACTGAAACTTTTGCCGAGCCTTTCCTTCCCGAGGGAACAAAAAGGCGGAGACCGGCCACTAGGGAGAGATCAGGACATGGAAATCCCCAGATGTCGGCATCTCTTGTGCACAACACTTTCTCTAATAATTTTTTTACAGTCATTGGGCATTTACGAATTGAATTTGAGTGTTTTTTCCCTGGTGTTTCTCTGCTTGTTTGTTTGTTGGAGAAGGTGAATTGCATTGCACATGCATGCACCTAGAGCTTGAGGTGAAACAATTTGATGAATTGATTGCATGAGGTAGACAGGAAGAGTAAAAAGCATTGAACCTATTCACTGTGCATGAGCTTCCAATCTTTGGTCATCTACAGTTCTCATTCATCATTCATTGAGTCATCTCAATGTGTACCTTATTGAAAATTGAAACACAGCTCTCCTGCTTTCATTGTTCTAAAGAAGGGGCGGAAATGATTGCATGGTCTAGAACAGTGGTAGTACCGCAGAAGGGGGTCATGGAGAGAACAAAAGATCCTCATGGGGACATTTCCTTGTTCCTTGGGCAGGCAGGGGAGGGAGAAGAAGATACATGTACATACATCAGCTTCACCCATCACATTTTACTTGTTCATGGACCCACCCACATACTCCTACAGATGACACATTACTTGCAAGCGTGCCCTTTTGTTTGTTTTTTTTTCATGTGTCACCATCCTCTCTCTGTCCCTCCTTTTCAACCTGATGTTTCCTGGAACCTCCTACCACCTGCTGCGGTGCTGCCGCAGCTGCAAGGGGCCCCGGCCGTACTGCAGGTAGGGTTTCTGGAAGACATGACGCAGAAAAAGAAAAGTTGAAAAAGGCCGGTGATGGAAGGAAGATTGCCCGGGAAACAAGGGATCTCTTTCACTCCCTTCCATTTCCTTCCACAGGTCAATTCAAACCTGTCATCAGTCGATCAGTACAAACAGGCTAGAGAGCAGTGGTAGTAGTGGAGTGGTAGTAGGCTGCTACTTGTAACTAGCTACAGTTGTTTCATCACTGCTGGTGGTTAGGATTGTGCAAAGCATGGCCTCAGATCTCCTCTTCTTCTTCCCTACGAACTGCCCCTGTTCAGAGTTCAGAACAAGCTTAAATAAATAAACGAATTTCCACCATTTAATTTGGTAAATAGTTTGATGATGTGTGACGAGTCTAGCTAGTTGATGTTGATTTCCACGCGGCCAGCTTATTATATGCAATTAACTGAACTCGGTGATGTTTGCAGTACGGAATACTGACCAGTAATTTGGCGCCGCGGAGACTGCCGCGTAGGGGCTCTGGTGCATGTACCCGTACATCGCCGTCGGCGTCTCCGGTTCCGGCTCCGGGCCGCAGTCGAGGTTCACGCCGAACAGCCGGAGCTTCCTCGTCGGCGCTGACGCCGCGCCGCTGCTCTTGGTCTCCGTCGTCTCTCCTGCGATTGTGCAACAGAAATGGGGTAAGTTGCCGGCGTGATCTTTGTTCGATCTTCAATTACCAAGTTTGCTTGCTAGCACCATGTGAATTATCGAAGTGTTTTGTTCTTGTTGGATGCTTCATGTATGTACCTGCGTGTGGCATGTCGCTGTGGTAGGCGTATGAGCTGGCGGGGCTGGCCGGGTACGACGACCCCGACGTGCTGTAGCACATCGGGCTCCACGGCTGCTGCTGCTGCTCGCCGCCGTTCAGCTTGGGCGGCGGGGCGCGCACCGGCGGTGGCGGCGTCGGCGTGGGCGGCGCCGGCGCGCTCTCGCCGCGGCGCCTGCAGCCGATGAAGAGGCGGTCCCCGGCGCCGAGGCCGCCGCGCACGCGCTCGAAGCGCACGACGTCGCCGGCGTCGAGGCGCTTCTCCTTGACGTACCGGCTCCAGCCCTTGGTGAGCACGTAGCTCTGGCTGCTGGTCCAGTACGAGTACCGGAACCGCCACGGCTTGCCGGCCTCGTCCTCGAAGGACAGCAGCAGGCCCTTCTCGCCGGCGTCGTTGCCGCCGCCGCCGCCGAGAGGGAAGTACCTCTCCGCGTGCTGCTTGGGGATCACCAGCCGGTTGAGCTTGCCGACGTCGCTGGGCGTGAGGGGCTTCTCGAACAGCTGCTCCCGCTCGTACGGCTGCTGGTGGTAGTGCAGGTTGGTGTACATGGCCATCCCCCACGGCCACGCCTGGGGGTGCCTATGGGAGAGAGCAGGGTGCATGGCCATTGCTCTTCTTGCTCTGGACTTCTAAGAGGATGATAGCTAAGCTCGAAGTGGAAGAACAGAGCTGCGTGTGAGGTGAGGCTCACTACTCAAGTCCCTGTCTAGCTCGGGCAAAAGTTTTTGGCAGTGGAGAGGGAAGGTGATGGCGATGGTGTGGTGTGTAGAGAGAGCCTTGCATATGTCATGGCTGGGCATTTATAGACAGCCTCCCAACTCCCAAGTATAGTGTACTACAGTATAGAACAGCAACTTTAGATGGTCAGGGAGGTGTCTACATGTAATGTGTACTATTGATAATATTTCTTTCTTTCTTTCCATGGTAGGAGTCCATGAGGAGGATGGCCTGATGCAATTGATCTTGAGGACAGAGAGAGAGTATTGATGTTGGTATTTTAAGCTAGGTAGACAGGAAGAATCAAAGTGAAGGAAGGGCTTGAAAGGTGGTGAGGTTAGAATATGTACAGCTGCAATGTAGGCGATGAGGAATGATCAGGTGGTGGCACTTAAAAGTTGGCGCCTGGCCCTTGTGGCCTAATCACAACCATCCAGGGGGCCGGCACGGGGCAGGACCCCCTGCTGCCATTGCTTTCCATGTGCGAGGGGTGGTTGGCGCCTATGCTATGCATGACCACTGTCCTTAAAACTCCATCTGCATTTTATTTTATTTTATTAAATTATTACTCCTCCTTCCTTGCAATTGCAGCTGAGGTCCAGTCAGGCTCCTGGTGTTGCAGGCCATCTATTCAAGTTCCATTTGGCTTTGGGAAGCTGCAAGAAAGTTATACTCCTAGTTCAACTTCCCATAAGGGTCTGTTCTGTCTCTTCCTCCCCCTCTCAGGCTCCATACATGTGTTGGAACCAGCTGAAGATATCTGTTCTTTTGTTTTGTAGGGAGAGGTTGAAAACTGAAGTTTGTGAGCTAAGGGTGGAGGCATGGAGTTGCTAGTAGTCCATTAGGGACGCATGGGTTAATTTTAAGACATGTATCTGCTGCTACTACGACACCAGCAGTTCAGTTCATAACTTGTTGTCCACCTGGAAGGCGTAGCTGGTTCAGCGCAGAAGTGGCCTTGTGAGATGTGACATTTGAGGTCTACCCTTTGCATTGCATGGGCTGTGAAGTGAGAGCTCTAACTATCATGCACCATCATGGAGTACTACTAGAACCCAGCCAATTTCTTCGTCTCAGATTCAACACAATCAAGGGTCCTGCCAGGCCTGTCTCATTGAATACACGGCTGACCACCTCTCCCACCGTCAATTAAACAGCGAGGACAGCGAGACTTGCAAGCAAGAATTGGCCGATCGAGCTGGTTTTGGTTGGATTCTTGCACAACGAATTCAATCGGATTGAATTGAACTGGCTTGTAAGATCGATGCTGCATTACTCCCATTCAAACCATCGGTGCAGGACAGACCACCTGCCCCTGGCCAGGACGCCGCACTCGCTGGAGTGTTGAATCCGGTAGCAGCTTGCGTGGTGCTAAAGCGACTGGTCGTCACTCTCTGCTCCTTGTGCTAGATGATCCCTGCAGATAAATATTACTGGCTCTTAAATTATCATGCATCATCAGGCATTTGGGAGGCACCTCCTCCTGTTGGAAGATTGGAAAACAGGGTACCAGATGATCTGTTCCTCGCATTTTTAATGGCGCATCTGTATCAGATTCTGTAAACTATTGGGGATAAAATCGGAGATGTCGCTTTGCTTGCTTCTTTGGAGACAGGTATTCCATCACATGGCTCTGAACTCAGGCTAGATGCATTGTTCTATGAATCACTAATGTGTGTGCTTATGTTTGAGTATTATTCAGCTTGTCAGCCTTTGGAGAAACCTGAGGGGCCAAGCGGGGTGTTGTTGCTATTATATCATCAGCAGGTACTCTTCTGTCCAGAATCCAATCATAACGGTGAGTTGACGGATCTCAAAAAGTTATTACTAGTAACCACTCTATTTATCGACTTCCTTGCATTTTGATTTTCTCTAACACTACATTAGACCGCTCACTTAATCGGATATATAGATGATTAGTGTGGATCACACTCATATTTTTCTTCTGCTAATTACTGCTAGCATCTGCAGGGAAATGGGAGATGTAAGTGTGACTGATTTTACTGTCTCACGTGGCCTTGGCATTACCTGTGTCCTGCCTTGCTGGGGCTCCAAGTTCCCACACGCCAAAGTTATTGTAACATCATCGAAATGGGAAATGGGATCAAGATTGGACCTGCGCCAGAGATCCCCTCCTCCAATTCCCAACAAGTTCGCGAACAAGTGATGCAGATTTTTGTCCCCAGTTCACATTCCACACGTTAGCTGCGAGCGTGTACAACCTCTGGTCCTCTCGTAGTTCCTCCATACACCTAGCTACAAATCCCTATAAATTATTCGCTCCTCTCTTTTTCCTGCGTTCATGCACATAGAGATACGCCAATAAAGGATGTTGATGCTGTGCCTTAGCTCAGCCACTAGCTAGATGTGTACTACTATGGCTAATCAGCATCAGCAGTATGGTTGCTTAATAAAAGTATGCTCTGATGATGACTAAATTACAAGGCTATGTTTAGCATCTCGCGGAGTATCATGCGTGTACGTACGATTGATGCAAGTCCACGTTGGCTGTTGTGCTAGGGAATCTTGTCAAGAAAAGTCATCAAGGTTACTCGATTGCAAATCCACGCAAATGATGAGGGTCCAGATTTAGAAAACTTGAATACTCCCAAGTGTTACCTGAAGGTTTCGATAGCGATGTTGATCGATGCATGCATCACTCTTGGAATACGAGACTACTCCTGACAATAAGCATGGAGGAGAGCCTCAGTTTAAGTATTGTCGCATTATTTATGCAAGCTTCGTTTTCACGAGGAATTTGTTTATACATACTTACTGGAGGGACTCGAATCGTAAGATTGAAACAGACATAAATACATCTGTTGCCCAAAGAGAAACACTAGGGTGGAGTGTACTTATTTATCACTGACAGTTGCACTTGCCTGCCTAAAATATCTTTGACCAAGATTCAAGATCCACTCTAGTATACTTTACTCGATCTCAATTGTACGTATTTGTTGAAGGGTATTGGCAGCACGGACTGCTGATACTCTCAGCATCTCTGCAGCACCATCGAGATTATAACCGGTGTGAACTGTGGTGTCCAAGTGTATGATATGATATCATATTTTGATACTTGAGCATGAGCACGAGGAGGGAGGGAGCCACGCAGCTAGAGTAGCTAGCAGCAGGCTGCCGGTCTCCGATCTTGTTTCTCTCTCTCTCGCAAACTCGTCAATCATGGAGCCCAACAAAACAAACAATCTCTTGATAACGCGAGAAGGTTTGGTTGGTTTGCCCTCCATGCACATGACTACATGAGCGATCTCAAAGGGAACTGAATTGAATACCGAAACGAGAGAGAGCTCGAGATAGGGGGACACATGCTAAGCGTTGAATGCTGATGATGAGAGAGAGAGAGCTCGAGACTCTGAGAGGAAACATGCTTATTTCTCTCTGGATGCTACTCTGCTTCTATGGGTAGCTCCTGCGTTATTCCCGTGCTCCGCTGCTTTCCATGAGAGGCCACGTATGTGTTGCCTGGTTCGTGCAGATGCAGGGCGCGGAGCCATGAGCGGCGTGATGCATGCATGTACGTGGAAAGCAAATATATGTAGTACTGGAGTATATATAAAAAATACGGGTATACAATTATTAAGTGTGCATCCATTTTTTTCCCTTGAGAAGATGCATATTTATAGTACTCTATATGGGAAGGTGTTAGTTTAAGGCTGATGCAGGGACTTTGACATGTTTGTTAGAAAGATTCACTTGCTCAATTCGAAAATAAGAAGAAGAAGAAGAAGAAGAAGAAGAAGAAGAAGAAGAAAGATTCACTTACTCAGTCTTAGTTTTGGTGGTTGCGTCCAAATCGGAAGCTCCTACCGTTCTTGATTATTGTGTTTGTCTAAGTTTGAACATGAGTCTGTAGAAAACTGAATTCGCAAAAAAAAAGTATTGTATAAATAGTTTATTACGGCGAAAATGTAAAGTATAAAAATATTAAACTTACGACAAAGTTAAAATGACAATCAAGTGCCGTGATTGTGCATGTGTTGTGGATTACTAGTACTACTACTATCAGGGAGGTTGGGGCCATGTGTGCTGGTAATACCACTACCGATCCAGTGGGTGGCGGTAGAATCCTTTTGCAGTTGTCGTTTTCTTGTGCAATCTGCCTAAATTTCTGTACCGTACTACCAAGGAAGGGTGCAATTCGCGATCTTTTGGGCAGATCTTTGCGCGCGCGGTGGGACGCTGCATGCGTAAAGCAGAGCAGAGCAGGCAGAGTTGGACAGGGCTGTGACGTGATAGAGAAGGCCAGGAGAGAAAGGAAGAGAGAGATGGGCGATGGAAGAAGTGGCATGTTTTCTGAGGCCTTTTCACCTTCGCAGGGCTTGCCCCTGCATGGTGTCATGGTGTCCGCCGTGCTGGTCGGTATACGTGGTGCGAATTCGGCTCTGTCAGCGGGAAAAGTCAGTGTTCTTTCGTGACGGGAGACAAACCGGACGCAAGGGGCCGGATTACCACGCACGGAGACACTGAGCGCGGAGTTATCTGAAAAGCAGTGACGTGCAGTAGCAACACTGCACGGCTCAGCTGACGGTCTGCTGGCTTTGGCTGCACGTACTCTACCTGAGAGAAGGTGAACTGAACAGCAGCATGAAAAAAGTGGCCCAGTACAAGCGGCCGGCGCCTGCATGCAGGAACAGGAGCTCGTGCGTCCCCGGCGCGTGCACCGATCGGGAAGGCTCATGCCACGGCGCGCGCCAGCAGCCGCGTCACGTGAACAGAGCGCCCTGCGGCACAGTGGCCCAGCCGTAACGTGAGGCAGTCGCCAAAGCGCCCAGATGCATGCGCGCGCACCCGGCCGGCCGGCCGGGGCCAGCGCCGGTGCCGTGCCGTGCCCTGCCGCCGAGTCAGTCGCCGGCCGGGCTCAATCGCTGGTCCTCCACTCCACTCCCTTAGAGCAAGCCCATTGCGCGCCGGCGTGGAGCCGAAGCAGGCCACCACGCGCCTACGCACGCGCCGAACATGCTCAACGCAAAGCGGATTGGATTCCTCTCACAACTGCTGGTGTCAGGTCACGCTGGGAGAGAGAGACTGAGAGGAGAGGCAGAGTGGGTCCCACGACTGCGCGTTGGAGCTCGTCGCTCGCAGCGTCGACAAGCACGCTCTCTCTCCTCCTTTCTCTTTCTTCCATCTCAGCATTTTCTGACATGTCTTGGCGACGCGACATCGCGTTGGGCTTGCTCTTAGCCGACCGATGAACCTAGCTCCCCGGCCGCCGCGTTCGACGCGACGCGAATAGTTTGGCGCGCACGTTTGCAGTGCTGCACGACGAGGTCCGAGCGTGTCGTCGTGTAGCTCGGTCCGGGCCGGCCGCCGTGCGAGGCTCCTGTTAGGCGCTGCATGCGCATGCCCCACCACCCCCACCTGCCGTTGCATGACGCGCCGGCAGCTAGCTGCTGCTGCACGCGTCGCGTGGCGCGGCCAGGGACACGGTCCCCGTCGACAGCAGGTGGTCCGCAGGAGCACGTCGGTGAGGTCCCCGATCAATGATCCCTCGTCACCAGTCTACGCCTGATCGATCGATATATAGCGTGGTGGACCAGCCGGTCGGTCCAGTAGGTCCGATGGCGATCGGCTCCGGAAAGAGCAACGAATTAGCTCGACGCAGTGGAAACGGGGATGGATCAGATCAATCATGCATGCATGGCCCTACTACTCCTCCTTCCTCCTAGTATTGCGATTAGTACTAGCTCTCCGGCCTGTAGCGCGATCACGACCCGACTTTTCTCGCCGGCCGGCCCGGCGTGCGCGATGGATGCATGCATGCATCCGTGACGCTCTTGTTGCGCCACTATTTGGGCCACCGTTTCTTTGAGTCATGCGGTGAACAAGTGACGTGGGAGAAGAGAACCCAACCCAACCCAACCCAAAAGCGTGCTGATGATTCGAGCAACTTGCGGACCCGGCGGCCGGCCCTAGCTAGCTCGTCAGGTGACACACACACCTGAACTGAAGAACATCCCTCGTACGTGTGCCCAACGGCGAGCAGGTACAACAGGATGATGACGTCGACCGCCAACTTTGTCGGGGCTGCTGTGGGCCTGTATATGCCACTGCAGACTGTCAGGCCCGCATGCCATGGGCCATGCATGGGCCCCGCCACCGTCCTCTCCTCCTTAAGCCTGCCTTCTCTCTAGCGGACACGCGACAAGCCAGTGTGGGTGTGCGTCTACGTATACACATCCGTCATGTAGATCTTGTAATGTCTGTCAGTGGTGGTGGGGCAACTGATTGAAACTAAACAAGAGGGACCAGATATGTGCCCTCCTCGATCGATCTCTCATCAACTTGCGCTGCGTGCACGTTCTCCCGTGCGCGGTGGTACAAACATATTATGGCCATTAATTCAGTCTTAACTACAGTCCCTCCTGAGATTGAAAATAAGTGCGGGGTACAAATTGACTTGGTCTTGCTAGTTCCACTGCAAAATAGTTAAGTGCATTTAATTTTGTACATCATGCTAGCTAACAGTGCAAACAAATTCAGTGTCTAGTGTCTACTGTCAGGTGTGTTGATTGGTTGTGCAAAAATAAGTTGTTGCATTCAGTGTCTAGATAACATGATGACTTGAAATTTTGCATAAGTTGCATTCTCTAACTATGTGTTTTTTCTCTCCATTTTTTTGATTGTTTGCGTAACTTTTCAAGTTGAAGAATATTTATTTCCAGATTAAACTATTGAAACCGTGAAGAAAAATTTTAACACATAGTTAGAGAATGCAACAATACATATTTATGCAAAATTTCAAGTCATTATGTGCTATGTGTCTCCAGATAAAAAATTCATAACAACCCTTCTCCTATGTTCTAGTGTCCATCAGCTAATTTTCACATTTCGATAGTGTAAAGTAGCCAAATCGACTTTTGTTGGTGTCCAACAGCCAATTTCACTAAGTCACGGTGTCAACCAGCAAATTTGGCCAATTTAAAAACTTTAATTATAGAATACTCATATTTCACACAAATGTATGCATAATGTAGACACTATAGTATATTATGACACTACCTGGCCTGATAGGAAGGGATCATACAGAAAAGTAAAGGTCCTGAAAATTTGGCGGGTTCGCTTGTTGCTTAATGGAGGGTCATATCCATGCATGTTGGCAGTGATGATTGAGGCTTATGTCTGGTAGGATCGAATTCAAATCTCAAGGTGGCGGTGCCCCTGGTTTAGCTGAAAACATTTCATGATGATAACTTGGCACTGTTGGTTCTGGGAAAAAGCAAGCTTTCTAGATGCAGTACGAACTTCAGGCGCCATGCGGGCACAGAGGAAAGGAAATGTACATGGCCCATGTTTTGGTTTATCATTTGGATCCTTTTCGTTGCCAATGTTTTGGCTTAGCATTGATTTGGATCCTCCCTTCACATTCAGCGCTCCATTTGCAGCCAAAGTGGGTAGTATGCCAAACTCCTTTTTGTCATAATCTCACATGCGTTGCAATTTCTTTACACTGAGGACATGCAGAGGACGCCTTGATGTTACCTGAACGTTCTCCTGCACGCCCTGTCCTCCTGGTCGGTGGACATTCACGACAAAATTCATGGCTTTCCTTTGGTTAGATGAGGTGCTTGTATGGTTCAAGAGAAGAAGCATTTCCTTTACATTTTTGTCGTGTTCCCTGCCCCTGGTCGTGCAGTTGTGAATCACCAAGTTTACCTTGCCCATTTTCTTCATTCGGAGATTATTTTTTTTATGAGACGAGCTTTTGACAGGCGAATTAATTGCCACATGAACTACGTGACGCAAATGTTATTCAGGGCAATAAAATTTCGGGCTAGGTATCTGTCTTGATGATGGGTGTCCGCTGACACACACACACACACACTGGCTGTTTTTGCTAGTTCTATTTCTCCATCCCTTGTAATTCTTCAGTTGTACACATGTGCCTTTCAATATAAAGTTCAAGTAGGCAATTGCCTACCGTAGTTCGGGTCGAAACACACACACACACACACACACACCTGCGCCTCTTTGTCGAACAAAAAACCAGGAGGGAGCATCCAGTACGTGTATAGAGCGCTAGCTAGAAAAAGAATCGAATCTGTACTGAACTCCTACTCTGGCATGCATGGTCACTCGAGCTAGGCCTCCATCATCATACCTTTGTCTGGGCCAATGTGTTTTGGTTCCTTAGTGGACAATCTGAGATTTATATGGTTCTTCAAGGGACCCCTTTGGGCCTAAGATCTTATAGCTCCAGCTTCTGTACAGAGAAAAGTTGAGCCGCACCTGAACTGCAAGATTCTTCACTTCTTCAGACTACGTATCTCGTATTCTCTTGCATGCTAGTAGATTTTTACTAGAAGGCTGTATGTATTATTTTAAGATGTAGAGACTGGAACCTTATACAAGTTACTAGGAATTTGCCCATGCATTGCTGAGGTTAACAATAGAAGGATAATTCATTTAGCTAGCATAAATTCATTTAGCAATGTATATTTTAGGAATATTTTTGCAACATAAATTACCTTCTTTGATGTGATGTGTTGCTATATATCAATCCAGTAATAATAACATGTAAATTATAATATTTTTGCATATCATTTCTAAAAAATATTCTTGATTATTTTATTTTTGTTTCCTTCTATATTCTAAAGGTAGTTTTAAAAATAAAATAGTAAAACAATTTAAATGGACTTAAACCTCCAAAATTTAAATTGTGATGCGTTCCTAGAAATCAATTTTTCAATAGTAATCTGCCAATTATAAATAATTTGGGATATATTTAATTTCTAAAGATAGTTTTGAAAATAATATCATAAAACAATGTAAAAAATCTAAATATCAAAAAATCTATAACCCAAAGTTCCGTTAAAGCCAGGGTCATTTCGGCCTGCCCAACTTCAAAATGGGCTTCGGCCCACGTCAGCCTAACCCATTTCACTCGAAAATAACAAAAGGTAAAAAAATTGCTTGATGTGGGATTCGAATCTGAGTCAGCCCAACCCAAGAAAGTGGTTTTACCGCTAGACCTTACTCTGCTTTGTGTTTTAAGTCAACTCAGGCTATATAAGACTGTGAGTTAGAGTCGAACTCGATTCAAATTTGATGAATTCGACATGAATTCGCGGCAAAGGTCGGAAATATGAAATTTCGGGCTGAAGACCCCTTTGAGACTTATTAAGTAGAGTAGAGATTACTTCTAAATTACACAAAGCTCCAGCTCTCATGGAGTCATGCTTAACTGAGATCAAATTCGAAAGATGCTATCTTACACAAAGCGCTAGTTCTGATGCAGTCATGCTAAGCATCAATATGTTTTCCTTTCGCAAAAAAAAAGCTTCAATTTGTTTTTTTAAAAATAATAAATAGAAAAGTAACAGACCTCACACCCTCCTGAAAAAGGAGACTGAAAGTTTCTTCGGGGAAAAAGGAGACTGAAAGACTACAACAACGAACTACTGTTCTTTTGGGCCAAATATGAAGGCCTAGCTAATGTGTCACACCCTGTGACACAGGCGTGACGGGCAACAGTACAAGCGCGGCAACTCAAGGAGTTTCGGCGGCTGCTCCCGCGCAAAGTGATACGGCCCTTGGCCCATGAAGCTAGGCCCAGCCCAGAGGTTGGTGCGGTGAGAGAAGAGCTTAAGTAGCAGAGTGCTCGCGAGGAGAGGCAGGCAATTTGTATTTGAGTTCTGGCTTCCTCTGTTCTTACTTCTTCTCCACTCCAACCCCATTGCTGTTTCTCTCTATCCTGTATCCAGACTCGGTCGTGATAATTCATAGCTGCCAAACTATATCCGGTGATTTCCTGTGTTGTTTGTGCTTGAGAATCCTGTGGGTACTACACTGGTATCAGAGACAGGTTTGGTGATTTTCTATCTGAAATCTCTCGGCGGTGTTCGTAAAATCCCCGTGGGAAGGTTGTGATCGCATCCGCGATCGCTGTAAATCCGTTACCCGGGTTGAACTCGCTTGGAGGAGAGTCATCACGGCGACGGATTACAAGCCCGGGCCCCAAGCGCGCTACCTGGTCGCTAAAATGGCTGAATCGGAAGTGAACCTGACGGATCTCATCGCCAAGCTCTCGGACAAGCTCGATTCGATGGACAAGAAGGTGGGGTTGTTCCAGGCGGATCTGGTGAAGGTCCAAGCCAAGGTGGATCTGGCGCTGAACTCCATCGCCTGGTCCAGCAGGAACAAGTGCAAGTCGCCAAAGCACTGAAGACGTCCGCGGTAGGAACTGTTTCCGGGTCCGGCGACGGCGTGATGGGACCTCCTCCGCAAGTCGGCGACCCCAACGCGGCCTCGGCATCCTCAGCAGTACCACCAGAAGGAGGGTTCACACCTCCACAAGCTCCTCCTCGACCGTCTCCATCTCTGCTTCGGCAGCCTCAGGTGATACAACAACAGCCGCCCATCCAACCTGTTTCTGAGGTAGTACATGTGGAGATCGACCGTTCTGATCAGAGGAAACATTGGCTTCCTAAGATGGATTTTCCACACTTCGATGGTACTGATGCTAGGATATGGCTTGATAAGTGTTCCGCATATTTCTCTATGTATCAAATTCCTGCATCGTTTCGTGTGTCAGCTGCATCCATTCATATGTCGGGCCCGGCCGCACACTGGTTCCAGTCTTATAAACATACACCACAGTTTCAGAATTGGGTCACTTTTGCCATGGCTGTAACTGCTGAGTTTGAAGTGGACACTCATAGAGCTAAAACAGTTGAGTTACTGACACTGAAACAAACTGGCTCGGTAGAGGAATACCGCAAGCACTTTGAGCAGTTGGTCTATAACATCAGACTTTATGATCAGTATGTTAGTGAGACTATGTTGACTGCTTCATTTTTGTTGGGCCTCAAGCAAGAGATAAGATCTCAGGTGGAAATGCAAGTACCTGATTCTGTTGCTCGTGCTGCCACTCTAGCTGCTATTCAGGAATATTTGCTAGCACAATGCCCTGCTCCTGCTGTGAAAACATACAGTTACAAGCCAACTTCAACAACAAAGCATGACAACAAGAGCACTTTCTCTCCAACTGAGGTGTGGAAAGCCAGGCAACTGAAAGAGTACAGGAGACTACACGGCTTATGCTATAAGTGTGGTGAAAAATATGTGCCTGGCCATAAGTGTCCTGTGGTTCCTGCTGGTATTCCTGCAGCCCAACTATCTGTCATAATAGCTGATATTGGTGATGGCGGAGGTCTTCTGTCAGATGAAATGCTTGATACTCTTGAATGCTATAGTATTTCTTCTGCAGCTGAGGAAGCATATATGTCTCTTAATGCACTCTCTGGCACACAACAGAATAAAGCAATCCATTTAAGGGCTATGACTGGCAAACAAGTGTTATCCATCCTGGTGGACTCTGGCAGTTCACACACCTTTCTGAACTCTGCAATGTTAGAAAGGCTGGAAGTGCCTACTGTCTCAACAGCCCCATTGCAGGTTAAGGTGGCTAATGGTCATATTGTGCAAACAGACAAAATGGTGAAAGGTCTTTCTTGGTGGATCCAGGGCACCACTTTCACTACTGATGCAAGGGTTCTGAATTTGGGTGCATATGACTTAATTCTGGGCATGGACTGGCTGGAACAGTTCAGTCCCATGCAGTGTGATTGGCTTCACAAGTGGATAGAATTTGACTACAAGGGCAGCAGAGTTAAGCTCCAAGGACTCCTTCCCACAACTCCTACTGAAATTACAGAAATATCTGGAGAACAGTTGTTGAAATTGCAAAAGGGTAATGATTTGTGGGCTATAGTTGTACTCACTCCTGTTCCTGAATGTTCAGTGCTGCAAGAACAATACATGGTTAATGGTATTCCATCTAAGATACAGGACATCATTCAGGAGTTCTCTGGTCTCTTTGATGCTCCTAAAGAGCTACCACCCAGCAGGTCCTTTGATCATGCTATATCTTTGATACCTGGCACAGTTCCAGTTAACTGTAGGCCCTACAGATACACACCTCAGCAGAAAGACGAAATAGAACGTCAAGTTGCAGATATGCTCAAATCAGGTATTGTCAACCAAGCCTCAGCCCTTTTGCATCACCTGTGCTTTTGGTCAAGAAAAAAGATGGGTCTTGGCGTTTCTGCATTGACTACAGAAAGCTTAACTCAGCCACCATCAAAAACAAATTCCCAATGCCTATCATTGATGAATTTCTAGATGAGATTGCTGGCGCTCAGTACTTCACTAAGTTGGATCTGAACTCTGGATTTCATCAAGTAAGAATGACTCCTGCTGACGAACACAAAACTGCTTTTAAAACACACCATGGGCACTTTCAGTTCAGGGTCATGCCATTTGGTCTATCCAATGCACCTGCAACTTTTCAATGTCTGATGAACTCAATTCTGGCCCCTTTTATGAGGAAATTTGTCCTGGTATTTATGGATGATATATTAATCTATAGTAAAACCTTGGAAGAACATGCCGAGCACTTGAAGCTAGTCTTCCAAGCTCTACTGAAACACCAACTGTTTGTAAAATTCAGCAAGTGTGCCTTTGCTCAACCCAAGATTGATTACTTGGGTCATATCATCTCTCATGAAGGAGTAGCAACAGACCCTTCAAAAACAGCTGCTATGGTGCAATGGCCAGTACCTCAATCATTCACTGAAGTGAGGGGTTTTCTTGGACTGACTGGATACTACAGGAAGTTCATAAAGAATTATGGCATCATGGCTAAGCCACTTACTGCTATCCTGAAACAGAAAGTGTTTGTGTGGGACTCTGAAGCACAACATGCATTTGATTTACTTAAATCTGCTATGAGCTCTGCTCCTGTGTTAGCACTACCTCAGTTTGATGATCCATTTGAAATAGAAACTGATGCTTGTGACAACGGTGTGGGTGCTGTTCTGTCCCAAAACGGACACCCCATTGCTTACTTTAGTAAGGCTCTGAGTAAGGCTAATCAAAAATTGTCCACCTATGAGAAAGAGTTCTTAGCTGTTCTAATGGCAGTTGACAAGTGGAGGCCCTATTTGCTCAAGAAGCCATTCACTATTAAGACTGATCATAAGAGTCTTTGTCACCTACAGGATCAGAACTTGTCTACTGAGATGCAAAGGAAAGCTATGACTAAGTTAGCTGGTTTGCAATTTACGCTGCAGTATAAAAAGGGCCAGGACAATAAAGTGGCTGATGCCTTGTCACGAGTGGTCAGTTTTTCTCTACCCAATCAGTATCTGCTGCAGTACCAGTCTGGATCCAAGAAGTGCTTAATTCCTATGAGGTGGATCCACAAGCTCAAAAGCTGCTAAAGGAGTTGGCAATTGTCAGTCCCAATTCGCAGGGATATTCTCTGTCGATGGGCTTATTAGATACAAGAAGATGATATGGGTGGGAGCAAACACTGCTTTACAAACTAAGATCATATCTGCTTTTCATGCTTCTGCCATGGGAGGTCATTCTGGGGTCCAAGCTACTCATCAGAAGCTTAAAAAGTTATATTCATGGTCTGGCATGAAACAGTCGGTAGAGTCCTTTATCAAACAGTGCACAATATGTCAGCAAGCCAAACATGAAAATTGTAAGGTGCCTGGCCTGCTCAGCCCTTTGCCAATACCTGCTGGCCCTTGGCAAGATATATCTATGGACTTCATAGATGGGCTGCCTAAATCTGGAGGATTCTCGGTGATTCTAGTGGTGGTAGACAGGTACACCAAGTATGCACATTTCATACCTTTGAAACATCCTTATACTGCTGCTTCTGTGGCCTCTGTTTGTTTGAGCAATGTGGTAAAGTTACATGGAGTTCCCAAATCTATTGTGTCAGACAGAGACAAAGTGTTCTCTAGCACATTCTGGACTGAACTATTCAGTCTACTGGACACAAAACTCATGATGAGTACTGCATACCACCCACAAACTGATGGGCAGACCGAGAGGGTCAACCAGTGCCTTGAGATGTACCTGAGATGCTCTGCAAACTCAACCCCACAGCAATGGACAAAGTGGCTTCCTTTGGCTGAACTTTGGTACAATTCAGCTTACCATACAGCACTGCAATGTTCTCCTTTTAAAGCTTTGTATGGAGTAGAACCTTCTTTTGGCACAACTCCAGTTCTTACTTCAACTGGCACCTCTGATGCTGCTGACACAATGCTGGAAAGACAACAGTTTCATGAGATGCTCAAAGAACACTTGTCCAAAGCTCAGAACAAGATGAAAATGTATGCTGACACAAAACGCTTGGACAGAAGCTTTCAAGTGGGAGAACAAGTACTACTGAAGCTCCAACCTTATGCTCAATCTTCGGTAGTCAACAGACCTTGCCCCAAGCTAGCTCTGAAGTTCTTTGGCCCTTATACAATCACACAGAAGATAGGATCAGTGGCTTACAAGCTTGCATTACCAGAAGGTTGTCAAGTCCATCCTGTGTTCCATGTCTCACAGCTGAAGCCTTTCACACCTGATTACACACCGGTCTTTGCTGATATACCGGCTCCTCCATTGCTGAACATTGAGGATCTGGAACCTTATGCAGTTCTGGACCGTCGCTTGACCAAGAAGGGCAATTCTGCTGTAACACAAGTGCTTGTCCAGTGGTCCTCGCTGCCAGCCGAGATGGCCACCTGGGAAGATTATTATGTCGTCAAGCAAAGGTACCCACAAGCAGCAGCCTGGGGACAGGCTGCATCTCAAGGAGGAGGCAGTGTCACACCCTGTGACACAGGCGTGACGGGCAACAGTACAAGCGCGGCAACTCAAGGACTTTCGGCGGCTGCTCCCGCGCAAAGTGATACGGCCCTTGGCCCATGAAGCTAGGCCCAGCCCAGAGGTTGGTGCGGTGAGAGAAGAGCTTAAGTAGCAGAGTGCTCGTGAGGAGAGGCAGGCAATTTGTATTTGAGTTCTGGCTTCCTCTGTTCTTACTTCTTCTCCACTCCAACCCCATTGCTGTTTCTCTCTACTGTATCCAGACTCGGTCGTGATAATTCATAGCTGCCAAACTATATCCGGTGATTTCCTGTGTTGTTTGTGCTTGAGAATCCTGTGGGTACTACATAATGGGCCAGTTGGACCGTGTTTCCATGACGACACAAGATTTAAATTACGAAATCGCAAAATATTTCATTTGTTTACAGGTTGATGAATACATCCAGCCAAAAATAATAAAACTCCATTTTATATTTCATCATTTCGTATGAAATCAAACATGCGCAGATGCACTAGTGCATTATTACTGATGGCACACACCATTCCAAAGTACAATCAGTGTCAAAGTCTGAACCCCAACACTACGAAAAATTACAAACACCACGAGCTATACTTCTATCTCGGCGACTCTGCGTGGCAACACTTGCAAGCTTGAACGGCCGGTTTCTCTCGTCGTGAGCTATCTATCTAGCGCGCACCATGAACGCCGGAATCGGGAGCACGCACGGCTCCGGCGAGGTGAGGAAGCCTTGTCCGGCGTAGATGGCCTGCGGCAGCCTGACCATCGTCTCCTTGTCCTCGCTTCCCCAATGGGCGCCCTTCTGCAGTGAGCGAGGCTTCTTGTGCACGTCCCAGCGCTCGGCCGGCGTCGACGAGCGGCTGAACACCGGGCGCTTGTTGCTGTCCCACCTCTCGCCTGACGACGGCGCCCGGCAGGCCACGCCGCCGCCGCCTGTGCTGCTGGGGCACTTGTTCTTGTTGCTGTCCCACCTGTCGCACGACGACGCGCGCTCTGGGCTGCTGCTCGCCGGGGAACGCTGCTGACTTGACCTTGACGACGACGACGACGACGGGCTGGAGCTGCCTGGCGGTTTGGTCTTGTGCGCGTCCCACCTCTCCACGGCGTCGGCGCGGCAAGTAATGGTATTGGAAGCTGATTTCGCCGGCAAAATGAGGATGCACGCCGCCGGCCGGTGCAGCGGCGATGAGATCATGGTGCTTTTAGGCGGCGTCGGGAGCAGCCCAGGGAGAGCGGCATTCGCCACGGCGAGGTGCACGCGCGCTACTGGTATCGCCATTGATCGTCGGAGGGAGAGACACCAGAAAAGACCCCGCGCGATCGACTGGAGAAAGCGGACAGGCGCCGATCGGATGAGTGAATTGATCGGGTGTTCTTGCATGGAGTTGCGATTTATAGCAACGGACCAAGGCGACCGTGAAGCTCAATCGAAGTCGGTGTCCGAGACTCCGAGTACTCCGTGAGCACACTTTTGCATCGGCGCTTACACTCAGTCCGAATAAACATCCGAGTCACTTCCTAGCTATTTCGTCGTCGCGAGATTGAATCTCTCGTTCGAACCTCGCCACGTTGCCGGGAACGTGGAATGGTACACCACCGAACTCTTTTGGTGGAATCGGTCATTTCAGGCTGAACTTAATTTTTCATGATTTTCTAAGACTGACACTTTTTACCCGAATACATCCTTGGCCATATAATATTGTTTCGCTTGAATTTGATAAGATTTTTTAATATATAAATGAAACTTTTCGGGCATTGCTAGAACACACGGGCGAAGCCAGCGGCAGCAGTCGCCGGGGTCACCACCCTTGCAGGGCCAGCTTGAGGCCTAATTCTAGTAGGAGTGGCTGCCATGTTTTGATCGATATGGTTATGCCGTAATGATATTGTTTTTAATGAAAAGACGATGGTTTCGCTGTTACAGGTGGTCTTCAGGGGGACATATTAGTTTCGTTTCTGGAGACTATTGTAAAAAGAATCCTACAGGGAGCAGGTGGTACAAGTTTGTCACATCTTGGAAGTTGTAGCCATGAGTGTCTTCGCCAAGTATGGATGGCCGTCGCATAGTAGACTGTGTACTTACTCTTATATGGATTCATTCTCTCATTCTGGGACATCGTCTCTGTAATAATTCCAACTTTGGGCTGTATGCAAAAATGCAAAAGGCCGGATGTTTTTCCCTTATCTAAAAAAAAAAAGGTCCAGCTTGAGGAGAAGAGGGCCAGACGGGAGCAGCTGGAGGCGAGGATGCAGGAGATTGAAGCTCAGCAACAGGCGCGGATTGAGGAGTCCCAGCGGCAGAGTCAGGAGGCGATGGTGCAGTTCTATTCCTACATGCAGACTTCCTTTGAGCAGCTGGGTCACACTATGCCACCGCCACCGGTGCCGATGCCCTGGCTTTTTCCATCACAACCTTCCATTTCTCCTGTGAGTCCCCTGACAACCTTACAATTTCATTTCAATTGTAGACAAACTTAGAGAATTTAGACAAACCTAGAGAATTTAGACAAACTTAGAAAATTTGTTTCACTTTATCTTGTATCAGACATGTAATATTCTGCTTTATACAGAATCTTGTGTCGGCGGCATCGAATGATGCACCTCAAGAGCAAGACCCGGCACTCCGTAGCAATCTATTCCCACAGCCGCCGCCTCAGTGATTTGTGAGTTAGTTATGCTTGTGATGTATGTGGACTTGTAGACTTGTGGACTTGTTGATTTGTGGATGTGCGGACTATGTATGGACTATGTGAACTATGTATAGACTATATGTGTAATATTTGTGGATTTCTGGACTATTTGAGTATTTGTGGTTGTGAGTTGGATGTGGTGATGAATTGTATGTGATTGTGTGTTTATTGTTATGTATAGCTGCCTGTGATATTTATCGGTTTGGGCGGCAAAAGCAATAAAAAAAGGAGCTGGAAGCTAACTTTACCGAGCGTAATGACCATTTGTGAGTGTCAAGTGACCATGACACTCGGCAAAGGCATGTCAAGTGAATTATACTCGGCAAAGCTAGGCCTTTGCCGAGTGCCGATCCCTGGCACTCAGCAAAGCTTGAAGCCTTGCCGAGGCGGCAAAGCCGCCGTCAGCCGCCAATTCTCCATCCATCATCTTTTTTTTTTTGGCCGAGAGTCCAGCTTGCACTCGGCAAAGGCTTTGCCGAGTGCCCGAGCTTTGCGGAGTGAGTGCTCTGTCGACTATTACACTCGGCAAAGCGTTTGCCGAGTGTTTTAGGGTCTTTGCCGAGTGCCCTAGCCACTCGGCAAACCTCCTGTTTGCTGTAGTGAGCCACACACACATTGCAGATCGTACTTAGGCTATGGTCATCGGTTACAAGCTAGGGCGACATAAGTCAAGATCAAAGTAGCAGGTAGGCACACAATGTAAGTGACGGGTTTGTTAAAGGGGCACTAGCTAGTTTAGCAAATTATCTGCTGGCAAAAGAGATGGTAAAGACGTGGTGACCTCCTGTGCTTTGGTTGTGTTCGCGATCCTTTCTCAGCGAGCCCCATCGGTCCATCACGCGCGGAACGCAGCTGCAGCCTGCAACGCCCGCGCGCCTAGGGGACGAGGCGTCAGTTTCGCGGCGTGGGTCAGCCACGACGCGCCCATGGGCACCTCCCGCAGTTGCAACGTGGCATGCAGCTGCTCACGCCACGACGGTCCCACGGCCTGCAGTCCACGCCATAAGAGTATTGGCCGCGCCCTATTGCCCATATGCAAGGTGCTTTTACGTCGAAAGAGACGAGAGAACCTAGCTGTCGCAACGTGGCAGCTGCTCGCGCCATGACTGTCCCACAGTCCACGCGATAAGACGCAACCCATGTCATGTCCCGACCGACCTCGTCTTCCTCGCGACGACTCCTTCAGCTCACTCTTCGCCCGCTCGCTGTCATCGGCCGCGTGAAGGGAACATGGCCGGCGGCGACGCAAATGCAAACCCTGAGATGGCGACGGTCGTGCTGGCGCTTCTGGCCGCTGCAGTGGGTGGACGAGATGGAGGACGCCACCTCCGTGCACCCGGCGTTCTTCACATGGGTTGACGGCACCGAGATGCACTTCGCTGGCGTCTTCGATGGCCACGGCGGAACACATCTAAGGACTTTACTTGTTCAGTTCACCGCCGGCAGATCCATTCATCCCTCTTCTTTTTTTAACTTGTTGTCTATCATGTCTTCGTCGATCCTCACCTGGTGCACGGGCTGATGAGTTCATACAATTCGTTCATCTAATTGAAAGTGAATCCAATGTGTGTGTGTGTGTGTGTGTGTGTGTGTGTGTGTGTGTGTGTGTGTGTGTGTGCGTGTGTGTGTGTGTGTGTGTGTGTTTTGCAAATCCTCCATATTGTGTTTAGTATAGCAAAAGTTCTTGAATTTGAATAATTAGTCAATCAAAATAAATATAAAGCGATGCTCTTAGCTATGAGGACGCACATACTCAAGATTCTAGAGTAGTATTGTAATGATGTGTACTTTACGTGAGACCTTTATGTGAGACCTTTTTTCATCTTTAACCTAGCTACTTAGATCAATGAACAAATTGGTATTTTTGTTCTCGCAAGCATATACTTTACTATCAAATTTATTTGCGGTTTAAGAATTATGGTGCACACTACCAGAAACTCGAATTTCCCTGTGTGCCGAAAACCGTCAGGGAAATTGAAAAAACCGTCAGAAATAATTTCCTGATGGTGAATCCTCAGAAAATAACCGCCAGGGATATGACGATAGGAAAATAGAATTTCCCTTACATAGGACATTTTTCTGATGGTAAACACTCAGGGAAATCATGCTCAGGACACACACACACACACACACACACAGACAGAGTTGTGCATACAAATATGCATGCACTGGTTATCAAATCATTACTGCAATGATCACATTCACATTGGCATTCATTTTAACAAAATTACATCAATCTGTTGTTCTGTACATATACAGGTTTACACATCAATCTGTAGTTCTGTACATAAGTGGACTACTAATTAGCTACGAGGTTTACAGCTAGCATATCGCATGAGATAGGTTTACATGTCGGCAGCCACTAATACAACAATGGTCAAGAGATGTAGATTATTGAACAACCTAACAGATGCAAGGTTAGCCAACGGTCCACATATTTTTAAAATTACCCACTACTGCCATTATAAAACATGTTTTAAAATTAATCATAATTGTCATTATGAAAATTTACAAAATATCAATATAGAAATTTATAAATTATACATTATGTTTTCAAAATTCCTCGTCATTGCAATTAGGAAAAATAGCCTGAATAGTTATATATAAGTCTATAAATTGCGCACTGCCACCATTACGGAAACAACCAGCTAGAAAATCAAAGTAGTAGAAACAAATATTATAAGGCAACTACAAACTAAGAGACATCTAACAAAAAAACATTATTATAGTTGGATTGGTGATGCTAGCCGCGGGCCACCCCATTTAGTTACTATCAGTGTTTCGGATTTTGGTTTAAAATAATTACCGGCCAAGGACGACATAACAAAAATCGCCAAAAATCGAAAATATCAGCCGGTTTCGGCCCGATGTTTTTCAAAATTCGAATGAAATTTGGCCAAATTTTCCAAAGTTGGTCCAAAACCGGCCGGTGAAACCAAACACCGGAGGGAACCGGTATAACCAAAATTCGGCAAAAATCGCAAAATTTTGGACGAAAGTTTTTTCACTGGTTACTATATATAGGATGTGTTTGCAATTGCATTGTCTGAATTGACCAGTGTTGTCTTTCAAGCAGACATGGCAAACAAGATAGTGACGTTGCTATACTGCCCGGTGCAGTAATTTGCATTTAACTTTGATGTTGGCTTGTCCTGTGTCTTGACTCTTGAGTCTATGACAATTATATACTTCCACCGTCCACAAATATAGGATTTGTGACTTTAAGCAAACTCGTTTGACCACTTGTCTTATTCAAAAACGTTGTGAAAATACAAAAATAAATAAGTTAAAGTATGATTGTTGATAAAACACGTCATAATAAAATATATAATATTTGTATAATTTTTTAAATAAAATGAGTGGTCAAATGAGTTGGCTGAAAGTTAACAAATCCTTACATTTGTGGACGGAGGAAGTATGTTGCAGTAGTATCTTTAACTGAATTTCCTGTTTTGAAGACTCTCTTTTATATCTATAACACGGAAATTAAGCAAAAGCGTCGGCGACTCAGAAGAAGAAGCAAAGCCGGCCCTCTCGTCTCTAGCGGCCTCGCCATCAGTGGAGGAGGGAGGCATGGCATCTCGACGTCCGCTTTGTTCTCTTATAGGTTTAGATAGGTTAGGTCTGCCCGCGGTGGTCGCTTTTGGCGGCGGCCGCGGTGTTTATTAGGGTTAGGGTTTCTCTAGGGTTTGGTCGAAATGGGTGGTGGGGCGGTGCGGCGTCGTCAAGTTCGTCGGCATGGAGCATTGGATGAGGATGCGTCCCGACGGTGGTGGCGAGTCGAAGGCGCCATCATCGATGAAGAATAAGGTACTCCGGCCCCTCCTTTGTCTCGTCATGCATAGTTCTTCATGGTCATGTCTGTGGGTTAGTGAGAGTTTGGTTTCCGGTGACATTCATTTGGATGTTGCTCGGATTTGTGTTTTCCCATTGCGAATACGGTGAAGGAGGCGACGATGGGCTCGGCGGCAACGAGTTCTTCGTACTTGCATGTGGAATATCAGTCTACCCCTCTTTTGCGAAAGGGTTAGGTTTCAGTTTTCCCCCGTCGGAGATGAGGGTGACGGTGGTGGATGGTGAAATGGCCATGTTCTTTCAGATCGGAGTTTTCATCTGTGGCATATTCATTTGGGATGGTGATCCTAGATGGTGGAATTTGCAGCTCTTTTAAGGTTTCTTGTCTCCCATTAATGGATCGGGATGCTACTGTAATTAGGGATGTAATATGCTTCAATACTAATGAAATTCGCTTTTCACAAAAAAAAAAAACTGATTGCCCATGCATTTTCATTTGGAAATATTTTTTTTGGAGTACTGAATAATACACAAACTCTCCTTTGGCATTTGTACAGGAGACACTTTGCTGAGACCTGTAGTGATCAGCGAGCCAGAGATCACAGTAACACAGACAGAGGACCTTGGAGGATCAGGAACTGATCGCCAGTGACGGGATGTGGGACGTCCTCACCGACGAGACCGCCTGCGCCTTCGCTCGCCAAAAGCTGGAAGACGGCAACAACGACTACCCCCGGTAGCTGCAACAAGTCGGCCCGGACCCGAAGCGTCGCTGCAAGGTCGCTGCCGCCTTCCTCGTCGGGGTGGCGCTGCAGATGTACAGCTCTGACAACATAAGCGTTGTCGTCGTTGACCTGCAGAACAGGTCCGGTAAGGCTAGGCTTTCCCCTCCAATGGCGTTGGAAGCCTGGTCTGGCTATCATCATGGACTCATGGGGTGGCGCCACTGCCGTCGTCCCAACTTGCCGTCACTTCAGTATCTTTAGTTCTAGCTCCTTTCGTCATGGACAAGAAAAGCTCTAGTAGTGAACTGATACTGCAGAGTGCAGACCTACAAGGAGGTGGTCATCGTTATAAACTAATTCCAGATTCTAATTCTTTTTTTTTTCTTCTCTCTAGTTATTATTGACTATATTGGGTGCCAGGGTCTGGTAACAAAGTGGGTGAAAGATCTTGAATCTAAAGTTTTTTCGGCGTGTATCACAACACGGTCTTCTAATGTTAAGTCTGTCATCTATTGAGAGTGGCTTGGTGAAGATACCTGCAATCATTTGTAGGTAGGCAAGCCTATGCAGGCCCTCCGTGGACAAGTTCTTGACAGGATTGTTTGCAGCTGCTTCTGAAACAGGACGTCCACTGCTGCAGCCGCTGAGATCACCAACGTGGTCTGCCATGATTCCCACTCCGTTGCTGCAACCGGTAGCCACAAGCGTACTGCGTACGCGCGAATTTACACCTGCTGAGGGAACAACATTGTCGCCTCAGGGATGCCCAGATCGTCGAAGCTTCCCTGTCCGCCGGCGTGCATTCTGAAGCCACTCGTCTCATCTTACTTTGTTTTCGTTCATCTTGTACTCAGGGATGCAAGATTTACCTGCGCGGCCAAACTCAGTGGCCGGAGGCCTTGTTCACCGGCGCCCACCACATGGAGATCGTGCCCCTCCACTGCTTCCAAGCTGACGAATGACGCCCACTGGTAACCGACGTGATGCCCAGGCCGCCGCATCTGATCTTGCCCGTCGGCTGTACGATTTTGACGCCGCCGCGCGCTCCTTCCTGCACGACTCATATGCTGCCGGTCATTGCCCGCATCCACCGGCTGTGCAAACCTGGCGCCACAGCAATCCTGCAACATGCTCATGATTCCAACGCAGCCAATTTCTGGTTGTTACAGCTAATGAGATTTGTGGGCGCGATATGGGTACGTGAGACGTGTATATACTTGGGCATGGGGCCACGGCCCACATTCACCTCAACGAAGCTCCGTCCTCACACACAACTGACGGTTTTCTCGATGCGGCCGGCTAGCCACCACCTTCCTCAGTGTCGCTCGACACTAGTGATGACCAAATGGGCCGGGCCAAACGGGTAGGCACGAAGCACAAATTTTTTGGCCCGGCCCAAGCACGGCACGGCCCGTTACATTTCGTGCCCGTGCCGGTCCGGCCCGAGCGTCGGGCCATGCCTGGGCCGGAGGCTCGGCCCAACGAGCGGCACGGCACGGCACAATATTAAATATATATTATGTTTCATACCGAACATCAAAGGTGGAGTAGCCCACTGGCTAGTCTCTTGCATTCTAAGTAGGGGTGAAAGTGATGTGGATATTTATCCGATCCGAATCCGAATTTTAAGGAAGCATTTTAGATATCCTAGAGGATCCGATCCGATCCGAATCCGATTGTATGCGGATGCGGATTAGGATATGAGAGTAGCAAAATCCGACGGATATGGATTATCCGATATATCAAAACGGATTATCTGAAGCTCAAAATAGGATTATCCAACAATATTAGTCAATTCACATTTTGTTATATATTTTTATAATATTTTAAATTGAGAACTTGTAGCTTGGATGGCAGAATTTCCTTAGCTAGTCTAATATTGCTACTACCTAGTCTACATGCTCTAATGAATTATCGATCAACATATAATTCTCTACTAATAGGTGTCTCAAATCCGATATTTAAAACCCGCTTCCGTTCTGCTTCCGGTCCGAATCCGTCCCATTTCCGACATCCGAAAAAATCCGTATCCATAACCGCATCCGCATATTATCCGCTCCGCTTCGAATTCGATAAAAATATATGGATTAGGATATGGGAAAGGTGTTATCCGCTCCGATCCGATCCGTTTTCATCCCTAATTCTAAGCCATAGGTTGGAGGTTCTAGTCTTCACTTTGTCATGTTTTTTGGTCTGTTTTCCATGATTTTCAACAGTAATAGGCTTAAAAGATGATAATGGGCTGTCGTGTGTGCGGGCCTAACGGGCCGGCCCGGCACGGTTAGGCACGAAATGGCCATTTAGTGCCGTGCCTTGGGCCGAGGGGTGAGCCCATGGGCTGGCACGGCACGGCACGGCACGAAATGATCACCGGGCCGTGCCGGCCCGAAATTAAATGGGTCGTGCTTTTTTGGCCCGGGCCGTGCCGTGCCGGGCCGGGCCGCCCGTTTGGCCATCACTACTCGATACAATCACTACCTTTCTCGTCACTGATTTACCCGACCCATGAAACTTGTTGCAACCGTCATTCTCCAACATCACGGCTATTATAGAAATGGCAGTAACTTAAAAGAAAACAATGTTGATGTAGTGTATCCTAACATCCTACAAATCTTTTGTTATTTTTGGCTTGTTTTTTTCCTTTTCATTTACTATATATGTACTATAAAACTCTTTCTTTTCTTAATATATTATAACCTATAGAGGAGCTATTCCCTCCAGTTTCATCAATTTTTTTTGACATTTTCTGGAAAATATGTTATCATTCAAAGAAAAAGAGATATCATTAGCCTACCGTTATTTCTCTTCCATATACTAGCCTTGCCACTCAAAGATACTTGCTAGTAAAGAAAAATCATTAGCATACCGTTATTTCTCTCCATACACTAGCCTTACAACTCAAAGCTGCGCTAGTACTAATTAATGATAGGAGACTAAGTGATCTGAACCGTTGGATGTATAATACTGGCCAGGGTACCTTCCCTAGTGGCCAAAAATTTGCAGTAAAGTGACTGTCAGACTATAGAACGAAGTGCATGAGGTCTAAAAATTTGCAGTAAAGTGACTGTATCCCTTTCCTCAGTTTTTTTTTTTGCGAAAGGGGAGGGAATTATATTAATCTTGAGAACAGTACATCCCAGTCCTTTTACAGGCCACACCCTGAACAACTTTTACAGAAAAGTCCCTGAAGAAAAGGAAATTACAACAACGTCCTTCATCTTCCAGGACCCTCCCGACAGTTCTCCTCGCCGCCGCGCTCCACCGACGCCGGCAGCAGGTCCCCTCCTCCATCCCTGACCGCGGACTCCAAGCTTTGGGAAAGCCGATTGGATGAACACGAAGAAGGCGCCGCACCGGCCACCGCAACATCAGCAGATCGGAGAAAAGAAACCAAGCCACCACCACCGAGCGAAGAACAGCAGCAAGAAGCACAAAAATCCGAGCCATCAGCGCCCAAGAAAGACGCCAATCGGCCGGCACACCCATCCACCATCGCCAGCACCGCCGGCGAGGGGCACAAAAGCCCATCCACCCTTTCGCAAGAGGAAGGAAGGCAAAGGTACTCCACAGGGCCTCACCAGCGAAGAAGTCGCCGCCGACGACGACGACGCCACCGGATGCGCCGAGGGAGAAACGAAATCCGACCGCCATCACGGAGACAGCGGCGGAACCCTAACCCTAACCTAGACTACTAACTGTATATAGGCTAGATAAGGGAACCGGACGGCCGCTCCGCCGCTCCCCCGTCCCTCCGAAGCCCTGCGGGCCGCCGGAGGGGAGGGAGAGCGAGGGGAGCAGCCGCCGGAGTGAAGTCGCCCTCGGTTCGCCTCCTCTCTACTGTAGTCGGGGGAGGGTTCGCGAGAGTGTCTGGTTGGTGCTGCTAGTAATGCTCTATCCCTTTCCTCAGTTAAATTGGCAAAGAACATGAAACTTTTAATTTCTACCTTTGAACAATTGTCGGGTCTAAAAATAAACTTCCACAAGAGTGAGCTATTTTGTTATGGTGAGGCCGCTGCATTTGAAGAAAAATATATGGAGCTTTTCGGGTGTAATGTGGGAGAATTTCCCTTTTGTTATCTAGGGATTCCTATGCACCATAGAAAACTCTCTAATAGTGATTGGAAAATGATCGAAGAAAGATTTGAAAGGAAATTAAACTGCTGGAAGGCGAAACACCTCTCTTATGGCGGTCATCTTACACTTTTAAACTCAGTGCTTAGCAGCCTACCCATTTTCATGATGTCATTCTTCGAAATTCCAAAATGGTTTCTTACCAAACTAAACTTTTATCGATCTAGATTCTTCTGGCAAGGGGGTAAGAATATTAACAAATATCGTCTTGCCAGATGGGACCTTTTATGCCGACCAAAAGACCAAGGTGGCCTTGGCATCATAGACTTGGAGATTCAGAATAAATGTCTATTAAGCAAATGGTTATTCAAGTTGCTTAATGAGGATGACATGTGGCAATCTTTAATCCGAAATAAGTATTTAGGATCTAAGACTCTGTCACAGGTTGGGATCAACAAGGTGACTCATTTTTGGAGAGGTCTCTTGAAAGTCAAAGATGAGTTTCTCTCATGTGTATCTTTCAATGTGAAAGATGGCTCCCAAGTTAGATTTTGGGTAGACATATGGTGGGAACAAGGCCTTTTAGTGAGTTATTCCCCAATCTCTATAATGTCACCTATAACCCTCATGATTCAGTGGCTCGGGTTATTGGGGGGGTGCACCTCATAATCTCTCTTTCAGACGCACCTTAGTAGGGGTTAAACTCATGGAATATAATGACCTTATAGCTAAATTTTCAAATCCCAATTTAACTGAGGAAGGGATACAGTGTCTTAGAAGTTACATAGAACTGGCTAATTTTCTACTCGGTCAATGTATTTACTTCTTATGAACCAAGCCACTCCTTTTCGACACAAGTTAATTTGGAAATTGAAACTACCAACAAAGATTAAAATTTTTGGTTCCTTGCTAAGGGGGTCATTTTAACCAAAGACAACTTAGCAAAGCGTAACTGGAGGGGAAGTCAAAATGTTGTTTCTGTAATTGTAATGAAACGATTCAACACTTGCTCTTCGACTGCCACCACGCCAAAACCATTTGGAGGGTAGTTCAAACAGCTACAGGTCTTACCCCACCTAGATCTTTAGCCCATGTTGCTGGGGATTGGCTTGCTCATATTACTTCAGAGAAGCGAAATATCATTCTAGTGGGGGCGACTGCCATGTGCTAGGCGATATGGTGATGTAGAAATGATCTTTGTTTTGATAATGTAAAATATACATCGTTTATGCAATCACTATTTAGAGGAGCTTAATTATTGGTTGCGGTACTGGACGCTGCTACAGCCTGAGGAGGTTAGAGACCGGTTAAAAGGGGTGAGCGTGGCATTGGAAATTGCTGCATTGGAGCCCTATGCTTCTCACGGTTGGAGATTTAATAGGCTTGGGCCTCCTTAGCTTGTTTTTATATTTATGTTGAGCTCTTCTTGTCAATTAGAGATTGACACATTTATATAATAATGAAAGAAAACAAAAATCGGGCTGCGTGCTGTGCAGAGGCCGGGAACTTGTAAACAGTTTCCATTATCTAAAAAAAAGATCAAAAAGAATCTTGCCATTTAAGAATATTTTGATTAGTCTAATAACAAATCTTTTTGACAGATGGGTGCTAATTTACGAGATGAATCTAATGAGCCTAATTAAAACATTTCTTTTATTTTACTTAGATTATCATTCTGATCATGGATGAACGTACTCACGATGGTAGTGCACATTGCAGGATGGTGGTGCACATTGCAGGATTGAATCGGAATATGGTTCATATGGATTTTGTATATTGATTTTCATTACATGAAGTCTGTATGCAATAATTTAGACAATTCAAGCCTATAAACATGCATGGAGCATGATTGCTTTGACATGATCTAATAAGTTCTTTATTTCATGCAGAGCGGAGGTCGCGTTGTGTCAAAAGACCCAGGCAGATTGTAGGTCGAGTTTGCCACTTGAACATTTCATTTATTGGAGTTATGTCAACAAAAATTTGGCAGACAACATATGCCTTTGATTATTTTTTAATTTTTTTGTTCCTGTCAGCAGGTTTACCATCCGAACATGGAACTCAGGCAGATGGAGTCCATGGCAGAATATAACATTGACAGGTTTAATTGCTTTTGGCTAGAGTGGCAAACTAAATGCACATGTGTCGAATGCCAAACTGAGTTTTGCTAGCTGATGGTTTGTTCGACGGTGGTGTGCTCTGGTGCAGGGCCAATAGATATGTGACAGCTGTCATTTAATCAAATTTGGACTACCTATGCGAGAGTCGGGTAACAAAGTGGATGGATGAATTCTAGATTCTAGTTCTTTCGATGGAAATCCTTTTTTGAGCGCGTGAGAGAATGAAATGGGAGAGAGAGAGAGAGAGAGAGAGAGAGAGAGAGAGAGAGAGAGAGAGAGAGAGAGAGAGAGAGAGAGAGAGAGAGAGCAGGAAGGGGTAAAGAAAATGATTTCCGGTTGGATGGACTGGGGCATGACTCACGTCTTATGTACAATAGGAGGTGGTTGGTCTCTCTGGAAAGGTCGCAATGGAATTGTTAAACGTTCCAAGCGGAGCGTTGCCATGGAATTGTTAAACGTTCCAAGCGGAGCGTTGCCATAAGGTTGTTTGTGTTGTAGTATGCGACCTCCCATCATCACCTCTAATTTGAAACCTTTTCTTTTGCACTTTCCACACTGACCATCCGTCGGTGGTCCTATTCCACCACGGCCGGTGGTGCCCCCGCCGCCTTTCCACCTTGCCCATATCCTTTGATGGTCTCCCACTTGATGTGGGGTTTTCGTTAAAACTGGTTGGCCTTACTAGTGTGATAGAAATACCATACCATTTATATCAATAATTTTCATATTATGCAGTTTTATGTAGCTTATTTTGGTGCGTTGATCCTTCCTATATCCATCAAGACTTAGTGGAATGAGTGTGTGTGTGTGTGTGTGGGTGGGTGTGTGGGTGTGTGTGTGGTGTGGGGGGGGGGGGGGGGGGGGGGGGGGGGGGGGGGGGGGGGGGGGGGGTGGGGGGGGGGGGGGGGGGGGCAGGGGTTGTTGAGTCCCCTCTCCCGCCACTGGATGAAGGAGGTTACCATATATATTTTCGTCACTCAGGAGCATAGTTACTCTTCCCTAATCTGTTCATTCTTCATCTTTGGTTTTGACTTAGGAATTCCAAAATTCACTTTCGTCCAAGCACGCATGAGGCTTCGAGCCGCAAGGCAATAACTCACGCCTGCATGCAGCCCTTTTACATGCTTGCATTCACACCATTTCTTCTTCAGCACTTAAGCTGTCGCACAACACATTTTCTAACACCCCCCTTCAATCACAACACGGTCTTCACCTCCAGTGTGTTGTGACTTGTGAGCAACCATTTCATGCAAGAAGTGGACCTCAATGTGTTTAATTCGAACATGGAAAACAGGGTTGGCTTTGAGGTAATTTGCTCAAGGTTATTACACCACAATGTTGGCGGTTGAGCCTGATATGTTCCTAGTTCTTTCAGAAGTGATTGAACCCACACCATGCAGTTTGAAGGCTGATGTTGTCCTTCAGCTTTGTCAAAATGTGGTGGGAAGGCTGAGAGACAGGAGCAGGAGCAGGTTCAGGTTCAGATGCAGGTGCAGGATGAATTTATACAGGTTAAACTGCTTCAAAGAATTGTGCAGCTGCAGTTGGTTTTCTTGATGATGAAGTACTAGAGGCACCTGTGATATCCTGAGAACCTGTTGGCAGAGGAGAACTAGTACCAGGGTTATCATTAGCAGGGTTAGTTTATTGCCAATTATTAGTCGGAATTATTTTGCTACTGCTGGACTGCTGTCTGAATTGGCTGTTGTCGGAAAACCTTCAGTCAAGAATATTTCAATGTTCTGGGAAAGTGGGATAGCAGTAGGAGGTGTATGATATAAAGTTGTATGTTTTGTAGAGAGGTACAAGTTTATTAGCATAAAATAAATGAGATTAAACACATTGCATATGCTCCTCCTGGCTCCGCGACCACGCGCCCGGGCACCTCCTGCCGTCGCGACGTGGCAGCTGCTCGCGCCACGACGGTCCCACATTCCACGCGGTAAGACGCAACCCAAGTCATGTCGTCCCGACCGACCTCGCCTTCCTCGCGACGCCTCCAGCTCCTCACTCTGTAATCGATCGGCCGCGTGAACTGAGAGTCTGAGAAGAGAACATGGCCGGCGGCGACGCAAATCATGCGGTGGCGGAGGTCGTTCTGGCGCTTCCGGCGCCTGCGGTGGGTCAGCGCGTCGGTGGTGGGCCGCCGGCGCCGGTGTGGCCGGTGGCCTTCGGCTCGATGGAGCTCATCGGCCGGCGGAACGAGATGGAGGACGCCACCTCCATCCACCCGGCGTTCTACACATGGATCGACGGCACCGAGATGCATTTCGCCGGTGTCTTCGACGGCCACGGCGGAACACACGTATGGCGCACTCCTTGTTTAGTTCACCGCCGGCAGATCCACATCGATCTGGTGAGATGACCCATCCTTCGCCAATGTTTATGCAGGTGTCGGCGCTGTGCCAGAAACAGATGCACCTGATCCTTGCCGACGAGCTCGCCGAGGAGGCGGACCACTTCCTGCTGCGCCGCCGTCACCATCAGGACCTGCAGGCCGCCTGGGTGGAGCAGGACTAGGAGGAGGCCGCCTGGCGCGCGGCGCTGATGCGCGCCTTCGTGCGCGTGGACGAGCTGGCCGACCTGGCGTGCGCCTGCGGGGAGGTCGCCATCCCGCGCTGCGCCTGCCCGCTCTCCGGCATCACTGCCCGCATCAGCGTCGGCTCCACCGCCGTCGTCGCCGTGCTCGCCGGCGACCGCATCGTCGTCGCCAACTGCGGCGACTCCCGCGCCGTGCTCTGCCGCGGCCCAGACGGATCCCCGCCGCTGCCGCTCTCCGACGACCACAAGGTAACTGATTCAGCCCCCGTACAGTACTGCTTCATTAAAGGGGCTTTTGGCGTTTGGTTTTTACTACCGGCGATCGACATGTTTGTTTCTGGGTTGCTTGCCTCGGTGGTGACGCCTCGATATGCCTTCTTTTTTTTTTTTGAGAAGAGGGCATGCCCTCGGTTTTCATTAAAAAAAACGTGCTGCTTCAAGTTTTTGTCCATGCAAAAAAAAAAGAGGAAATAGAAAAAGAGACACAGCCAGAAGCCTTTGTGTCCCCTCCCACCCAGCCTCAGCCCGAAAGAGCCGCTACCATTTTGACAGTCTACCATCTACGGGATCAAGGCAACTACTAACAAACTACGCCTTTCTCGTCCATCGTCGCCAATCTTCAGAACATCATTTCCTGGAGGAAGAGCATCCATCTTGACTGTCATCATTGTCCCCCCAATCTTCTTCTCATTGGAACCCAATTCCTTGCCAAATCACGGAAGTCCATAGAACTCAATAGGGAAGCCATCAGGCCCAGGTGCCTTTATATGTTCCATACCAAAAATTACTTCCTTGAGCTCTTCTATACTAAAAGGCTTGGTTATTTCCTGATTTCCTTGTGATGACAACTTCTGTTGTTCAGGGAAGTCCATTGATATATCACATCTAGGTTCAGCCCCAAACAGCTTCTTATAGTACTAAGTGATATAGTACGTGCTTGAGATTCTGCTCCCCTTCTATTTTTCCTTCTTCCTGATTCAAGGTAAAAATCCTACCTTTTCTCTTTCTATTGCTTGCTTTAAGTTGGAAATACTTTGTATTTGCATCCCCTTCAAGAAAATTTCTCTCTTTTGCTCTTTGCCACATTTTGATCTCCTCCTCTCTTAGCAGTTTCTGAAGTCCATCTACTTCGGAATTAGGTTCCTATCCAGCTCATCTATTAACCTGAGCAACTCTATCTTCTGTTTCTTATAGTCCCCTCCATTTTAATGTTCCATCCCTTCAAAAATTTCCGAAGCCTTCTTATTTTAATCTGCCACACATTGATACTAGATTTTGCCTGAACTGGTAACTTCCAGTTCTTCTCTACTAAATCTCTAAACCCTTGTAACCAGCATAACTCAAATTTAAAACGGTTAACCCCCCTGCCAGCCTCCCCTCTATCCAATGGCAGAGGCGTGTGGTCTGACTCAGTCCTAGTGAGGGCCTTTACAGTGAAAGGAAAATGTAATTCCCACTGTGGACTCACTAAAACCCTATCAAGTTTTTGATAGGTAGGATTTTCATGGTTCTCCCTGACAAGTCTACTTCTTTTAAGTTATTTGCTTCTATTATGGCATTAAACATAAAGCTCCATCTATTTGTACCCCCAGGTTTATTCTTCTCATGTTCCCATCTTATGATATTGAAATCCCCCCCCACACAGATTGGATCATTGAGTCTGTGGCACAAATTAGCCGGGTCTGTGAGAAATTTCTCCTTCCCTGCTGTTTGTGCTGCACCATATACTACTACCAGATTCCACTTGAAATCAGTTTTTCTATCTCCAAGAAGAACTTTACAAAGTGAGTTTCATCTTCTGATGTAATTATTTCAAAACGGTCATTATTTACCCCTACAAGAATGCCACCTGACTGGCCTTGTGAGGCTGCCCAGTGCCATTCAAAGCTTTTGTGCCCAGCTATGTTTTGCAAGCACCTTTGTGTAAAATCAGCACGCCTAGTTTCCTGGATTCCAACAAAATCAACGCCTTTTTCAACAATCATTTCCCTAAGGAAACGTTGTTTGTCTTCCTCAGCACATCCTCGAATATTCCAAATTAAACCTATCATTGAAAATTACTTGTGTTTCTTTTTGGTTTTGACCTTGGGTTTCACACTAACAACTTGTGAATTGCCCTTACTCTTTCTACCGAACTTGGAGGATGGTGTCTTAGTTGGAGATTTTAGTATCTCATCTACCAGCAACTCATCCTCCTCATCAGATAGTAGCTCTAACAGAAGATCTTCATCCACAATTGTATGTAAACTTTCTATTCTACCATGATCTTTTGGTTTACTGCTGCTACTAAAATAAAGATTAGCCCTAGCCTGTTCTAATTTCTTAATTATCTCTACTACCTCTCTGGTGTCTTTATCCTCGTCATTGCAATTAACATTTAAGTCATTAGCAATTTTTTTGAGGATTTCACTATCAGTTGCTACTATAGAAAAACTAGCTCTACCTTTGTTATGTGTCAAATTTGAGTTAACAATATCAGAGACCCTATCCCTTACAGCATTCCCATTATCAACATCAACTTCTCTTTCCTGCAGAATGTTCTCTACTATGTCTACTCCTATATGATTATCAGAAAAACAACTATAAGAGAGATTTTACCATAAGTACCTGGGACTGTTTCCAAGTCCTTGATTTTGGCTCTCTCCATGGCTTTGTCCACCCTGTTGACCTCTCCCTGACTTGCCAACCTGGGACATCTCCTCGGCGCACATGTACTCGGCTCTGTTCCAGCTTTTCGTCCCTTCTCCTGTCCAGCTTGTTGACTTTGATTCCCATCTTCCTCATCAGCATCTTCCATGTCCTCACTGGTAATATGGATCCCCAGCTTTTCACTGAATGTTTGACTCGCCCCTTCACTGAATGTCCTCACTTGCATCTGCTTGTGATGAGATGTAATCACTGTCCCCATCTACACCTTTTCCCAGATCTCCATCTGCCCTGGTACCACCATTGGGAGATGCAGATTGTATATTGTGACATTCTCCAGTGCCTTCCTTTGTCCCTGTTGCTGATGCACCCTGTCTGTCCCCACCCTGCTTATCTTCCTGTAAATGGCGCCTCGATGTTCTGCTAAATCTAAACCCATTGTTTAGGCTTGTGTGATTTAGTGGGTGAAGAAAATTGGGTTGTAAACTGTCTCCCGGCGACGTCGATCGTGGACCCCCGGGTCGCACGTCAGCGGCCTCATCTCGTTGCGTTTGTTCTAATCGTTTTGTTTATTTCTTGACTGCTTATGTGGACGTCCGATTCTTGCTGTTTTTGTTGTAGCCGCATCGCCCAGACGAGAGAGCTCGCATCAGGTCGGTGCGCGGCCAGGTCCTTTACGACGTCTATGGGACGCTGCGTGTGCGGGGAATCCTCGACATGTCTCGTGCTATAGGTATGTCTACGCTGTTTACTTACGCACATGATTACAGCTTGCGTAGGCTTCAGCACTCTGTCCATTCATATTTGGGAAACATCATATATATGCGCTTTGTTTCTCAAACATTTTTATTTTGATTAGGAATTGAAAAGTAACTAATTTATTTATCCCCTATGGCCTGATGGGATAAGTTTTAGTTAGATGCAGAAGTAGGTTCCCCCTTTACTTTTCAAAAGAATTATGGTGCAGTCCAGCAAAAAATCCTATGTTCGTGTACCGCCCACTGCACTTGCATTTAACTCTTGAGTCGATGACATTAAGTTCCAGTAGTAACTTTAACTGAATTTCTATTATCGACGACCCTCTTATAATCTACAAATGATTGCACATGCATTTTCATTCTGAAATAACTTTTTGGAGTACTGAATAATTAATACACTGACTTTTCCTTTGCCATTTGTATAGGAGACAGGGCATTGAGGCCTGAAGTGATATGCCATCCGGAAATCAGAGTAACAAAGAGGACCGTGGAGGATCAGTTCCTAATCCTCGCCAGTGACGGGGTGTGGGACGTAATGTCCAATGAGACCGCCTGTGCCTTCGCTCGCCAAGAGTTGGAAAAAGGCAACAACGACTATTCCTCGACCGCCACAGCAGGAGCAGTCGGGCCGGACCCGAAGCGTCGGAGCAAGGTCGCTGCCGCCGTCCTTGCCGGGCGGGCGCTGCAGAGGCACAGCCAAGACAACGTGAGCACCATCGTTATTGATCTGCAGAACAGAGCCGTTTAGGCCCTCGTGCTAGCCAGGCTTTCCCTTCTGATGGCGCTGGAAGCCTGGTCTGGTTGTCGTCATGGGGTAGTGCCCCGCCCCAGCTTATCAGTACTTATTTATATAGCTCCGTTCGTCGTGGATAAGAACTGATACTGCAGACCTACAATGGCGGTCATCGTTATAAACTATTCTACTATTTGCCCTCCAGATTCAAGTTCTTTTTTCTCTCTCTCTCACTGTTACTGACTATATTGGGTGCCAGAGTCGGGTAACAAAGTGGGTGAATGATTTCTAGACGGAAATCCTTTTTCGAGCGTGTGAGAGAATGAAATGGTAGAGAGAGAGAGAGAGAGAGAGAGAGAGAGAGAGAGAGAGAGTTATGCTCAGTTAACAAGGCAAGTAGAAACTTGCTAATACATGCTTCGTCCGGTCATAAGTATCATTCCTTTTGATAAGGGTCGCGCTAACGCACGGCGGCCGTAACTTAAGGCTTCGGCACGGCGGCGCGTATTTGGAAAGCAAACCAGCCTCCGAGCGCTTCGTTTTTTTGTCGTTTTCTCCGAGCGCGGGAGCGCGAGCGCGAGCGCGCGAGGCCGAACCGAGCTGGGCCCACCACGCCGCTACCCGGGAGCGCGAGCGCGCGAGGCCGAACCGAGCTGGGCCCACCACGCCGCTACCCGCTACGCCCGATCCAGAACACGCCGCTTTCTTTTTGCAGCGTCTTCCTAGGGTTGCAGCGCCGCCATTGGCGATCCCATTGCTGATCTCGCCAAGGGAGGGAGCCGGGGCCCAAAAAGCAAGAAGCAATTCAGATCTTCTACAGGTACGTCGCAGAAAGTAATTCCCCCGACCCGCCTACACCCTTGTATACTTCCCTTTGCAGCAGATTTGCTTGAAAAGTAACACAGCACATTGCAAGAATAAAAGGAGATTTTGGATTGCACATTAGAGCACATATGCACCTTTTCTGTTAAACTACGAACTTAAGAGTAATTCAGATCCCACATTAGAGCACATATGCACATTGGCAACTTCATGCTACTTCAGATGCCACATTTCAGTAATTCAGACACCAAAAATTTGTGATTACTTGACACACTAGAAAGTAAAACCCCGCATAGAGTACTTGACACACAGCAGCACTTTGTATTCACAAAAGCATTTCAGACGGCCAAAAAAGAAGGCACACCTTCATCTTCACACATCCCAACCTTTACTTTGGGATTAGCGAGTAGAAGCACACATGCCAACCTCTGTCGTGAGCACACATCCCCCGCAGCACTTCATCTTATCTGTGAAAAAAGAGAAGACAGACATTAAAAGCAGTACATGGTTTTTGCTTTGGGATTAGACATACTAATCTAAAGAGTCCAGACAAATTGCTTGCATATTTGTAATATGTTACTGATGCAAACAACTAAAAAAACTTGACAGGTAATTCAAGCAAAATGGTGGACTTGAACTTGCCACCTCCTGATGAAGAGGATGCAAAGGATGAAGACATGAATCCTAGTTATTGTACCCAGATTGTAGCAGCAGGAGAAGGATCTAGTTACGTTGCTAACGAGCTGCCTGGAGTTTCAGACATAAGACTTTCGCTAGAGGATACCCATTTACATGATTCTGAGAAAGAAGACAGTAATGCGGATAATACTACTGTTGGGGGTTCTACTCATATTGAGAGCATTGAGTCTGATGAGGAAGCTCATGATTACCAAGAGGTTTTCAGTACACCACAAGAACCATATGTTGGTCAGCTATTTGACAGCAAACCAGAGGCAAGGCATTTGTACAATGCCTATGCTAAAAGAAAAGGCTTCTCAGTTCGAACTAACACATCAAGACGCTCAACAGTTACAACTGAACTGAGGAAGCAACAGTTTGTATGCAACAAAGAAGGGTACGGGAAGAAGCCTAAGACAGTCACAGAGCAAATCGAAGACATTGATGCTGCTATTGCACAACAAGACAGTGAAGACGACGAGACACACAAAACAATCAACACAATAATAGGCAAGAAAAGAAAAAGGGAGAAGATGAAGTACACCAACTGCCAGGCCAGGATGGTTATCACATTCAATGGTGCCAAGTGGGTAGTAACTCAGTTCATTCCAGAGCACAATCATGTGTTGGTAAACAAGCCATCTCTTGCTAAATTCCTAAGGTCACATGCTGGCATACCAGAAGAAGAAGTTAACTTCCTAAAGATCCTACATAACTGTAATATAGACACTAGTAGGATGATGCAGCTTATGGCAGAGCTATATGGATCAGCACATCATGTGCCTTATACAAGTAAGCATGTTGGCAATTTAAGGTCAAGTATCAGATCTGAATTGGCAGCTAATGATATGGCAGAAACAATTGATTATTTCTATGAGTTGCAAAAAGGAGACCCTAATTTCTACTTCAAATTCAAGCTGGACAGCTTTGGCAAGGTTGAGAGCCTCTTTTGGGCTGATGCTGCAGCAAGAGAAGCATACAAGACATACAATGATTGCATATCATTTGATAGCACTTACTTAACAAACAAATACAGAATGCCATTTGCCCCGTTCATTGCAATAAACAGGCATGGACAATCAATACAAGTTGGGTGTGGCTTTCTGAGAAATGAATCAGCAAATAGCTATGAATGGTTATTCAAGGTATTCCCTGTTCTATTGCTAGTATAAATGACTGCATACTTTTGTATAAAGTGCCGCCATGTATGTAATAAGTTACTGTGCTGCTAGCAACCAAAATGCTTGACGAACAATTGCTTCATACTTTTGTATAAAGTGCCACCGTGTATGTAATAAGTTACTGTGCTGCTAGCAACCAAAATGCTTGACGAACAATTGCTTCATACTTTTGTATAAAGTGCCACCGTGTATGTAATAAGTTACTGTGCTGCTAGTAACTAAAATGCTTGACATACAAGTGCTTCATACTTTTGTATAAAGTGCCGCCATGTATGTAATAAGTTACTGTGCTGCTAGCAACCAAAATGCTTGACGAACAATTGCTTCATACTTTTGTATAAAGTGCCATCGTGTACGTAATAAGTTACTGTTTTGCTAACAATTAAAATGCTTTCGCAGGCGTTTTGGAAGCTATGGATGGTAAGGAGCCAACTAACATAATCACAGATCAAGACATATCAATGGCAGCAGCTATTAGAAGTGTTTTCCTGTCAGCAACACATCGCTGCTGCCGCTGGCATATTTTGTCAAAGAGACAAGCGCAGCTTGGGAGGATCTTTTCTGCAAAGAAAGGCATGGAAACTGAATTTTATGATATCATCAACCACAGCCTGAATCCAGAGGAGTTTCAGACAAGGTGGGCTGAAATGATTTCAAAATTTCAGGTTTTTGAGAATCGAACTCTATCTGAACTGTATGAGATAAGGCAATTGTGGGTCCCTGCCTATTATATGGAGTGCTTCTTCCCCTTCTTGCAATCCACCCAGCGTAGTGAGGGGTTTAATGCTGTTTTAAAGAGATATATCAACCCAAATAACTCAATATTTGACTTCACCCATCAGTATGAAAGGATTCAGGAAAAAACAGATGTAGCAGAAAATGGACAAGACTATCTAACTGATCAAAAAGAGCCTACACTTTGGTCTAGATACCCAATTGAGCGGCATGCACTTGATGTGTACACCAGGCGAATCTACTGGTTATTTAGGGCAGAACTTGAGAAGACAACAGAATATGTTGCAAAGCAGATTGAAGCTGGCGTTTTTAGGTTGCTTCCCATTGTTGAAAATGTTGTTGGTTATGGAAAAAGGCCCTATGAAGTCGCATTTATGGAAGATGCAAGCATATTGCACTGTCAGTGCTGCAAATTTCAGAGGGATGGCATTTTGTGTTGCCATATCCTGAAAGTGGCAACAGAACAAGGCATCAAGAAGATACCTGAACATTACATATTAAAAAGGTGGACTCCAAAGGAAGATGCAGTGAACATTAATGATTTCCCAGGGATTCAGCAAGCACCTATGCCGGCAAAGAATAAGAAGTCAGTACGCTATGCTAACATGGCATCGTCCTTATCAAAAATTGCTCTTGCAGCTAGTGGATCGGACGAAGCACAAGATATTGTTAGAGCTCATGTGCGCGCTATGGAATCTGAACTCAGTGCCCTCAAGAAGTCAAAGAGGAAGAAGACAAGCAATATGCAAAATGCAGATGGGAATACATCTGCCGCAGCTTCAAGTACTCCCATTGTGCACGCAGAGGCTGCTGGTGAACAACAACAGGGTACTATGGGCCCATCTACAGTGAATGGTCAGCATCCTTCGAATGCAGCTGCAACTAAGCATACATCTACAGTGCAGGATCAAGGTACTTCAAATGCAGCTGCAAGTTGTGTGGCATCTACAATCCTGGGTCACGGTGCCTCAAGTGCAGGTGCAACAGATGTGGGGGGACCGCCTATTGTCCAACAGCAACATACTACATTGTTTTCAGGGAATGAAGCAAACCAACGAGCATTTACCCAGATAAAAGATCCAGATACATCAGCAACTAAAGGGCGTCCTAAAACTAAAAGATACAGGTCAGCGGGTGAAAGCACGAGGAAAAACCATTGCAGTATCTGCAAATCAACATCACACAACGCAGCAACACACAGGAAGTTTACAGCCAGAGATGCAGAACCTATAGAACTGGGTCTCTTCAAATAGAACATTCATGTAATAGATCAAAAAAGGGTAGTAATGCAAATAATGTAATAATTTATAGATGAGGCAAGAAGTGTTCAGTATCAAAGTAGTTTTTGTGTTGATTGCTTCAAATATGTACCAGATTTGCTATGATTTCAGTATTAAAATGCTATAGACCTATATAAGATATGCTTTGATACCTATGACATGCCTAGCCTCGATCTCCAGTCCACGACATCATTTTTCTCGTGGGTAATCCATTTGTAGGTCAAAAGCTTCCTGATGTTGGGGATGTCAGATCCTTTGTAAGAAGGCACATGGCGACCATACCATTGATCAACATTCATCAACATATGAAATCCGCAATCAATTCTGTGTGCATGAATTTAAATCAGATCAGAATACTATTTCCTTGCACTTAAGCAACATAGATATAAATGCAACGCCATAGAAAAAAGAAAGCACATTTTAAGTACTTACGGGTTGATTTGTTTTGGTACTTCAATCTCTTTAATGTCATAATTTTGGATATCCTTCTTAGATTCAGGGTAGTGAATTCTCCAAAGAGTTTTAATTCCATCCATTAGAATAGCACAGCAATCTCTGAGACGCTTATCTTGCAAAGTCCTCATCGAATCCAACACCTCGAATTGGAGATCTCGAAGGTTGAGGACAAGAAGAAAATAATGCCCAACCTCCTCATCTAAATCTGCAACTTTCCATTTCTGATGAACAGGAAACATGACCTGTATTTGTTGAAAATAAAGAAGTTGCTCAGAGAAATGGCAATGGAATTAACAAAGTTATATGCTTCAGTTTAAATTTGAAAAGGCCCTCGAAACATAATTAAAAACATACCATGTCGTGCCTATCCAGATGATTTTCACCCCTCCTAAACACCCTTCTTACTTCAGGTCGATCTAGCTGATTCGTTTGAATGAATGACTGCCATAATAACATTATCAGATACACAAAAAACACATGGTGAAGCCTATAAGGGGAAAAAAAAACTAGAGGTAAGCGAATGACGAACCGCAACTCGCAGTGGAAGCACTCTTTTAGGTATCTTCTTTCTGGTCTTGTGGTCTGGATCAAATTCATCCATAGCACATAAAGCTACTTCAGCGACAGGGGTGAGTAACTGATTACCTATTCTAACTGAATCTGCCAACTCCAGCAAAGTGACCCAGAAATACAGGTAATGAATTATGATTTGACTGCATACAGAGGGACACAAAAAGAGAAAAAAAAAACACATATCAATTCTTGATCAAAAACTGCTTTCGTATATGTGCCAAAAGAACTTAGTTGAACTGAAAAAACTGCTACATTAAGTGAACTAAAATGCAGAGTAGAAACTAGGTAATGAATTACCTCTTATTTTTTGGGCTTTGGCTGGACCTCGTTGTCCTTACTGTTGCAAACCGACACACCGCATGGTAAACATCATTAACTTCTTTGCTGCATTTGAAAGGATTGCTCCGATCCTGATAAAATGGAGACTGCATAGCTAAAGATGGCTTGATAATCCTTTGTGGTGGTGCTTGATATAGAGGAGTTCCTGAGCTTAGAGCACTTGGTATAGCTGCTGATTGCTGCAATTCAACTGGGGTTTGCAACTGAATAAAAAAAAAGAACACCCAACCCATTAGAAAAGTATCCAAATTCACAATAACTTCCTGTATTTTTCAATACCTACTACTAAAATATGCAGATTTATTGAAATACCTGACATGATTTCGAAGCAGACTTCATTTGACTGGGATTTCGAATATCATTTAGTGCAGGTGTTCCTTGTTTGACCTCACCCTGATGACTAGTACTTGGTGTTCGACATGCCTTTTAATGGAAAAGAAAAAAGAAGAATTGCTTAGTAATAATTAATAAAAGCCATCCTGCGTTGAGTAAAAATGACTTCATTATTGAAAAAAAAAGGTGAGAAACATACATTTGCTTTCCGTATCTGCATGTATGCGTCATTTTCCAACTTCTGATATACCTCCCATGGGACGTGATCCAAGAAATTGTCATCAAGCCAGTCTGGTCGCTTTCGATGATTGCTCTGACCTTGGACCTCCTGAACTTGTTGCTCAGCAAATCCCAATATGTCAAACGACGCGGGAGGTTTGAAGTCCCAAGAGCTGGTTGTTGCTGCACCTTGTTTGCTTGTTCCCTGCCCTGACATGTCACCTGCTGATCTGCTCTTCAGACTTGCCTGGTTAACTGACTTGCCTCTGACATCTGCACTATCAGAGCTATGTATGTTGTGAACAACATTCTCCTGAGGCAAAGGTAAACCATTCTGGGCTGGCAAACACTCTGGTGTTACAAGATTAACAACATCTTTCTTGGGAGGCAACCTCAATCTTCCTAGACTCCTTCTCGACGAAATCACCTTCCTTTTAGCACTTGATGGTGTAGGAGCATGTACAGGTATTGGAACAGGGGTGGAAGGCAGGTTGTTGCCAGGCGGTTCTTCAGTTTGTTGTGTCTGCACATGCTTGTGAGCATCATCAGCCTGTGATTGATGTTCTTGTGTTTGCGGTTTCAGCTGATCATAAGAAGCTGCTTCATGTTGCTCAACACTTTCCTTATGCAATGGCTGCTGCCCGCCAGATCCATCTTGCTTTCCCTGCGCACCACCAGCATCACTTGCCCTCAATGGCGGCGCATTTGCCTCGTCATCATCAACCTCTACAGAATCAGACTGTCCTTGCTCGTCATCTTCAATTTCATCATCCTGGTAGGAATCCTCAGCCTCCTGGTAAGATTCGTCATCATCTTCAGACGTGGACATGTCTGAACTCACAAACTCAACCTCATCATCTCTGTCAGAAACATCCTCATCCCCCTCTTCATTACCTTCAGAACTCAGTCTTCGCCTTTTATTAGACCGTTCAGACGTTCCAGACGATCCAACAACCTCAGAGACTGATTGCAACAGATTGCCCATGATTTCTGAAAACCCATTGAACGCTTGCCCAAAAGCTTCAGTTAGCTTCATTTTGTCCTGCAGTGAATATATACATACATAAATCAGCCATAAAATGCTTCAGCACACAACATATAAGATACCTATATAAAAACTGCTTCGTTGCGTTATTAAATACCCTACATACAACATATAAAAATACATGTAGTCATGCAAATAAAATGCTTAAGCAGCTTATTAAGAAAGACAGCGCATACCTGAGATGATAAGCCTCTAGGAATCTTGGATGATACAAACCGTTCAAGGTCAGCGAAACATCCACCAATTGAAGTATCAATGACAGTGTGTCTAGTTTGCTTTAGCTGGGAATGAAAACAGCACACAACAGAAAATTAGGAAAAGCCCGTGATGCTGCAGATTAACAACTAGGTAAACTCTATCTCAACTATAATAGAATCGAGAGACTCACACGAGATACTTACTTTTAATCTTCCAAATGATCCATCATCTTTTCTGTCCATTTCAACCACCTGCTCCATCAATTTTGTGTCCCAGGCACCAATTCTTGGTTGACAATCTGAAATTTCAAGATTGTGATCCAAAGAGTCCAAGTAGAGAACCTGCAGGGGTGGCACAAAAAAAGATATAAAAACACCGGCATGTGTTTTAATTCCCTGCATGTATGAAAAACACTGGTGGCTTGCTTACCATGAGATAGAAAATGCAGCCTTTCACAGAATTTCTTTTACTCATCTTGTCTTTCGAGATTCTTAGCTGGTCAACAATAAAATGACACCACTTTAGTTTCTTCACAGCTGAAGTATCAACCACAGACGGGTAGCACCTTGGACTGATCCCCAGACAGGTTGTAGGGCACACAAATGTGCATATAGCCAGTATCAACCACGACCGAAGATAGTCATCATCAACGTCCTTGTTCACCTCTAACTTCTCAACAAAAGACTTGATCCTTGGGGCAACTCCATTTTCTATGCCATACTTGTTGTGAACAAAATTAATTGCATCACAATCCAAATCATACTTAACGTCATCACCATTAATTGGATTTGGCAGCCCAGTTATGTCCTCAGCAGAGTTAGCTGTAACCTTAACTCTTCCCCTTCCAGGTAGCACTAGCTCACTTTTGTCAGCATCAAAACATTCTGTGAGCAACCACTGGATGAGGTCAGCTGGCATGTAATCACATTTGATCTCAAGCAACCCTCCAAACCCAACTTCCTTTATCATTTCCTTCTGATCATCGGACATGTGCGAATAAAGTTTGACAAGCCTTGCAGGTGAGGCTCGGTTCCTTGCAGCCTATGTAAAAGGAAATGATATTCATGTTTATCTAAAGAGGTACATAGTCACATGCAAAAACAGAGATATCTAAAAACAGCATAAAAAGGTAACAATTACATACCCCTGTGTTCTTGGTCTTTCGGGCAGGTTTTTTAGCAATTCTGTCCTTCCTAAATCTTGTATTGTACTGAAAAGCATGAAAAAGTAAAAATCAACAACCCAGGTTAAAAATCTTCATGATGCAGGAGCTAAAAACTTGTCCAAAAAATAATTCATGTATACACAACAACGAAACAGAAAAATGCATATCCACCTTTCCTTGCTGCTTGTTTGCTCTTGATGTGGAAGGTAAATCAGTACGCCTGTTCTCCTTAGCCATGATCTAAAAAAAACATAAAACATGACAGAAATAAAAAATGTGTCAAAAGTAATACAATGTAATGTGATGAACTATACAACCACATTCAGTGAAAAAAAAAATTAGCAGATTCAACTACGTATTAAAAAAATGCCAAAGCGAGGAACACATTTCAGCGAAAAACTGTATCACACACATTCAGGAAAATGTAAAGCCAAAAATACATACATAGGTTATGATATAAAAAGTGTACATCCAAACATGCATACATAGATCATCATAGCTTAACGATTAACTGCAAAATCTACACGAACCTTTAAGCAAAATATAGAAAAACCTAGCAGTCAAGTCATACCGTCAGCACATTAAAATTGCATGATGGAACCAACACACTCAGCCATAACATAGCACAAATAAGTAAAAATATATGGCCAGGCACATGAATCAAAATTGGCTAAAACTATACATCAGTCTTCCAACAAAAAGTATAACAGCGCACCAATTGCAAACTATAACATAAGGGCAAAAATCAAGCCGAAAAATGAAGCCTGCAAAAAATGCATGCACTATCTGCACAAATTATGACTAGACTGAACAGATTAATCACGATAAATACCTCCACCTATCACAGTACCAACCCTAGATGTTATAACAAAAGCAGGATAATAAACCCATTGCAACCCTGGGTCAATTTACCCACAATTTGCATCCTGAAGGAACTCAAATTGGAACAAGGCAAACAGATAGAAGGCCAGGAACTACAGAACAGGATCCCAGATAGCAGGCCAAGCTACATTTACGTCACAAAATTGCTGAAAAAAATAGGGAGCGGAACCTAAGATATAGTAGGCGGGACTAATAATCGGGGCTGCCAAATGCATCCAACACTCTACATTACAGCAAAATGCCTCACCTACACCTACACAGAACCAAACCCCTAGCCCCAACTCTAACAAAACAGGGTGGGAAAATCCTGAAACTCTATGTCGACTTCGCAACTAGAACATGAGATACAAAGATAGAATAGATCGAGGAATAGGAGATGAACTCGCCTGCAATCTCACGGAAGAGACCCTCGATACGCTCAGAGCAAAATTGCGGAACCACCGAATGGCCAGCTCATTTCACACCCCACCGCGCTTCGCCTGCACGAATCGAATGGTTCGAAATGATTCGAAGCAAAAAAACTGAGCAACATCGAAACCCTAGCTCGCTATTAGCAATGGGGATGAGCGAAAACGAGCTGGGATTGGGCCTAGACCTTGCCTGGAAGTTGACGACCGAGTGTGACGCGCCTCGCCGCCGATTTCCCTCCGATTCGCCGGTGGAAAAGCGCTTCGCCTGCACGAATCGGATGATTCGAACTGAATCGAAGCAAAAAATTGAGCAAAATCGAAACCCTAACTCGCTATTAGCAATGGGGATGAGCGAAACGAGCTGGGATTGGGGCCTAGACCTTGCCTGGAAGTTGACGACCGAGTGCGACGCCTCTCGCCGCCGATTTGCCCCCGATTCGCCGGTGGATTTGCCGGCAAATGCGACGGTGATGAGGAGGGGGTAGAGAGAGAAACCAGGAGCTAGAGAGAGAGAGGAGGGAGCGAAATGAGCTGAGAAACGCCCGGCACGACTCCCCAAATTCAAACAGCTCCGTGTCTTCTGGCTGACCGGTGGACCCCGCGTGGGCCCACCAATCGGATTCCACCGAACGAAACCGACAGGTCGCTTGCTCCTCTCGCGCGCGCGCCGTTCCGGAATCCCATCGTTGGATGCAGATCGCGCGGCTCGCGCGCACCGCCGTTCCGGAGCGTTAGCGCACGGCGGCCAGGAGATAGAGTTTACCTTTTGATAATGATATCATCATCAAAATCATTTTGACCAGCAATTACTATCATGAATTCTAAGGGAATATATCATATTTCTAAGATTACTAAACTAGTGGAGGGTGGAAGCTGAAGAGAATATTGTTCGTCAAGGGAGGCAGGCTCACTGGAAATAGGAAGGAGAAATTAAAGTTGAAGAGAAGATCACGTCTTGATTTTCTTCACGGCAAAGAGCAACAATCATTGTCATTGATTGTGGCCTCCTTCATAGCTAGAATCATCTACTCCCTATGACCAAGAATCTAAGCATTTCTAAGCTTAGTCAAGGTCAAACATTCTCAAACTTTGACTTTTAGTAGAAAAATATTATTAAAATTGATAATATCGAAATAACGTTGCTAAATCCATCATGAAGTAATCTATCTTTAATCACAACTTTTTAATTTTAACCCAGAAATGCGTATATTTTTGGTGGGAGGGCGTAGGTATATGCCATGGCTGCTTCATGTTGTCTGGCGTCTACATGTGCTAGCTAGCGTAATGTGATGTCCCGATCTAATAAGGCATGTGATTCCATATGGACTTGGAAGTTGTCTTCTCCAAAACAAATATTTACAAAGACCGGATAAACTAACTCTGACCATCAATGATAATCAAAGCGTGTCTCTCGGATCATTGACGAGTCATGACAACCAGCGGCCTCGTCTGAGCTAGTCTGCTGCTTGCTGGAGTGGAGAGTGAGACAGTGCACTGGTTTGGGCAGGGCTGGCGCGCGAGGTGTTAGTTGTTGCCGAACTGGTGACCAAGTATGTTTCCGCGAATCTTCCGATTCGGTAGCAAGTCAATCGATCGGTCCACGGGCTGCCCGCTCAGAGAACACGCAACGCTTCTACGTTGCGCTCGTCAGTCACAGTCAGCTTGGGTGACCTATACTATCCTTATATAGGTCAGTCACAGTCTGCTTTAGTGGCTCGGGGGTGGCTCCACCTTCGCCAGCGGCGGGAGCTTTGGCTCCTCTTTCTTGGGCGACTCCGGCTCCTTGGGCGCGTGCGGCGAGGAAGAAGGCGAGCTCGCCAGCGGGGGCGCGATGCCTCGGGCGACGGTGGGCCGCACACATGGGCAGTGGGGTAGGAAATGGGACTATACAGTACTGTTGGATGGGTGGGCTTAGGCAAAAAATGGGCTTATGGAGGGAATCATAGAAAGGAAACCACTTTATGAGGTGGAATTTGCAATTTGCCCTTTAGATAATGGTATCATCAGCAAAATCATTTTGACTAGTACGTACTAGCATGAATTCTAAGTGCAATATATCATATTTCTAAGATTACGAAACTAGTGGCAGGAAGAAGCTGAAGCGAAGATTGGCGTCAAGGGAGGCATGCCCCGGGAAGGAGGAAGCTGAGAGAAGATCACGTCTTGGTCTTTCTCACGGCAAAGAAACAACAATAATTCACATGGATTCACATGGATCTGCTTATATTTATCACCGCTGCTTCTTGTCATCAGGTGTATAGTCCAAGTATGCATGCTACAGTCAACAACAAAAGACCTTAACTACATCCGTCTTAATTACTATTTTGATGCTTTTGACTTTTATACACACATTTGACTGCTTGTTTTATTTACATTTATGTAAATATTAAAATAATATGTCATGATTAAAATATCTTTAATTATAAAACAAGTTAAAAATTTAATAATATTTTCACAATAAATTTGAATAAAATGAATGGTCAAACATGATGTCTAAAATCGAAAACGACAACTATTTTGAGATGAAAGGGGTAGTATTAGTGGTCTTCTCGAAAGAATTGTTTACAAAGACCTGAGAAGTTAACTTTGACCAGAAGAAAACATGTGGCTCTCGGATCATTGATGAGTCATGACCAGTATTCTAAATAGCCGGCTATAGCTACCGCTATAGCCCGCTATAGCCTCTGGAACGAGAAAGGGCTAAGCTATTCCTCATTTAGCGCTAAGCTTCATAGCCTGCTATAGCCACCGCTATAGCCGGCTAATCCGCTAAATTAAGGTGATTTAGCCGGCTAAATGATGGTGTGATGAAGGCATGAAGCTCTTGATGAGGTTTGAAACTTTTAAAGGCGATTTAGTCGGTTAAATCTTGATGTTTAAAACTCTCAATGATGATGTAATGAAGGCATGAAGCCTTTTAGATCACGAAAATTTCATGGTTCCATGTTTTATGTGTAATTATTCATTGATTTTTAATGCCAACGCGGGGCTGCCTGAGCGGTCAGAGCGGAGGGCTCCGGGTGCTTCTGCACCTGTCGACCCGGGTTCAAGTCCCCGCCGCGGCACCTGCGCGCGGTACTGTAGCTCGCTACAGTGCCGCGCGCCGCACTGTAGCACAAGTGGCTGGAATATGCCCCGCTGCAGTGCGGAGTAAAAAAATCCCCTCGTCCTCCCCGGGTCAAAGCACATGGTAAAGACTCGCGCCGGAGCTCACAACGGCCAGCTGAGTCCCTGTGTAGGATCGGGGAGGGGGTTCGGGGGTTTTCTCGACCTGCGTGAGAGGTTATTCTCCTTAATTAAATGCCGTTGGGGGCGGTCTTCCCCCGGCAGGTCGAGTTTTTATTCATTGATTTTTAATGAAGAAACCGCTAAATGAGTTTAGCTTTGGCTATAGCCCGCTATAGCCTTTCTTAGCCTTTGCGGACATCAACCGCTAAAGCTCTTAGCCCGCTATTTAAAACATCGCTATTTAAAACATTGGTGATGACAAGCTGCAGTCTCGGCTGAGCTAGTCCGCTGCTTGCTGGAGAGTGGATGGAGAGTGACAGTGCACTGGTTTGGGCAGGGCTAGCGCGCGAGGTGTTAATTGTTGCCGAAACTGGTAACCAAGGGTGTTTCCGCGAATCTTCCGATCTGGCAGCAAGTCCATCCATGGTCAATCGATCGGTCCACGCGCTGCCCGCTCTGAGAACACGCAACGCTTCTAGTTGCGCTCGTCAGAAGTTACAGTCAGCTTGGGTGACCTATATATCCTTGTACAGGTCACAGTATGTTGTTAAGAGACGATCGTCTTTACTTTCCTGGATCTTCAGCTCATTTCTTCGCCAAGTGAGCTCCTCGATCGATCTTCGCCTCCGATCCTGCGCCGGTGACGATCGATGGGCCTTTGCTTGTCCAAGCACAACAGCTCGCCGCCGTTGTCCGCTAGCACGGCGGAGGCCGGTATGTTTCATTCGATCGAACCGTACTCCGCCGTTCCATTTCGTATTTCTTTCTTGCACACCATGCATCTCTGGATCTACTTGCTCTGTTCTCAACGTGCACTGGCGTCGTTGGATTGTGCCAGCGAGCTGCACGGACGTGCCGGAGCTGACGGTCCGAGAGCTCCGGGAGGCCACGGGCTCGTTCTCGCGCGCGAGGCTGATCGGGAAGGGGAAAGACGCCACGGTGTACAGGGCTTCGCTGCGCAGCGGCCCGGCCGCCGCCGCCAAGAGGCTCGACCTGCCGCGCTCCTCCGGCAGCTGGGACGCCGCCACGATCCTCAGGCAGCAGGTGCCGATGTGCTGATCGATCAGTTTTTAGTAAGTTATTTGCAAATTTAATCTCTAGCTACGAACTCACTCGATGCTATATATGGACTTAATTGGTGGACAGATAGCGGTCGTGTCGAAGCTCAGGCACGAGAACGTGGTCCGGCTGCTGGGTTACACCATCACCGGCGACCTCGGCGTTCTGCTCTACGAGTTCGCGGCCTTGGGAACTCTCCACGACGCCCTCCACGGTACACTTCACTGCTACTCGTCTCGATATATAAGGAGGAACTGACCTGAAAATTATCTTGCTAGTGGAGGCAAAGAACAACCTGGATTAATATATGCCATTGGCACGCAGGACCGAGGGATGACTCCACTACCACAAAACGGGGCATTAGTGACGCAACATTAGTGACAGCTAACCTGAACACGTCAGTAGTACAACAGTAGTGACGTGTTTTTAAAAATACGTCACCTCAATTCGGCTCCAGGCCAACAGTGGTGACGCACTTTAAAAAAATCCGTCTCAACCAGTACTAACAGTGACGGTTAAATGTAACACGTCACGTGGTTCAGTGTATTTAGAGACAGCTTTTTAGAAATCCGTCAGAAAATGTTCTGACAAATTTTTTCAAACCCGTCACTATTATACGCAGTGACGTCTTCTCAGTCACCGAATTTGGTGACGGTTTTCTGAAACGCCGTCACAATTCCTTGCGGCAATTAGTGATTTTTTTTTTCAAAACCACGTCGCTAATAGTATTAGCGATGGATTTTAAAACCACGTCGCTAATAGTTTGCGACGTGTTTTTATAAACATGTCACTAGTAGTAATTACAATTAGAGATTTGACAAAAAAAAATAATAAAGGTGTCCTTTTGAAACCCGTCACTGGAGTTGGGGCAAAAAAAAAAAAACTTAGACAGGTTTCTTAAAAACCCGTCGCTAGCAATCTTCGCTGGAGTTGGGGAAAAAAACTAGAGGCAGGTTAAAAAAAAAACGGTCGCTGGCAATCTATCCAAAAAATAAGCCGAGCAAGAATCGAACCTGGGCCTTCTGGATACAACTAAACGACCCTACCACTAGGCCACCCGTGCTTCCTCAATTCTGAGAGGAAATTAGTTTATTTGACCGCAAGATGGAAAGAGCATCGGTAACAAGTTAAGCTCTCATCATCTCATCCCTCCCACCTCTACCTTATCCTCAGCCTCCACTCTCTCTCTCTCTCTCCGAGACTCCGACCTCACCGCTGCTAGATCCCGCCGCCGCCGCCTTCACCAATGCCCGCCAGCCGCGACAAGTGGTGGCCACGACAAGGTTTTGTGCCGGCGACGACGAGGGGCTGCGGCGCCGTCATCGACGCCCTCGCTGCCGAATCCCGCACCCGCCGACCTCATCGATGCCCTCGCTGCCGGATCCCGCATCCCCCGCCCTCATCGACGCCCTCGCCCCAGATACACCATGCGTCGTCCTCGTCCGTGCCCTCGCCGAAGGATCCCGTCCCAGCTGTCATCCTCGGAGCCCTCACGGCCTAACCGCCGGATCCGCGACGACGACTGCAGCGTGAGCTCCCTCCTCGACTTCCCCACGATGCCGGATCTACAGCTCCCTGGATGCGGCTATCGGTGACTTGAAGGCCCTCTGGTGGCGCTTGTGCGAGGTGCAGGCCCTTTCCATCGCAAGTTCATACCAGATGTGCAGTTTGTGTTGTTTCTCATTGTTCGTAGTTTGCTTCCAGTTTTCAATCTATGCCTTGATCTGATTTTGTTCGGTTTGTGGTATGCTCTTGAATGATTGATATGGCCTACGTGTGTTGTGCTCCAAATATATGGTCCCATTTTTGTCGCTGCGTGGGTTACCTTGCCCACCCTGGTTCGCTTGTGATTTTTCTACAAATAAAATCAAGCACTCACAGACAAATCCCTGGTGGTTGCCTTGCCTCTGGTCGGCTTGCAGGTTTTTAGGGGTCCTGCATTTTCTTTTGACAAGAAATTAATCTGGTTCAGATGTTGCTCAAGCCTCAGCTTAGTCCTGTAACTTTGTATTAGTTCATAGATGCTATCAAAGTTTAAAACGCACTCAACTCAAAAAGGTTTAAAACGCACTGTTCTTGTATTAGTAACTTCATATATGCTTGCGCGAGGTTTCTATATAATATTGCACCTTACTGGTTAAATTAGTGCTCCTTTCATCTCTCCAATCTGCTTTCCATTTCTAAAATGCATGTCCATCCTATAGTGTCTTTTATCTCGTTAGTTTTGCACTTCCAATTGAAATGTCTAGCACATCCACGGGTCAAAATCAACTACATTTTGGTAATAGCTATGGTGCCACATTTGGCTCATTAGGTTAGTCTGAACACCGGTAATCACATGAAAGCATGGGAATAAAATATACTTGTTCAGTTTCTAGAAAGGTGCCTCTCTTGTTGCTTTGTTGTTGTTGTTGTTATTGTTGAGTTTCTAGTACTGCATGAGTTTATTTTTCCAGTAGATTATTTTTGGGGTGTTGGATTTGATAGGCATTTTTATATACTTCATGTGGTGATGAGTTTGCTTTTCCATGTATATTTGATAGGCGTTTCTAATATAATTCTGAGTTTGCTTTCCCATCCTCCTTGCAGTGATGAGTTGTTGGACATCAAGGCAATTTTGAAAGTCACAAGTTGATGATGGTATGGTCGAATCCTTGAATCCTCCTCTTGTAATTAGCGGTAGCACAAGTTTAGGTTAACAGTGGCATCCATGCACCACCAGTTTAGTGTTCAGAGGAGTAGTAAGCTTGTGCTTGCAGGAGCATGGTTCGTAGTAGTAGGAGTGACCAGCAAATTTGAACATCCATACGTCTTTGTTGTGCCAAGATGAAATAGAGATGAAATAATTTCATCATCGATCTTTCCTGCCAGTTTGCACTTAATTAAACTGTGACATCATATTTTCGTCATGCTCAGCACATAGGCTAGGTGCTGTAAAGGTGCTGGCAAAACAACCTGTGGCAAAACATCCATACGTGTTTGTTTTCCCTTATGAAACTGTTTAATGTTTGAGCCTCTGGACACAATAGGAAGTAGCTAATATTTTATTTTGTGAAATGAACTCCATTACTTAATATATATACGTGAGCAGAGTTTATTTGTTTGGATTTATGTCTAATGTGTGTACTTTCCATATATATTTGTTGCTTCTGCGGTTTACATAGTGTCGAGTGTTCAAGGTTGCTTATGTCTAATTCACATGCTACTACTCAAATGCAGTTTGGGTACTTCTGAATTTTACGAAGTGCTGCACCTGGTTGATAATTTCCGAACCCTAACTTCATCTTGTTTTTACTACTCTACAACAGTGGTGAATCTTCTATAGAATTTAGGCATGCCTGAGCAATGTTGTACCATGTATTGTAGCAGCTAAGTGAAGTTTGAACTTTGGTCTTGTTCTATTGTCTAAGCTATGTTGTACACGTACTATAGTTAGCTAGACGCTAATAAATAGTGCTGTTAGCAGAAGCAAGAATGTAATCTTTATTCTATTGAAAAGCATGCCTATACTGTTGAATGCTTTGGGAAATACTGTATAATGAGCTTGGAATGAATGTATGGTTCTTGTAAATGTTGTGATAGTTCCAGAGTATGGAATGGAGTAAAAAAAAGGATATTTCTGATGTCAATATTGAGCACAGATGTTGCCAACCGTCACAATGCATTGCCTGTGCGTGAGTGACGGGTTTGCTTTTTTTTCTTTTTCTGCTATGCACATCAGTGACGGGTTTCTGCTTCCCGTCACTGTTGGTATTTCTTAACGATCACAGATAAATCCGCAAGCGCACGGAGAATACCGCTGTAGCATTTCACCCGGGAGTATTCCAAGGTATCGTAATTTATATTTTCCACAGGGAAAACGATGGTCAAGAGAGTACTGTACTCATAGTTAATGTCTATATTTAAATGGATCACGGTCCATACAATGCTAAACAATAGTATATGGGTAGTGTGACACACAAGAAAAGGATCAACTCTAATATACATCCATAGTCAAGTGGAGAAGAACAAAGAAAAAGAGCTAAGTTCCTATTGTACCTCATTATACAGTGGCATAGTATACAACATACACATACATGCACATCAACTAAGGTTTAGGCATATGCACTCAAGCAAATTGGGCACCGGCTTACCCCTGGTCTGCCAGGCGACTCCGGTCTACAGCTCTACGCCGTACCCGAACGTGGAGGAATACCGAGGACGGACAGGGCTGTCACCACCTACCGTCTACCTCAACAATCCGTGGGGCACGAGGCATCCAATGTATTCTACCAATCCAAGCACCATGCTTGCATTGCTACAACATTACTCTAAAACCCCTAGGCGATGATATGGATCTAGAGTATAATCCTAAAGATCATTGGACTCATGCTTATGCAAATGCATGTGAACCTAAGTATGTACATGGTATATACTATGTACTAGGACGTGACAATAGGCAATTATATCTCTACCGCCAGTCCTCTAGGTATACCCACATAACGAGCATATGAATATCACACTAGCACTATACAGAAGATTATGATTACTCTATTACATACGCAAGCCAAGGATCCACAACCAAACAAGGAACGCTTAACCAAGGCAAGACTATATGAAAAGAATAATATTATTAAATAGAATAAAGTCGTAAAAAGAGAAAATGATACAGGAGCCATACCAGAATCTCCAAGACAACTTGGGAACTAGAGTAGCTCTACTCTAAGCCTAACTCCACTAGAGCTTGGAGACTAAACTAATGCAAGAGTGTGATCCCTCTACTTGGTGTGTGTTCTAACCGGCCAAGCACCCCTCTATTTATAGCCCCAAATGAGAGAGGGGATTAAATAGAGCAAGTGAGAGGCGGTTGAGGCGAATTGGCCGCCAAGGTAGGCCGGCCACACATTGTGGCGGTTGGCCACCGCCTTCCGTGTGGACGCTCCAGATTGCTTCGTGAGGTCGGTCCCGAGGTCGGTTTTCTCTCCTGGGGTCGGCAGAACTGGAGTAAGAGCCAAGTATAGGCCCATTGTAGCCCATCTTCTAGAAAGTCTTCATTAATTTCGAGTTGGGTTCAATATTCTTGTGGGTTTTTTTGGGCTTCTGGTCCCACTGTGGAGGCCTGCAGGCTGTGGCCGCTGGGTGTGCCGGCCGGCCTAGGATGTAGGCCGGCCGGCCTATGATTTCTCTCACAGAGGCCCATTTTCTCCAGAAATACTCCTGCACTCATAAGTCATCCAAAACTCGTGGAAATTTATTAGTTGAAATAAATATGCGTATAAGAAATGCTAATTCTCCTTTATGTGTAGGAATATGGCAGTCGAAGTTGGTACTTAACGACCGTCAACAAACCCCCCAAGCTTAAACCTTTGCTCGTCCCGAGCAAAGCTAAAAACTGGGTTGTGTTGATCAGAGTTGCTACCATGTCTTACTCCGCAAAAGTACCATGCATAGAACAAAATATTCTTCCTCGTATTGAATAAGCTGGCGTGACAACTTACTCTTCCCTTTAGTCCTCGTGGGGCTGATTGCTTCTCCTTGCCTTGGGCTGTTGAGAGACAGAACAGTTTGTAGAGTACTATTTACTCATTCCTTGTCCAACTTTCATTCCAGAGGTTTTCAAAGATTTTGCAATAAAAACAAAGTTCCTCAAATGATTCTCTCGAATCGCTCAATGTGTATGATTCCTTACCAAGGCATTATGTTGCCTATTTTCCACCTACTTCTAATAGGTTTATAAATGTGGGGCTTGGTAGGTGTAAAGTGAGGCAAACTTGTATCACATATATTGCTAAATCAAAAGACCGGATCCAAGAGGAAAAGCAAGTCATACAATCTGATCAAGATGTGCATATGTGTGGAATGTGAATGATGGAGGAAAAATGATTACTCTTTTTGTATACCTTTCTCCCTCTGTTTGAATTTTGAGGACATGGCTATCTCTTCTTTTTTTTTCTTTTTTTCATCATGCTCTACTTGAATGAGCAAGATTCTTTTTTTTTTTTCCTCTTTTTTTTTCCATAGCCATTCCTCTGTTGCAATGATACTTGGAGAGAGAGAGAGAGAGATGTAAAACATATGGAGTATTTTTTTTATGGAATGAGCGGAAATGTGATGCTAACTTCTAGCGTAGAAGTTAAGCATATGCATATGGTAGAGTGTACGTGATCTTGATCATGAAAGTATGAAAGGCATCTCACAAGGGTCACAACAATTTTGAAAAAGCTCAATGTAATAACAGCATATGTATGGAGGGTTTTGCAATAAAATCGACATATGGCTTTGGTAGGAATTTTCATCATTGAGGAACTTTGGTTTTTATAATTTAAAAAAAAAATTCTCTGGAATTTAAGTCTTACTTAGAAAGAGATCATAGCAGCTCTATTATATCGTATCATATCTCACAACAACCTAGACTTGGATCATGCATTTTGCTACCCACGAGTTTAAGTTCAAGAATAAGAGTGCATCCATCAAACTCAAAACTCGGGAGAGTACTAAGTTGCAAACAGGAACAGAGAGAAATAAAACAGAGCAACTATTCATCATTTCAACATGGAGAATTAAAACATTCTTATCGCGCATAGAAAACAAAAACTACTTTTATTTTATTTATTTGTTTTTATCTTTTTTTTTAATGCAGAAAACAAAGGAAAGATATATAAGTTACCTCAGTGGGGGAGTGATCCCCCCAAGCTTAGTTCTTGCTTGAGTGCGCCAATAACTGCTTGGTTCCTTTCTTCATGGCTGCAACAAAAAGCAAAACAACAAGAACAAACTCGAAACGGGTTATATTATAGTGTAATCAAATGAGCACGCCCGTCGGTTGATCTTGCCAGCTTGAGCATAACTTGCAGATGCAAAACAAAGAAGAGGGAAATCTTTTTGTTGAATTTGAGAAATGTTGAGAAATGAGAGAGTAAAGAAGATGAGGAGGGCATTTGGGTGGTGAATGAAATGGATTTGGTATGAAAACATCACCACTCGGTTTTTGTAAAACTTGAAGTTCGATGGCCATATTTGGGGAGGAACAATGACAAGTGGCCGTTAGAAAATAAGGCAAAATGTGAACAATGACCATGTCATTTTAGGTGACCCATTAACGGGGACTCTTCCCCCAAGCTTGGCTCAAAGCCTCTGTCGATTTTTTTTTTTGAATAGTGGAGGTTTAGACAAAGCTCAGCTAGAATTTATGCCAAAAAATTATTTTCTCCAAAAACAAACATCTTAAATTCTTTTTTTTAAAGGGTTGGAACAATCCAACATGCAAAATGATTTGGAAAAATCAAAAATGCAAATACAATTGAATTCAAATTAAGGGAAACCAAATATGCAATTGAAAAATCAAATATGAGATAACTACCGATTTTCTTGTCGGCAAGGGCATCATCGTTTAAAGTCCGATGAGCAAGACATTATGACGAGTTCAACTGCCATGGGTCTTTCGGATTTTTAGTGCAGTTTCTCGGCAATTCGAATCCATCACGCACTACCCTGTTTTCACATGAAGAGAAAACAAGCAAGTGATAGCCTGTATAGGCTATGACCATATATTTGCAGATATAACTAAGAGCATTTGTAAACTCCTAAACCAAGTGTCTTCCCCGGCAACGGCGCCAGAAATGCTTGTTGGTATTTCTTAACGATCACAGATAAATCCGCAAGCGCACGGAAAATACCGCTGTAGCATTTCACCCGGGAGTATTCCAAGGTATCGTAATTTATATTTTCCACAGGGAAGACGATGGTCAAGAGAGTACTGTACTCATAGTTAATGTCTACATTTAAATGGGTCACGGTCCATACAATGCTAAACAATAGTATATGGGTAGTGTGACACACAAGAAAAGGATCAACTCTAATATACATCCATAGCCAAGTGGAGAAGAACAAAGAAAAAAGAGCTAAGTTCCTATTGTACTTCATTATACAGTGACATAGTATACAACATACATATACATGCACATCAACTAAGGTTTAGGCATATGCACTCAAGCAAATTGGGCACCGGCTTACCCCTGGTCTGCCAGGCGACTCCGGTCTACAGCTCTACGCCGTACCCGAACGTGGAGGAATACCGACGACGGACAGGGCTGTCACCACCTACCGTCTACCTCAACAATCCGTGAGGCACGAGGCATCCAATGTATTCTACCAATCCAAGCACCATGCTTGCATTGCTACAACATTACTCTAAAACCCCTAGGCGATGATATGGATCTACAGTATAATCCTAAAGATCATTGGACTCATGCTTATGCAAATGCATGTGAACCTAAGTATGTACATGGTATACTATGTACTAGGACACGTGACAATAAGGCAATTATATCTCTACCGCCAGTCCTCTAGGTAATACCCACATAACGAGCATATGAATATCACACTAGCACTATACAAGAAGATTATGATTACTCTATTACATACGCAAGCCAAGGATCCACAACCAAACAAGGAACGCTTAACCAAGGCAAGACTATATGAAAAGAATAATATTATTAAATAGAATAAAGTCGTAAAAAGAGAAAATGATACAGGAGCCATACCAGAATCTTCAAGACAACTTGGGAACTAAAGTAGCTCTACTCTAAGCCTAACTCCACTAGAGCTTGGAGACTAAACTAATGCAAGAGTGTGATCCCTCTACTTGGTGTGTGTTCTTACCGGCCAAGCACCCCTCTATTTATAGCCCCAAATGAGAGAGGGGATTAAATAGAGCAAGTGAGAGGCGGTTGAGGCGAATTGGCCGCCAAGGTAGGCCGGCCACACATTGTGGCGGTTGGCCACCGCCTTCCGTGTGGACGCTCCAGATTGCTTCGTGAGGTCGGTCCCGAGGTCGGTTTTCTCCTGGGGTCGGCAGAACTGGAGTAAGAGCCAAGTATAGGCCCATTGTAGCCCATCTTCTAGAAAGTCTTCATCAATTTCGAGTTGGGCTTCAATATTCTGGTTTTGTGGGCTTCTCGTAGCCCACTGGTGGAGGCCTGCAGGCTGTGGCCGCTGGGTGTGGCCGGCTGTTGGCGGTCGTTAAACCATGTTTTGACCGCCACCCTACCGGTAAATAAATACATAACACCAAGATTTTGTGCGTAGTAGTTAGGAATAATGCTACTCCACAGATTTTGGTGAATATTAGGATGCAGGAGTGAATAATGGAGAAAAGTGGGCCCAGTCAGGGAAATACCCTGGCCGGCCGGCCCCACTTGGTGGCCGCAGGCCCCAGGTTTCCTCCAGTGGGCTGGAAAATAATCCACAACGCATAATTGAAGGCCAGCCCAACACAATTCCACCGTCATTCTAGAAGATGGGCCATTTGGGCCTTTACTTGGCCCTCACTTCAATTCTGCCGACCCCAGCAAGGAACCGACCTTCGGACCGCCATCAGGAGACGATCTGGAGCGTCGAGGCAGAAGACGGTGGCCAACCGACAGAAGGGACGGCCGGCCGGCCACCCTCCTAGGCCGGCCGGCCGACTTTGTCGCCGCCGCCTCTCCAAAGTCGGCCAGGGTGCTTCCACCGCCTTCACAAGCTATAAATTGGACCCCTCGGCCTCCGAAGCAATTCGCACCATCACACTTCATCCAAGTGTTCATTAGTTTAGTTGAGTAGTAGCTTTGAGAGTTAGAGTAGAATAGAGTAGAGTGAGAGCTCTCTCGGGCTTCCGGAGTATTCTCGGAGTTCGGTATAGTTCTTTGTATCTTACTCTTGAGATATTATTTTATTCAATATAATTATATTTAGATTTATCTTTTATTTATTTTAGTAGTTCTTTTCTATTTAGTTTATTTATTCGTTAAGTAAGTGCTCGTAGAAGTCTTGTTGTGGGATTCGTGATTGTTGGAATAGCAAGTACGAGAGAGTGCCGTCGTCGGAGATGACGTCGTGTGAAATCTGTGCTTGTTCATTCTTAGATAGGACTGCTCCGTTGATCAGAGTTGCTCCTCTAGGCGGGTTGTAAGCATGGCGTTAGATCTTGGCCTATGCACGTTTGGCACCAAACCCACGGAGGATGGTAGCCGCGAGTGTATGTGACAGCTGCACCGGTCTCTGTAATCCACCACGTCCGGGTTGGACTCAGCAGGGTCTTAATTATAGCATACGGTTCCCTAGGTTTGAACTAGCTTCATCGGTTAACCTAGCACGTGTGTGCCCCGAAACGACATGACTTGTATGTGTATGAGTTTAGCTAGAGTAAATAATCTTGTAGACTTGACTGCTAGAAAAGTAAATAACAGATGAACATACAGGTAGCCTTAACTCTATCTCGTTGCTCTCCCAAATGTATACTATGATTTATTTTATTACCTGGATTTGAGGATGTGTGTGCCACCCTTATCTATCATGCCTATCTTACCCCCGTCTCAAGTATAGTTGATACATTATTCTTTCTCCAAATTATCCAATGCATAGTTATTTTTCAGCTCCTTTTGCTCTACTTCCCTGCGGAAATATAAATACGATAACCCTGGAATACTCCAAGGTGAAATGCTACAATGGTGATCCGTGCGCTTGCGGAATTAATGAATTTAATTTATCGCATAAGAACCGCCAACAAGCATTTCTGGCGCCGTTGCCGGGGAAGTAGCAGCTAGGAACTGATTAAATGCATTGAAGTTTGTGAGAAGAGTAATTATCACTTACTTTGCGGCTTACCCTTGTCCTGGTTTTCTTCTTGTGAAAATTTGAAACAGGACTGTGCATGACTGGTTTCGACCTACCAGAAAACTTCCACCCAGACCCCGAACTGTTCTTGAGAGGGTGAGGGCCAGGCTTATCCCTCCTCCCACCCACGCTCGCATCGAAAGTTCTGGCTCTTGAAGGATCCCTTCCGACGATTGTCGATCGCGCCCCAGTCTTCATCAGCAAACAACAACATGGGTGATCGATCGAGAAGACGATCAATGACTTCTCCGCGCCAACTACTAGAGAACATCCGCGTGGGTCCCAACCCGCGCATCACCAACAAGGACTACGAGCTCAAGCCAGCCTTGATCAACATGATCTTGGCTAGTCCTTTCTGTGGGAAGCCGTCGGAGGATGCAAATGCTCACCTCCAAAGGTTCCTGATGACGTGCAACACTTTCGTTATAAAGGATGCACCTCAGGACGCTCCGACGACTGCAGCTTTTCCCTTTCTCTCTGTTGGGGAAGGCTCTTCAGTGGTTCTACGCGAACCACGAGTCTCTCGACACGTGGACGGCACGCTCCAATGCCTTCCTCGCCAAGTTCTTCCCGCCGGGCAAAACGACTGCCCTGCGGAACAAGATATCGGGCTTCCAACAGCTCGCAGATGAGTCGACCGCGGAAGCCTGGGACAGGATGCAGGAGTACGTTCTCTCATGCCCACACCATGGCATGGAGGAATGGCTCCTCATACAGAGTTTCTACCACGGTTTGAGGCCGTCCGCTCGAGAGCACCTCGACGCCGCAGCAGGCAGCTCCTTCTTCTCCCTTAGCGTGAAGAACGCTAAGAAGTTGATTGAGAAGGTGGCGGCCAACCAGACTCATGGTGAATGCCAAGCGGCAAACACCAAGACCCGTGGAGTGCACCAAGTGGAGACGATGGACATGCTCGCCATCAAGCTCGATCAGCTACTCCGCAAGGTGGAGTCTCCACAGGACCTGCAAGTTGCGGATTCCCGCATGACATGTGAGGAATGCGGCAACGTGGGGCATACGGGCATCAATTGCCCAAATGCGAGAGAGGAATGCAATTTCCTCAACAATGGCAATGGGTACCGCTCCCAGAACAACTACGGCTGAAACTCCAGGCCCGGCCTCTCCTTCAACAAGAATCAGGGAGGTAACAATGGTAATCTTTCCCGTTATGAGCCCTCTATCAAAGATCTAGTTCTCGGCCAGGTCAAGATCAATGACAGCATTAGTAAGAAATTTCTTACTACCGACAAGGCTTTAGAGAGCATAGATGCCAAGCTAGAGTCGTTCAGCACTGCTCTGCAAAATCAGCTAAGCCATAACAAGATGCTAGAAACACAAATAGCGCAAATAGCTTCAGCTGTGCAGTCTCCTCGTGCGGGTAAACTTCCTGGGCAACCAGAGGTTAATCCCAAGGAGAGTGTGAATGCGATAACCATCAGGTGTGAAGAAAGCGACTTGGATTCCGCACTCCCCAAGGATGTGATCAGAAAAGACCCCGGATGGCCAACCATTCCATGCTTGGTCAACGACCGTTGTTTCGCTCGGGCACTATGTGACTTAGGGGCGAGTGTGAGCATCATGCCGAAGGCGATGTACGATGGGTTAAACCACCCATTGTCTCCAACGACCATGAAGCTCCAGCTTGCAGACGGGTCACTACGCCTGCCCTTAGGGATTGTCGAAGAAGTTCCCGTGCAGATCAGAAATCTCTTCGTCCCCGTTGACTTTGTTGTGCTGGATATGGTAGATGACAAGGCTCCTCTCATCCTTGGGAGGCCGTTCTTGAGCACCACAAATGCCAACATCGACGTGGGGGCAGGAGAGATCCACTTGGACTTCAACGGCAGGGAAGAGACGTTCAGCTTCAAACCCAAGGTTGAACAATGCAAGCAAGTACGGGTCATATATGGAAAGGACCCAAGGAGAGTGGAGAAGATTGAGATTACTCCACCCATGCCACAACCAGACAAGCTCATTGCATACATGAGAGACTATCTGGAAAGAGAGAATGCAAGAAGGCTAGCAAAATATGGAGGACTCCAAGGAGGATGCCTCAGCCGTCAAACACACCTCAAGCCCCTCTTACTCCTCCGCAAGAAGGAGTAGGCGAGTCACAATCGCCTAAGAAGAGGAGAGCGAGGCGCTCAAGGAAAAAGAGGGCAGCTACGGTATCGACCGATGAGAGTACAACAAAGGCGCCTATTAAAGAAAAGGTCGCCGCCACCAACACAAAGAAGACAACCAAGATGTGGCGGAAGAAAGAAGAAACCTCTACCTCGCCAGATTCTCCAGCGAGCGAGGTCCAAACAAGTTGAAGACATGGAGAACGTCTAGCTCAAAGACGTAAAAATGAGAGCCCTCCGATTGGGGAGGCCATCCCAATCGTTATCCTAGCTAGGCCTAGCACTTGTTTTTCTTTTCATAAATCATAAAAACAAAATAAAAATTTGAAAAAAAATTTAAGAAACAACAAAAATAATAGGATTCCCGGCGATGCTCATTAGGGGCCAGCCACTTGTATCATCCTCGCTCTTTTTGCAGGTCAAGAAGGAGGAGGAAGAGCCTGAATCAAGCTTAAGTCTTACAAAGACTCAAGCTTGGGGAGGGCCCCCAGGTAAGAAGGAGTTCAATACAAGCTCGAGTCCTGTAAAGACTCAAGCTTGGGGAGGACCCCCAGGTGAGTATTCCCAATTTTCCTTAATAAATAAATAAAACTTCCTGTTTCGAATAAATGCTAGAATCTTGGTGTTATGCTACGCTTAAGGGAAATGATGATCGAGTTACAATTAGCTTCCCATGTGTCGCATAGATGCAACCTCTACTCCTGACATATGTGTTATTTTTGCTTGAGCATGATCACATCATGAGTCTTGCTTATTTCTGTGGGTTGCATTTGTTACACCAAGTCTGAGCATTGTGGATTGTGATATGGCATGATTAGGACTTGTTGCAATTTCTTAGTATGGTTTCATCCAGAGATGTTTTTCTTGAATTGCTGCAAGTACCTAAAACCCTTCTGTTTTGGCACACTTCTCTTAGTGTGAGGATTTATTTACCTACCAGAGCCATATCATAATATTCGAAACAGCCTCACTCATAGCTATTTGTTTATGTATTGAGTTTTGTTAAGGTTTGATGTACTCTTGAAACTAAGCACTCCTAATTTTGGTCATAATTCCTTCGCGTGTGTTTCGAAAATTTCTCTCCACCAAATAAAAAGGGGAATGTTTGGATAAATCAACCAAACATTTTTCAGAGTTTGCAAAACTTTTGGTCCATCCAAAATGCTCAAGAATATTTCAATATTTCCTTGAACCATTCAAAATTTATAGCCCCCTGCACCATAGAGTAGTCAAAAAAAAAAAAAAAAACTCCATGGTTGCATGACAAAAGTCAATGGCTATGTGGTTCTTATCATAAACATCTTGAGCAAAGGACCAATATTTTTCAAAACCCCCTTCCATAAGTGTGAGTTTATTTTTTCCCTCTCCATCACATCATTTCCTATGACCAAAATAAATGGAGTTGCTATGTTGATTGAGACTCATTCTTTAGCTTTAAATATTTGCATGATATTTGTGCATTCCTTACCAAGCTCCACATACAAAGCCTCATTTGGTAGAAGGTAGGATGAGTGAAGCTTGTAGGAATAGAACTCACATCGGAGTGGTAAGAGAAGTGCCACCCAAAACGAAGGAGAATTTTTGCACCTTGCAGCACATAAAAACTCTGGATGCATACCTGCTAGAATTGTGTACTTGTCCGAAAAATGCCGTTCTAGTCCTCAATGCTGCATGACAAGGTGTGACATATAAGCCCCACGATTTTTGCAACACTCATGAATATTTTGTGCTCTCGTAAACTTACCACTGTTTAGGGAGTATGTTGTTGCATCTTTATTACCCATGGGGCACTGCTTTGTAACTCTTGATCCGCCGGTACCCTGAGTTGAGTTTGCTCGGGACGAGCAAAGTTTAAGCTTGGGGAGGTTGTTGGCGGTCGTTAAACCATGTTTTGACCGCCACCCTACCGGTAAATAAATACATAACACCAAGATTTTGTGCATAGTAGTTAGGAATAATGCTACTCCACAGGTTTTGGTGAATATTTGGATGCAGGAGTGAATAATGGAGAAAAGTGGGCCCAGTCAGGGAAATACCCTGGCCGGCCGGCCCCACCATAGGCCGGCCGGCCCCACCATAGGCCGGCCGGCCCCACCTGGTGGCCGCAGGCCCCAGGTTTCCTCCAGTGGGCTGGAAAATAATCCACAACGCATAATTGAAGGCCAGCCCAACACAATTCCACCGTCATTCTAGAAGATGGGCCATTTGGGCCTTTACTTGGCCCTCACTTCAATTTTGCCGACCCCAGCAAGGAACCGACCTTCGGACCGCCATCAGGAGACGATCTGGAGCGTCGAGGCAGAAGACGGTGGCCAACCGACAGAAGGGACGGCCGGCCGGCCACCCCCTAGGCCGGCCGGCCGACTTTGTCGCCGCCGCCTCTCCAAAGTCGGCCAGGGTGCTTCCACCGCCTTCACAAGCTATAAATTGGACCCCTCGGCCTCCGAAGCAATTCGCACCGTCACACTTCATCCAAGTGTTCATTAGTTTAGTTGAGTAGTAGCTTTGGGAGTTAGAGTAGAATAGAGTAGAGTGAGAGCTCTCTCGGGCTTCCGGAGTATTCTCGGAGTTCGGTATAGTTCTTTGTATCTTACTCTTGAGATATTATTTTATTCAATATAATTATATTTAGATTTATCTTTATTTATTTATTTTAGTAGTTCTTTTCTATTTAGTTTATTTATTCGTTAAGTAAGTGCTCGTAGAAGTCTTGTTGTGGGATTCGTGATTGTTGGAATAGCAAGTACGAGAGAGTGCCGTCGTCGGAGATAACGTCGTGTGAAATCTGTGCTTGTTCATTCTTAGATAGGACTGCTCCGTTGATCAAGAGTAGCTCCTCTAGGCGGGTTGTAAGCATGGCGCTTAGATCTTGGCCTATGCACATTTGGCACCCAACCCCACGGAGGATGGTAGCCGCAAGTGTATGTGACAGCTGCACCGGTCTCTGTAATCCACCACGTCCGGGTTAGACTCAGCAGGGTCTTAATTATAGCATACGGTTCCCTAGGTTTGAACTAGCTTCATCGGTTTAACCTAGCACGTGTGTGCCCCGAAACGACATGACTTATATGTGTATGAGCTTAGCTAGAGTAAATAATCTTTGTAGACTTGACTGCTAGAAAAGTAAATAACAGATGAACATACAAGTAGCCTTAACTCTATCTCGTTGCTCTCCCAAATGTATACTATGATTTATTTTATTACCTTGGATTTGAGGATGTGTGTGCCACCCTTATCTATCATGCCTATCTTACCCCCGTCTCAAGTATAGTTGATACATTATTTCTTTCTCTAAATTATCTAATGCATAGTTATTTTTCAGCTTCCTTTTGCTCTACTTCCCTGCGGAAATATAAATACGATAACCCTGAAATACTCCAAGGTGAAATGCTACAATGGTGATCCGTGCGCTTACGGAATTAATGAATTTAATTTTATCGCATAAGAACCGCCACACCGGCCGGCCTAGGATGTAGGCCGGCCGGCCTATGATTTCTCTCACAGAGGCCCATTTTCTCCAGAAATACTCCTGCACTCATAAATCATCCAAAACTCGTGGAAATTTATTAGTTGAAATAAATATGCGTATAAGAAATGCTAATTCTCCTTTATGTGTAGGAATATGACGGTCGAAGTTGGTACTTAACGACCGTCAACAGTCACACATACACACTAGTGACGGGTTTCTTCTTCCCCGTCAAACACAATAGTGACGGGTTTCAAACACATTAGTGACGGATTTGTAGTTTCCCGTCTAACGCAATGGGACGGCCTTATGCTTCCCCGTCTGTTGGCTGTTCTTATGCGATAAAATTAAATTCATTAATTCCGCAAGCGCACGGATCACTATTGTAGCATTTCACCTTGGAGTATTCCAGGGTTATCGTATTTATATTTCCGCAGGGAAGCAGAGCGAAAGGGAGCTGAATAGTAGCAATGCATTGGACAATTTGGAGAAAGAATAATGTATCAAACTATACTTGAGACGGAGGTAAGATAAGCATGATAGATATGGGTGGCACACACATCCTCAAATCCAAGATAAATAAAAGAAAGCTGTAGTATACATTTGGGAGAGCAACGAGATAGAGTTAAGGCTACCTGTATGTTTATCTATTATTTACTTTTCCTAGTAGTCAAGTCTACAAAGATTATCTACTCTAGCTAAGTTCATACACATACAAGTCATGTCGTTTCGGGGCACACACGTGCTAGGTTAACCGATGAAGTTAGTTCAAACCTAGGGAACCGTATGCTATAATTAAGACCCTGCTGAGTCCAACCCGGACGTGGTGGATTACAGAGACCGGTGCAGCTGTCACATACACTCGCGGCTACCATCCTCCGTGGGGCTGGGTGCCAAACGTGCATAGGCCAAGTTCTAAGCGCCATGCTTACAACCCACCTAGAGGAACTAATCTTGATCAACAGAGCAGTCCTATCTAAGAATGAACAAGCACAGATTTCACACGACGTCATCTCCGACGAAGGCACTCTCTCGTACTCGCTATTCCAACAATCACGAATCACACAACAAGACTTCTACGAGCACTTACTTAACGAATAAATAAACTAAATAGAAAAGAACTACTAAAAGAAATAAATAAAGAGTAAACTAATTATATAAAAATAATATCTCTAAACAGTAAGGATACAAAGAACTATACCGAACTCCGAGAAGACTCCGGAAGCCCGAGAGAGCTCTCACTCTACTCTACTCTACTCTAACTCCCAAAGCTACTACTAAACTAATGAACACTTGGATGAAGTGTGATGGTGTGCGTTGCTTCGGAGGCCGAGGGGTCCAATTTATAGCTTGTGAAGGCGGTGGGAGCACCCTGGCCGAAGCTGGAGAGGCGGTGGCGCCGAAGTCGGCCGGCCGGCCTAGGGGGGTGGCCGGCCGGCCGTCCCTTCTGTCGGTTGGCCACCGTCTTCTGCCTCGACGCTCCAGATCGTCTCCTGATGGCGGTCCGAAGGTCGGCTCCTTGCTGGGGTCGGCAGAATTGAAGTGAGGGCCAAGTAAAGGCCCAATTAGCCCACCTTCTAGAATGGCGGTGGAATTGTGTTGGGCTGGCCTTCAATTATGCGTTGTGGATTATTTTCCAGCCCACTGGAGGAAGTCTGGGGCCTACGGCCACCAGGTGGGGCCGGCCGGCCTAGGGTGGGGCCGGTCGGCCAGGGATTTTCCCTGACTGAGCCTACTTTTCTCCATTATTCACTCCTGCATCCAAATATCCACCAAAACTTGTGGAGTAGATTAATCCTATCTACTATGCACAAAATCTTGGTGTTACGTATTTATTTACCGGTAGGGTGGCGGTCAAATCATGGTTTAACGACCGCCAACACCGTCCCATATGGTAGTCCCATATGGTAGTGACGGCCTTTTGATTTCCCGTCACCACTCTGTAGTGACGGCTTCTTTACCCGTCACTAACGGTCAGGCATTAGTGACGCATTTTTAGTGACGGGTTTTTCGGTCGTCACTAACGTGGGAAAAAATCCGTCACTAATGTCCTTTTCTGTGGTAGTGCTCGCGGCCGCCGGTGAGCCTGAGCTAGGCCCAGCGCGTGCGGATCGCGCTGGACGTTGCGAGAGGCCTGGCGTACATGCATGAGGCGGTTTGGCCGCCGGCGACACACGGCGACGTCCGGCCAACAAACGTGCTCCTGTTCGAGGGATGCAGGGCCAAGATCGGAGACTACAACTTGTTCCGGGACACCGAAGCCAGTTACGAGTACGCCGACGGATGCTTTCCCCCACACATCGCGTTCATCCTACCGTGTACACCGCGCCGGAGTACGCCACTTAATTACTGAGTACCTATTAGTATCTCTTATCTCCGTACCCGTACATAATTGGAGAGCTGGCTCAACGGTTTCTGACAGATTGGTTACTTCGATGATGATGATGATGCAGGATTATCATGAGCGGCAGCCATGCGACTGACAAGGGCGACGTGTACAGCTTTGGAGTGGTCCTTCTCGAGCTGCTCACAGGAAAGTCGCGGTGGGTCGACAACAAAGTATGCCTTCTGAAATGGGAAAGTAGACCCATATGCAGGCATACAAATAAACGGTGAATTCATTTAATTTATGCCAACAGGCATACATTGTTGTGGTTGAATTCACCCTTAATTTGTAAACAACGCCCCCATTCAATTAACTAGTTCTGTAGAATCTATCTATTATATATATAATTGACCAAGAAAAGAAACCTCCACGTTCGCTCTTAAGGTCTAGAAATTACCACGTTAATTCTAAAATATAGAAATTCTGACGTTAATCCGAGAAAATAAGAGAGAAAATTACCACCACTGCCATTAACAAACAATTAGTCAGAAACCCCCCAAAATTTTTCATAAAATAACTAAATTTGAAATAATAAAAATAACTAAAAATACACCTTACACCTATTTCTAAATTACTTACCATGCCATTATGAGTCAAAAAATAGCTAAATTCAGAATAATAAAAAACAAATATCCCTCACAACTATTCCTAAATTACCCTCCATGCCCTTACAAGTCCAAAAAGTACTAAATTTGAATTATAAAAATAGGTAAAAGTATCTCTAATTTTTATTTTTAATTTACCATTATGAGCAAATAGCTGAATTTTGAATAATAAAAATATCCAATAAACACTTAATCCTAATTTCTAAATACACCGTTATAAAACACGCCGTGATATATGTCTAGCTAGAATGGCGTATTATCTTATTTTTAGCATGACACATTTCTTCGAAAGATTTATTTGCAGTACGACACATTCTTTTTTCCTACCATGAGATATGTTAGTTGTTTAACATGTCACGTTTGTACCAACCTCACTTCTAAAATAAAATTAAATATATTATTAGATAATGATGACTCATCTCACACTCAAATTGAGGAACGGTAAAAAATCTACAATCTATTTTCTACTATTTTATAAGTATAGATTATAAAATAGGTATTAACAATAAACTATGTTAAACTTTTACAATATATTAAAATATTTTAAATAGTATAGTATGTCTAGCCGCGTAATTGCGCGGGCAGCCATACTAGTTGTACTAAACCAAAAAGGTGTTGATTCATTTTGGTAATTATGTATGGTATTTTCTTGATCAGGCACCTCCGTTGGAAGGCAGAATTGAGGAACGCATCGACACAAAGCTTGGCGACCAGTACTGTCGTGCCGGAGCTCTCGAGGTTAGATTGGTCTCACCTCGCACCATATGTGCTGTTACACCTGAACGCCTTGCTAGTTAATAATCCCTACTACCCGTGAATTAATTACTCTATCTGCTTATTGCGATCTGCAGCTTGGGAGGCTAGCGACAAGGTGCGTGCAGGATCGCGCCGCCGACCGTCCATCCATGGGCACCGTTGCCAGAGAATTATACCAACAACATCGCCGTGCGAGCCAAGCAAGCTTAGCTAGCAGGCGGCGATGACGACTTGCACAAGGAAGGGTCTGGCAGGCAACGATTAGCAGCAGAGTAGTGGGGTCGCCTGCAGGGTGCTTAGATTTGTACCCTGGTGGGTTTTACAAACTTATGTAAGAGAGTATACGTATAATATGCTTAAGCAGTGTGATGAAAATTTTATGTTGAGCTGGTGCTATTTATCCCTTTGATTTCTGTGTGAAGTTGCGAGCAGCGCAGCACCAAAGTTGGATATCCAGTGGAAATGTTGCTGGACACGCGAACAAACCATTCTTAACCATACACGCTTCTTGTATTTATATATTTCTTTACCCTTTATCCATGATTTATTCTTGTATTTAACCCTTTATCCATGATTATCCTGCCAAGCAAGTGCTATTTATCCCTTAATGATTTACTATTATATATTCTGTAAATATGTCTTTAGTAATTTAAGGAAAAACTGATTATATTTGTCCGTGAAAAGCCTATACAGTATACACACAACTCGCGTGTCCGACTCCCGTGTGCGACTATTTTCAGGGAAACAACAAATGCTTATATGTTATCTGCATACCCTGATTTTCGAGCAATGAAGAAAATCTCACATACACATGCTTCAGTTTTAAGATAATTTCAGCTTCAAAATATTTCACCAGAAATATATATGGCAACAAAAAGATGGAGCAATTTCGTTTCAATATACTGAATCTGGTTAAGGATTACCATTTACGACATGCATGTCTTGGAAGATGGAAATCATGAATGCTCTAAGATTTGATTTCATAAATACAGAACAATGAAATGTGGAAAGGGGCCTTAGGGGGAAGTACTTGCTTCTCATGCCAATTAATTATGAAACAAATCACATCAGCTGCTATAGCTTCAGATTTGGGAGCACACAAGGAAAGGAGCATGCAACCAAGTTCTGAAACTTAACCTATGCTCTTACATCACAAGGGTCACGTAACATCGAGCAGCCGGCTGGGCCTTAACCTATGCACCCGTGGACAAGCTGGCATCCGCAGCCATACCACTACGCCAAGCGCACATTCTCGTTGGTAGGTGTCACAACCTTCATGCAGTATGCGTAATAGAAAGTCAAGAGTTACATCAAACCACAAGTTCTGAAATTGATCCAGAGAACGGTCTTTGGCACATACGCGATCAGCTGCCAGGTTTGCCTCTCGGAAAGAGCATGTGCCAGCATGTGGACAGAGGGGCTCAAGGCCCCCCCCCCCCCCCCCCCCCCCCCCCCAACAAAAAAGAAAAAAGAAACAAAAAATTATGCATACATAACACGTCAAAACCAATAAAAACATGTTTCCTTTTTTTCAAGTCTGGGAGCACTGGACAAGAGGTTGCATTATGGATCTTGTGGATTCATCGGTGACCAGTACTGCCTCTTTTTTTCTGAATTTGCAAAATTACATCTGGTTTTTTTTTTTTTTTTTTGAATTCGAAGCTTCAAGTTGCCTCTGCTCTGTTAGAAGTGTAAATGTGTTCAATCCCCTGACCAAAAGAAAATGTAAATACCCTTGCAAAATTGCTCCAACTTCTTTCCAGTACTTGCAAAGTTACCCCAATTTTTAAGTACTTCGGGGGAGAGAGCTTCCCCACCTGATGTATTATTGAAACAAAACAAGTTCAAACAGAGATATACTTGTTCCCGACATAGTCACGCCATTTTATTACTACCTCACAACGATCTTGTCGCGTTCGACAGCGACGGAGCCAAATTGAGAGATCATGGGTGATTGACTAAAGTGTTTGGCGCATTGGGACGTCGATGCATGCCTTGGAAACACTTTTTGTTCCATTACTCGATCAGCCTGGCCGAGGTCTCGTCGATCAGCCTGGCCGAGGTCTCGTCGATCGGACTCGCACGCGCTTCGCGCCCGAGGCCTCGTTCCACCCTGGTCCCTGGCCGAGGCCGTGCGTGCAGATGCCTGCCGCCGAGGTGCCGAGGCCCGGAGGCATGCACTCGCGCCACTTCCTCACCTTGCAGCCGAGGCCTTCCGCGCCAAAATCCGCCGAGGTCTCACCCAGCTCATCCACGCGCAACATCGCCCGAGGTCTCACCCTGGCCGACGCCGTCAACCATTTCGTCATGCGCTGCGGAGCCGAGCAGCACCCAGCACATCTGATTGTGTCGATCGGTGAAGGTGAAATTCGAGGGGCCACCTGCGTCGGGCTCGCTCGCCGCGCTTGCCGGCCGGGGCAGTCTGGCTTTCCTGGCGCCATGCGAGGGCACCTCGCTGTCGTCCAAGTTCTGCGGCCGAGGTCTCCTCTCCTGGCCGAGGCCATGCAGATGCGGCCGAGGTCTCCTCTGATCTCCTGGCCAAGGCGTTAATTAATGTCGCCGAGGTGTGTGTCGCGCTTGGCCGAGGCGTACGTTGATGCCGCCGAGCCGAGGTGTCCCCCTTGGCCAAGGCCGTGGAGCAGCTCGTCATGCACGCACGCGCCTCGCACGCCAATACCTCGCTCCCTGAATCAATTTGGAAACCTCATTGCGTAAAAAAGAAAGCAAATCATGCAAGATGACTGGAAATTAAATAAATGGTAATCAGGGACAAGCGAGTAGAAACCACATCGTTAAAAAAGAAGGTTCTTTTCACGCCTGCCTACATTGGAGGCTGATGAAGCATTCATCGTTTGGAAAAGAATTCCTGGGCTTATTTATGTCTGGGTGTATATACTATATATATAGTACTGGACGTGCCCTATTGGAAAGTTTTCGTAGGGGTATGGACACTGCTTTGATTACCTGCGTGTGATTGCGTCTATCGAAGGCTACTATTATTTCTCACCAGCCTCATGGACACAAATATTTCATACCAAATATAACCATTATTGTAGCTCTTATTTATATATGAACCTTGCAGATGATCGAGGTGATCGTCACAAAAAAACCAAGTTAACTACTCCGATTAACTCAGGCACAACACCGTATCCCACGAAGCTTGTTCGTTATGGGGCGAAGCACGGGCGTCATCGTACTATCTCTAGTCATCATTGGATGTTTCATGGATCTTTCGCAGTGTTTGGTTGCTACCCTGAGCAACATTTGCCTGTGCCTGAGCATGCCTGAGTTCATCCAGTCAGTGTTTGGTTGCTCCCCTCATTTCACGCCTGAGTCAGGCAAGGGGCTCAGGCTCAGGCACTCGAAAATGGACGCCTGACAAACACTGCGACGAGCAAAGCGTGCCTGAGCCTAATCACGCGTATCAGCACCTTCCGAGCATGCGTCGGGCTTCTTGTTGCTGCTGCTGCTACGCCTGCTTCTACTTGCTACTTCTCTCTTGCTTTTTGCTGCTACGAATCCGCAAAATTCCATGAATTCCATCTATGAAATATCTTTTTTCCCCTTTTGAAGCCCAAGCGCAAATCCATGAAATTCGTGACACAAACCATGAACCAAATAAAATTGAAGGTCATTGTGCCTTCTACAGTTGCTAATGAATCCGTTTTATTTGTCATTAGCATCCATCTAGCTGCGCATCGTCGTCGGAGATTGATCCGCTAGGAGGCGGTCCGTGAGAACGAAGCAGGGGTCGAAAAGAAAAGGATGTTAACGTATTCCCTTATGAAAAAACGTATATCAGCTATGCGTTTCCTTCTCAGGCACGGGAGTCGCAACCAAACAGCTGAGTCCTCAGCTTGCCTGGTCAGGCAAGTGCGTCGTGCCTCACCAGGCACCTCTTTTTGTCAGGCATGCTACTCATGGCATCAACCAAACTAGCCATTAGTGCACCCCAAGCAATATTCTTTGAACTGGCACAAATTTATGTTTTATATATATGCTGAATTGGTTTTGTACGGATATGACCCATCTAGTTTTTTGAAATTCGTATTGCTAATTTGAGGAATTCATTATCTGGACCAACACTTGTATGTATTTGCAGCACAAACGCTCGATCAGATGGGAAGCGAGAAGTTACCTCGTATAGTCGTATGCCCGTATGCCTGAATAAAATATTTCCACCATACAAAGGCTATTTCTGCTGCTACCTCCGAGGAACTGAAGAATGCTTCCATACAATGAAAGAATGCAAAGACGCATGCCATCCTAGCACTAGCAATTCGCAGGTGCTCTCTCACAGTGATGGAGAGTAATGTTACTACGAATCTTATATGGATAAAAAGATACGAGTTTTGTTTAACCATTTGTTTCTCCTCAAATGTTTGATAAGGTCCTATTTGGATCTAAGAGACTAATAGTTTGTCCCTAATTTATTAGTTGACTAATTATTAATTAGTCAGCTAATAATTAGTTAATTATTACTTATTTGGATATAGCTGACTGATTTGCCGTTTGCGTAGGATTACTGTTAGTCCCTTTGTTTGATGGATTTTTATCAAAATTCATGAGAATGCTTTATTAAATAAATAAATGACATTTGCGCATAGTACAGGACAAAGGCATAATTAATCGGCTTAAATCTGTTGATTACGACTTACTAGATGGGTCTACATGTACCGGCTGCTTTTGCTCGTACAAGGCGCCGGGCAATTATTACCGGCCGGGTATGGGATCCGTTCATGTGTTGGATATAAAGACTGCACGAAGTTGGTTTTGATTGCTCGTAATCTGGAAGCTAGGTTTAGATATGTGTTGGCTGGAGATAAATACGTATTGATTTGAACCGAATTTGCATGGCTACGAATCCCGGGCCAACCGACGTAACCCTGTTCTGTTTTCTTGGCCTATCTATCTATAATCTATATATATGTATACTAGTAAAGTGCTCATGCGTTGCTACGGGTTACTACTTAAAAAGTAGTAGAACGATCAAGCCATTTGTTTGAGAGTTGTAATATATCTCCTTAGATTTAATCTAAGGGGAAATATCAGGTGCACATGAACTATTTGGTGCACATGTGCACAAACTCATAACAAATGACAACAACAAACATACGCCGATATAGCAGGACTCAAAACTTGGGCATTATATTTTGCCATTTGTATTTGACCATAGCAAAAATTTGTTGATATGGCAGGGAATCTAAACTTAGCCATTATCATTTATATTTGACCATAAAAAACATACGGTGGCTATAGCAAGAGCCAAAATGTAGCCATCAGATTTTGGCAATTATATTTGACGATAGAAAAACATCTATCTATTATATATATAATTGAAGAGAAAAAGGAGCCACCATATTCGCTCTAAAATGTTAGAAATTCCCACGTAAAAAGCTAAATTCGGAATAATAAAAAATAGCCAAAAATGCCATCGCACATATTTCTAAATTACCCACTATGCCATTTTGAGTTAAAGAAAAGCTAAATTCGGAATAATAAAAAATAGACAAAACTACCCTTCACATCTATTTTTAAATTACCCACCTTGCCATTATGAGTAAAAAAATAACTAAATTCGGAATAATAAAAGTAGCCAAAATTACCCCGCACACCTATTTCAAAATTACCCACCATGCCATTATGAGTTCAAAAAATAAATTCGGAATAATAAAAAATAGCCAAAAATACCCCTATATCCTATTTCTAATTTACCCACTATACCAATATGAGTCAAAAATAGCTCAATTTGGAATAACAAAAATAGCAAAAAATACACCTAATTCCTGTTTCTAGATTACTCAATTTTCAAATTTAGATTAATAAATAAATCTATTTTAATATTCTAAACACAAGTGAAAAAATAAATTCAAATGAAAGTAAATATATTTTCTCTTTAAATTGTTAGGAAATACACCTTACGAAACCACATGAAAAATATAAACAATATAATAATTTAAATCACATCCTTAGCTAAAACTTTACATGCAATGCACCTTTCATTAGAATCCAAAATCTCGCTTCACCGAGATATAATTTAGATGAAACATGAGTTGCAATGCATTATTTTCTAAATACGTAGTGCCTTAATGGTTAAAAACTAACAATATTTATCTTTAGTAAGTAAATAGGTAATAAACATGTGTATGCGTGTCTATAAAAAAAAGGAAAAAAGGAAACAAAGAAAAATACTTGACAAAGTGTAAAGATCACTTTTAAGGTGACAATATTATAGAACTTTAAGATATACACCCATAACTTTTGAAAAATAATCCCAATATATAAACATATATGATGGTTAACGTTTGGATCACCTTAAGCAACCATGCACGTAAGCACGATCCATCTGATTACATAGTACCACGATAATCGTTAGCAGCGCTAAGTAGACCTATTTAGTGTAAAGTCATAGATCTACGAGAAGCATATATAGTTCAGTCTTCAATGGAACCTAGGTATGCGTAACTGCGAGTGACATGGGGCTGGCTTGATCAAGACGAGCTATTGAGCCATGGCTACTATTACACCCATATGTGCACCTGAGCGCTGTGATTGATGTTTGAACACAGAAACATCATATGACAATGCAATTAACAAAATATATCTTAATGGTGATATGAAGAGACAAGTTAGATGTCGTGGTGGATGGATCATATTATACAGCATGGAACAAGCGTTTATTATTAACTTATGTGTTTCACATCGACCAAAAGACAAGACTATCAAATTGAATATTTAAATCATTATAAAAAGCTCAAAATATTCGGTCAAGGTCTCCTGTAGCAAACATGCATTGTTGCAAAGAGCTTAAAAGTGCAAGAGACGAGATATGTGAATCAAATTTAAGAATTACATCATTATAGGTAATGTAAGAAAATTAATAGGTATTGTCTATTTCTTAAAAGTATATTGCATAACTTTTATTAGTGTTCTGTCTATATTTCGTTGAAATCATGTTATGTGTCCTATTTTTTAAAAAACAAAAAATAAAATAGAAGCATGTCCAAGATGAAAGAATCCTGATAGAAGAACAATTGATCAGAATAAGTAGAGGGAGCATGATGAAACAAATTATGAAAAAAATGGGAGTTCTGAATTATTAAAATTGCATAGAAAAGCATCAATTTTGTTCAATTTACTTGGTTTAATAAAAGATACATATATGTTACGATTGAGTTCATATCATATCTATTATTTTATATCGTTCCCGTCATTCATCTTTTATTCTAGCCCTTACACAATACTTACATGTTCACTTATTTTCGACCAAGCCAGCTGCCAAAATGATGACCTTTACATGTATCGTACCTATAAATAGGTTATCTCAATATAACATTCAGAGAAATGATGACTCATCACACACTCAAAATGACAGAGTCGGTGAGCAATTTCTCCAATCAATTTTAGCTATGTTGGAAATGTATTACTATAAAATAATAATAATAATAATAATAATAATAATAATAATAATAATAATAATAATAATAATAATAATAAAAAATCATGTTTAGACTCCTGCAATATAAAAATAATTTAAATAGTTTAACAAATCTAGCCACGCAAATGCGTGGGCCGCCATCCTAGTTTGTTGATATAGCAGGAAATCTAAACTTGCCAATAACCTCTCTCTCTCTCTCTCTCTCTCTCTCTCTCTCTCTCTCTCTCTCTCTCTCTCTGTATATATATATATATATATATATATATATATATATATATATATATATGCACAAACGGCATGCGCTCAGCCACACCAGCTGCATTCTTTCAGTCATGTACAGTAGTACATACTACATAGTACTCAGGAAGAAAGCAATGGCCAAACCAGCAAAGGCAATCCTTCTCCTGACCCTCCTCTCGGTCACCCTGCATCTCCAGGCCCAAGGTATATGCATTGGCATCCGTTGTACGATGTTGACCGCTTTATTATTAGCATACTGTTCGTGACGATGCCGCTGATCGACGGACTGTTACCGGGTTATAATTTGCAGCCGCAATGGAAGGCAGCAGTCGACCGGTGTAGAAGCCCACCAGCAGGCCGTGGCGGTTGGCGGCGGCGAACGCGCCGGGCGGCCTGGTGTGCCGGAGCCGCAGATGTATTATAGCCATAGGGGTCCAATATGAGAGGTGCTGCGACTCGGGGTCGCGAGAGGTGACCTGTGGATGCGCCGACTGCAGGGGCAACTGACCCAATGTTGTGTCGAAATGCTGATCGATCCTTGCGATGACGATCGAATACTCTCCATGTGTAACAAGTTGCAGTGTTGCATGCGAGTTACTATGTTTTCGATCACCGGCCGGTTATGATTTATGCAATAATATTTTTTTTTTGTTTTTGTTTTGAGAAGGCGATTAATTATATGGGCATGCTTGCTGGTGAACATCTATCCTGGAGTGCATATATGGATGTACGTACATTGGTCTTGTTGGGCGCGATGCATGCCCTTGTCTTCCATTCCGTACTCGTCACGGTCGGGTCGGCAGCTTAGCAGTAGCAGCGCCTCCCCCGGCTCGCCATGGCCTTGGCCCTTGGTCAGGCTGCCGTACGTACGCAGGTGGGTGGGCAGCACGTCCGGCTGCACCCCGCGTACGTTCCTAGCTTCATCAGCGTGGCGTAGCTCACCGTGCCGTGCGACCGCGTCTGGTTGAACAAGGCCAGCGCGCCCCAGCCGGCCGGTAGTAGCTTAATTCCAGCATGGTGTGCGTAGCGCGCGCTCGACATTCTGGCCGGCTTGCCGGTATCATGGTGACGAGACGACATCGATCGTCGTTTCATCTATGCCTTGATGCATGAGCTTGGCTTTGGGCGGATAAGCCTGGGCCATGCCAGCAGAGGCGACGACCGAGTGGAAGGTGGGTGGCGCGCGCTTGGGGGGGTGAGGCCGGCCGGCGGAGAGCACGCGCGATGAGGTCCTTGCACCCGGCGCACCGCACGTGCACATCTCGATGATGGTGTTGTACGCAGGTGAGCGCATCGGGGCCGGCGTTCCAGTTGGAGGACTGGTGCATCTCGTCGAATAGGTGGCGGATTTTGGCAACCTCCGTCATTGGCGCAAACGCTGAGTGCTGCTTTGATGCCAGCAGTCAAGTATATCAACAGTCAATTATGATGCAAATCAAGAGATTGGCATGATTAAGAGCTAAAATACTCTTGACCATGTATATATATCAACAGTCAGAATGTCCTTTTTCACTCTAATTGTGTCGCTATCATCTAACTTTAAAACCTCGCTAAACTTCTCGTAATATCGGCCGTGTCCGACTTCGTAAAAAGAATATGAGACATGCTATGAGAGTAGAAGTAAGTGAATACCCCTGGTTTGCCTCCTAATTGCGACTTTACCTCTTCTTTTTCAACTCTGTGATTTTACCCCTCGGTTTTCAAACTGAAGCAAGAGTTTACCCCTGTGGTTGCGATTTTATCTGTTCCGACTGAATCCCATTAAAAAAAATAGAAGATAGGATACAGGATGGACACTATCCGTCCGTATCCAATCCGTTTTCAGCCCTACACACGGATGAGGTAGTGGGCGATGGCGCGGTATATACGTGAGATCAGGTATGAGGCTGCGAAAATAGTGCGTCTAGAGGAGGAGAGCGAGTGGGCGAGGCCTCTTATGAATTGAGAAGAAGGGGGGGGGGGGGGGGTGCATGAGCCCCTTTCACTATGTTGGGCTCCACATCTGGGATGTTACTGTGTAATATAACACCTGCTACGTTCGTTTCTCCAACGAGAATGTTCATTGGCCCCAACATCAATGACAACCTAGTGGTCCACATAGACAAGACTGTCATGATGAGCCAATCGGGGCACATCTTTGATGCAGTCATCGATGTTCATAATTAAACGCCACCACCAACTATGCGGTCATAAACTCAACCATCATCTTCGCCACCGGTGAGGTAGGCTTCAGAAGAAGTGACGACGCCATATACGGACTTGCGCAATGCATGATCGCTTCCCGACTTGTTTTGGGTTTACTGTCCTACGTTCCTATGCAACTTTATCAAAATAATTTTGCAGTACAGCGGGAGGATGAACGGCCCCATCAGACTAAAATAATAAGATAGACTGAATGGAAACGCATAGTCAGAAGGGGTAGTTACTGTATGTGTCAGACCCCATTTCTGGAATCTACTGTGCAACCTGTATCAGTCCCTGGATCAGTAGCTGATACGCACAAGAACACAGATATGATAATCAAAAGCATACTTCGAATAAATAATTAAGTAAGATACCTGATATAAGACCTTTAGTGGCGGTACGACAAGGATTCAAACTATCCAAGTACATCCGACCCACTAGAGGTGAAGCAGACAGCGGAAACCTTGGCCCAAGCCACAAGCAAACTTGAGAAGCAGAACCGAAAACCCAATCGTCGTCGTCTTCTACGAAGTCTTCCTACTAAACCAACAATTGCAAACGCGTGAGTACATAAGGTACTCAGCAAGCCCTACACTACACAAGGGGTATATATACATGCATATTTGGTCTTAGCAAAGGATAGGCTGTATGGTTTATTTGCAACAAGCAGATTTTATGCAAGGTTCACTACAGCATGTGAAGGAATTCTTAGACAAAACAGAGAAGTAACTGTCAATATTTTAGTTGGTTGGCCCTGGGGGAGTATGAAGCATTCCCGCCAGTTCCCAAATTTTAGTTGGGCCTTCTGACCTCAATGGTCATACCGACCCGGCATCCATGCCATCACTTCCAAAACACGAGCAGACTACTGCTCACTCACACTTCAAGGAATGAGAGGTGGCTAATCATATCGAACTCAACAAAGATGCGTCATATGCCGTGACAACGTCCATCCGGATGAATTTCACACTCTGCAGAGGTTGTACATCTCTTCCCACAGGCTATGCACTCTTGATCGGAGAGTGACATAACGCTCATTCCATCTTCTCCGAGTACCACACACAATGCCACCTACGAACCATACCCAGGGGCTCATTCATGAGGCTATAAGAGTCAATCATGCAGATCCTCCTCACATTTGATGTGGGGATCACGAACCGGACTCCTAAGCAATACAAACTCCGGAGTCTACTCCTGGTTGCTCGCTTGCACTACTGCCCTCCAGGGGGATCAAAGTGGTAAGCACCAAGAAGGTAGGGTGAGTCCTTCCCATACAGGTTCTGTGGTTGTACGAGAATCATCTTGTTAAAGGTTGAATGAACCGGTCCTTATGTGGCCGGGCAAGCGCCATGTCTCCCACACTAGGGGACTATCACACAATCCATCACCTCATCATTCACTTACTAATGGCCTTGCCCGCAATCCAACCATCCCATCACCGTCACCAACATCACCACCTAACACAGTTGTACTACTCCCAACCCCAATATTACGCACACCACCAAACTCATTTAACACATTTATAAAGCATAATATATGAGTACGGTGTGGCAATGTAGAAACATTGCGGGGTCCTAAGCAGTTCTAGAAGCAAGGTGAACGTGCCATCATAGAAATGATGGAACTATTCTAGGGTTATCAAGGTGAGAGGTAATCAAGGGTAAACAAGGATTCACGTATTAACGCCTAAATAGTGGCATTAATAACAGCAAGCAAATAGGACCATAACTACACAATCAGTAAAATAACAAGTAATGCATAGTACGAGAACAGGCCATATAGGTGCATTGCGAAAAAACAGTAGGTTCAATCATGATCAAGGAGAAGTAGAGCTTGCCTGAAGAACGCTATCCTAATCTTTCAATTCTGGATTCTTCAAGCTCTTCTGTTGAGGTCGATATATCCTCGAGTCCTTCTTCAAAGCTTGTATCTTCTGACTCGTCCTTGGGCTTGGATTCTTGGATTCATTCTGAGGATTGATCTTCCTTGAATTCCTCTGGCTCTTCCTCGAATCTCGCGTAAGCTAGCGCATAGAAACATATCGTATAAACAAACTACCGCAAAGGAAATAAGAATCGAAAAGAACCAATAAGATCCAATTAACTCCAATAAAAAAGAACCGATAAGAAGAATCAATAAAACTCTAAGAAGATGACTATTTTTATGCAGTGCACATTTATTGATGAAAGATTATTTATTACAGGTTATATTCATGGCCTTATAAGGGCCATATTCACCTAGATAAACTATTAATTAACTAGTTTCTCTTGAAAGAACGGGGATGCAAGGTTTTGCATGAAACTTTATTTACTGACACTTTAGGGTGAGGATGATGAGATGCACATGCTTTATTGATGGTGATTGCGTGCATATCTAATATGTAAGTTTCTATATTATCTCTATTAAAGAACATGCATGGGTTGTTTAGGGATGTATGAGTGCATGAACAAAATATGAATGAAAGAATGCTATGCATAAGTTCTTAGGGTATTATGATAAGCGTTAGCTATTACCATATGTACGTGCATGTGAACATATGTATATTTATATGAAAGTGCATATGTTTATGATAAGCGTGTACGAGTTGCTGATATGACAGTGGCACGTGCATATGATCATGCATGGTATGGATGCACGATTGCAATAAAAGAGCAATGAACAATAAACTCCAATAAAACCAATGAAAGACCACATATAAACAAGTTCGATAAATCAAATAGGTTGGGTGGAAGTTGATGGTCAGCACGGGATTAGGTTCGATTAAGTGATAGCTGAGCTAGCTTAAGGTTGAGGCTAGGTCACGATGAAAAGAGGTTGCTACTGATAGGTGTGGAATGGTACAACGATATTGGTTAGGTTCAGCACTAAAAGGTGAAAGAAGGCTAGCGCCATTCGAGATAGACATTGATTGATTTATCGAGATAGGATTCATCAGACGAGCGGGAAATTTAGGCTATCGATGACTTGTAGATCCGGTGTGGAGCTCTAAAAGCAGTACCAAAAGGTACTACGCGTTGCTACGAACGCGTGAGCGCAAGAATCGCTCAAAACGGAGCTAGGATGGAGAAGATATGGGCGTTTAAAGATTCTAAGGGCTTGATTGTAATTACAGCAAAGTTTCGAGGGACTTATCTGTAAAAACAGAAAAGTTTCAGGGACCTACATGTAATTATGGAAAAGTTGAAGGACCTTGATGTAAAAAGGTAGGGACTAAAAGGTAATTATGGAAAAGTATAAGGGTGTTTGTCTAAAAGTGTAGGACCTAAACAGAAATAGAATAAACTAGAGGGGCTTATCTGTAAAATGTACAGGAGCTGGGAGTTATCTGGAATTTCAGAATTATTTTTATATTGAAAAAGGGTGGACCGAGTCCACGAGATCTGTGGACCGGAACTGTAGCGCTGGTCCACGGGTCCACGGTGGACCGGTTACACAGATCGAAGAGGTATGCAATCCTGGTCGTTGATTGGGAGATGGACGGCTGAGGTTGGTTAGGGCGAGGAGGCGGTGGCCGGCGGCGACCGGGCGGCGCGGTTGACGGCGGCGACTCGCCGGAGGCGGCCGGAACGGCGCTCCGGTGACCAAAACTCGACGCGGAGGAGTGCGGGAGAGAGAGGAGGGGAAGGGGAGTTCACCTAGGCGGTCGCGCGAAGACGGGGATAGGCGGAGGGAGCTGGCGACGGCGAGGAGCAGCTTGCGGAGGCGGCGCTCGACGGAAGTGGGTCTCCGGGCGGCGGAGCTCGAAGAGGAGGGGTCCCAGAGGGACAGCGCGGCGTCGCGGAGCTCGGTGGAGGGTCGCGGGGACGCGGGGCTCGTTGCGGAGGCGGATTTGGCGGCGGCCGGCGGTGAGGAAGAAGAGGGGAGGAGAGAAATTGGAGCTCGGTGGCGAGCCAGGTGAGGAGAGGCGAGTTGGGAAAGGGAGTGAGGAGTGTTGCGCTTCCATTTTTATAGGCGGAAGAGAGAGAGACCGAGGGAGAGCGATTCCTTCACCGTGAAGTCGCTCCGGTCAAGAGTTGCGGCGGCGGCAGGCGGCCTTATCTCCTTGGTCCGCGCGAAGTCAAGGAGGGCGGCGGCACCTGGAGTTGCGTCAGGTCGGCGGCAGGGTCGTACGCCCACTTGGATGGGGATGCGACGCACTTGGACGGCTGTCAAAGGTCGGCGGCGTGGTTGGGAGAGCGGGTCTTGCGGGAGAAGTTGCGGCGCGAGTTTGACCTCGGGGTGCTCGTTGGCGGGGCTTGCGTCACGGAGGGATGGCTACAGCGGCGAGGGCGTGAGCTGGAAAGGGAGGAGGGGGAAGAGATAGGAACGGCGGCGCCGTCGGGAGAGTTCGGGAGAGAGAGAGAGCGATGAGCTGGAGGAGGAAGATGAGGGGATGGGCCAGGCTGGGCCGAGGGGAGTTGGGCCGGAGGAAAAAGGAAAAGGAGGGGCGGCCCACTCGGCAGGAAAAGGAAAAGAAGAAGAGGAAAGGAAGTGGGCTGGGCTGGCAGGGAAGTGAAGGAAAGAAAGAGGCCCAGGGAGAAAATCATTTTTACAATTTCTAGAGTTTGAGAGGCTTCAAACTTGAATGAATTTAAATTTGAAAAGGGGGACAACCAATACAAACGCTTCAAATAGAATCAATAGAGCCAAAAATGCATATGGTGAGATTTGTCCAAGTTTGAATTCAAGGCTTTTAAATTCAAGGTGAATCTGCAAGAGTTTATCATATAATTATTTTAATTTATTGTAAATTCGAAAAGTTCAAATTTTTAGTGGTCTTCACATGAGAGCAAACACTTGAGCACAATTTATATTTCGAAAATTTTCATATTCTACTAAGTTCAAATTATTTAGTGAATTTTATTTTGAAAATTTCATGTCAAGATAAGATTTAGACAAAAATTTTAATTCTGAGTGGTTTTTATTCCATTTTTGATTTTGATTTGAAACTCGGGGCGTTACAGATCTACCCCACTTAAAAGGAATCTCGTCCTCGAGATTCGAACGATCCTCTGGATGGTGTAGCACTTCTCTTACGTCTTCTTTCTCGACGGTGGTAACATCCAAAATTTCGTCGGAGGTTTCTTGATGTCGCAAGCTTTGGTAGTAGATTTTCTTTACTTTTGTGACCATCGGTACCGCAGATTGATGTAACGGAGGTCCTTTCTTCAAGGTGTATGAGGGTCCTACCCCACTTAAAAGAATTTTAACTTGAGGTACCAAAGATAACGTCCCATGATTGCTGTGCTTATCTTATCCAAAGGGTTTAGGCTTTTCCTAGTATTCATGGGTCGCTTTCTCCAAATGCCATTATTTCCAAATTATCCTCAAAGGTGGGTTTTACTGACTTTTATCCAGTTTGGAGTCAACATCTTCTATAGCTTAAAGTCTTTTCTTGACTAGCCATGATTTCCTCCTGACAACATACAGATGCACAAAACCACCTATGTCATGATTTCCGGCCGTCCACTCTTGTCGTGTTCTCTGTTGTGAAACTTGGCGGCGTGTCCAGTCTATCAAGCAAGAGATTCCAAGATAGTGAGTGGACTACCCCACTTAAAAGAAAAGATTTTTTTTTTTCCTGGGAGATTTCATCTTAACATCTTGGTATGTTACCTCATAGGAAAAGGTTACGGGATTTTCTTTGTAAATCCTGCATTATCTCACATCACAGTCATTGGCTGGACATTAAACAACATCTCATCCTATCTTATTCCATAAGCCTATTTACATAGTGGTTCACCACAGGCATCCATGATTTCCGAGTACAAAGCGACAAGTACAGATTATACTACTAGCCCAGTTGCTTACTCCTTCCAGATAGGGTTTATGGTATCTCGTGATCATCTTCAAATGTCATTGACGTGTGAAATCCCGATTGGATTGGCATGAATGTCGTCGTTGTATTGGTCAGCTTGAGGACAATCTGCTATGTAGTGTCCTTTTTGCTTGCACAAGTAACATTTCCGATGTCCTCGTGGGGCCTTACCAACATATCCTTCTTGCTGTTTTCTGTCACTCTGATGAATAGTAGCCAGATTTTTACAGTTAGAAGAGGATCCGAAGAGCTTCATCTGTTTTATTTTCTGATATTTTAGCTTCCTGCGTTGATTTCTGTTCGGTCTTTTAGATGCTTCTTTCCGTTTAAACCTGTTCACGTTGATGTTCTGCTCTTCATTCATAATGACATCTTGTTCTTCGTTCATAATGATATTTTGTTCTTCGCCGTTTTCCCATTTTGACCAAGCATCTTCAAGTAATATGGTCCGGTTCATCAGAGTTTTGAAATCTGGGTAAACATGGGTGACCAGCTGAACATTCAGTCTATGGTTAAGTCCTTTCCGAAAGCGATCTTGCTTTTTCTTATCAGTCGATACTTCTTCTGGAGCATAGCGAGAAAGCTTCGTGAACTTGCGAGTATACTCCTGCACTGTCATAGCTCCTTGTTTCAGCGAACGAAATTCATCAGCTTTCATTTCCATAATTCCTTCAGGGATATGATAGTCACGGAATGCATGTTGAAATTCTTCCCAGCTGATGGTGTCTGGTTCAGCTGTTGCTTCACTGAAATTGTCCCACCATTCTGCGGCTGCTCCTGTTAGATGATGTGTTGCCAATATCACTTTTTCTTGATCATCAGCATTGATAACTTTGAGCTTCTTATTGATGTTTCTGAGCCAGTCGTCAGCTGCTAATGGGTCTTCATCGGTGCTGTCGTAGACAGGTGGCCTAAGTTTCAAAAATTCTGTTATCTTGAAATTGATTCCGTGATTGTTCTGTTGCTTTTGCGAAAGAACTTCCAGCAGTTGGGTTTGCATAGCCATTACTTCTGCAAGGTTGACCGGTGGTACTTCAGGAGTCTCATTACTACCTTGGTTGTTGTTACCTTCGGTCTCTTGGTTGCTTTCTTCTTCTGCGTGGTGACCTTCCTCAGTTTCCTTGCTATGGGCTGCGAAGGGTCCTCTTTCACTTGCTTGTTGCCGTTGGTGAGTTTGAACCCGAACGGACTTCTTTGGCGGCATCCTGGTTTCACCAGCAGAGATTTAGGCAGGGGTTTAGGAAAAGGTTTAGGCCTTAAGCTGTTATTAAGCTGCTACTCTAATTATCAAACTGTTGTTATTATTATTATGCTATTTAGTTCGATTAGAAGCACACAATCATAGAAAAATAAGGAGCCAAAGTCAACAAAATCATCGAATCACACAAACAACGTGATTTATTTGTTGAGGTCTCATATGTGAGCGTACTGAAGACGAAGCTTTAAGGCTTACGGGTATGTCGACTATCGATCTTTGATTGTCCTCAGAACTCGACTAATAGTCCGTTGACGAAAAGAATCGAGAGGGTCATACGACTCAGTCGGGTAAAGGAAAGCCATTGCTCATGTTACTGCATTTGGAGGTGCTTCGTTGACTTGATGCTTAAGGTTATCCATGCATATGTAACCATGGTCATTGCGTTCACTAGGGTTGAGATCTCAAATTTTCGTTCTTGCTTCTGGGAGATTTCCACTTTTGTCCTTTTGTTTCTCATGGCTGGATCTTGTAACTTTTATCGTTTTCTTGATCCATCCATGCTTCTTCCAAATTGTCCAACCTTTCAAGTACACTTGTGATGATAGAATGTGACATCAGTGATGTGTCATCCTTGTTATTCCAAACTTCTTGCTCTTGATGCTTCCCCTTTACTGCAAATTGATTCTTTGTAGATGGTGCGGAGGCTTGAGATACTTCATTCTTCATGTTGGTCTCTACAGCTCTTTGCTTCATTGATGGGTTCATAGAAGGGGCATTCAATGACTTATGTCCGGAGTTGTGACACCGGAAGCAAGTCTTTTTGGTGTCCCTAGTAGCATTGACATTCCCCTTTTTGTATAGGATCCATATCTGGTTTGCAGTAAACTTGGTGTGATCTCTCCTCCACTTCTATAGTCGCGTATCCTGGTTGTCCCTCAGGTTGAAATTTCCTGTGCCGACATGTTGTGTTGAGGAGAGACTTCTGCGGTTGGTCGGGAGAAGAACAAGAGATTTTAAAAGATGGGGAAGAGGTACTATGGAAGATTTTATGACTAGTTTTGAAAATAGTCATTTTCGAACGCGACAAATCCTAGGTTTTCGTTCTACGGTCAAGTAATGCTTTGATACCAATCTGTCAGACCCCATTTCTGGAATCTACTGTGCAACCTGTATCAGTCCCTGGATCAGTAGCTGATACGTACAAGAACACAGATATGATAATCAAAAGCATACTTCGAATAAATAATTAAGTAAGATACCTGATATAAGACCTTTAGTGGCGGTACGACAAGGATTCAAACTATCCAAGTACATCCGACCCACTAGAGGTGAAGCAGACAGCGGAAACCTTGGCCCAAGCCACAAGCAAACTTGAGAAGCAGAACCGAAAACCCAATCGTCGTCGTCTTCTACGAAGTCTTCCTACTAAACCAACAATTGCAAACGCGTGAGTACATAAGGTACTCAGCAAGCCCTACACTACACAAGGGGTATATATACATGCATATTTGGTCTTAGCAAAGGATAGGCTGTATGGTTTATTTGCAACAAGCAGATTTTATGCAAGGTTCACTACAGCATGTGAAGGAATTCTTAGACAAAACAGAGAAGTAACTGTCAATATTTTAGTTGGTTGGCCCTGGGGGAGTATGAAGCATTCCCGCCAGTTCCCAAGTTTTAGTTGGGCCTTCTGACCTCAATGGTCATACCGACCCGGCATCCATGCCATCACTTCCAAAACACGAGCAGACTACTGCTCACTCACACTTCAAGGAATGAGAGGTGGCTAATCATATCGAACTCAACAAAGATGCGTCATATGCCGTGACAACGTCCATCCGGATGAATTTCACACTCTGCAGAGGTTGTACATCTTTTCCCACAGGCTATGCACTCTTGATCGGAGAGTAACATAACGCTCATTCCATCTTCTCCGAGTACCACACACAATGCCACCTACGAACCATACCCAGGGGCTCATTCATGAGGCTATAAGAGTCAATCATGCAGATCCTCCTCACATTTGATGTGGGGATCACGAACCGGACTCCTAAGCAATACAAACTCCGGAGTCTACTCCTGGTTGCTCGCTTGCACTACTGCCCTCCAGGGGGATCAAAGTGGTAAGCACCAAGAAGGTAGGGTGAGTCCTTCCCATACAGGTTCTGTGGTTGTACGAGAATCATCTTGTTAAAGGTTGAATGAACCGGTCCTTATGTGGCCGGGCAAGCGCCATGTCTCCCACACTAGGGGACTATCACACAATCCATCACCTCATCACTCACTTACTAATGGCCTTGCCCGCAATCCAACCATCCCATCACCGTCACCAACATCACCACCTAACACAGTTGTACTACTCCCAACCCCAATATTACGCACACCACCAAACTCATTTAACACATTTATAAAGCATAATATATGAGTACGGTGTGGCAATGTAGAAACATTGCGGGGTCCTAAGCAGTTCTAGAAGCAAGGTGAACGTGCCATCATAGAAATGATGGAACTATCCTAGGGTTATCAAGGTGAGAGGTAATCAAGGGTAAACAAGGATTCACGTATTAACGCCTAAATAGTGGCATTAATAACAGCAAGCAAATAGGACCATAACTACACAATCAGTAAAATAACAAGTAATGCATAGTACGAGAACAGGCCATATAGGTGCATTGCGAAAAAACAGTAGGTTCAATCATGATCAAGGAGAAGTAGAGCTTGCCTGAAGAACGCTATCCTAATCTTTCAATTCTGGATTCTTCAAGCTCTTCTGTTGAGGTCGATATATCCTCGAGTCCTTCTTCAAAGCTTGTATCTTCTGACTCGTCCTTGGGCTTGGATTCTTGGATTCATTCTGAGGATTGATCTTCCTTGAATTCCTCTGGCTCTTCCTCGAATCTCGCGTAAGCTAGCGCATAGAAACATATCGTATAAACAAACTACCGCAAAGGAAATAAGAATCGAAAAGAACCAATAAGATCCAATTAACTCCAATAAAAAGAACCGATAAGAAGAATCAATAAAACTCTAAGAAGATGACTATTTTTATGCAGTGCACATTTATTGATGAAAGATTATTTATTACAGGTTATATTCATGGCCTTATAAGGGCCATATTCACCTAGATAAACTATTAATTAACTAGTTTCTCTTGAAAGAACGGGGATGCAAGGTTTTGCATGAAACTTTATTTACTGACACTTTAGGGTGAGGATGATGAGATGCACATGCTTTATTGATGGTGATTGCGTGCATATCTAATATGTAAGTTTCTATATTATCTCTATTAAAGAACATGCATGGGTTGTTTAGGGATGTATGAGTGCATGAACAAAATATGAATGAAAGAATGCTATGCATAAGTTCTTAGGGTATTATGATAAGCGTTAGCTATTACCATATGTACGTGCATGTGAACATATGTATATTTATATGAAAGTGCATATGTTTATGATAAGCGTGTACGAGTTGCTGATATGACAGTGGCACGTGCATATGATCATGCATGGTATGGATGCACGATTGCAATAAAAGAGCAATGAACAATAAACTCCAATAAAACCAATGAAAGACCACATATAAACAAGATCGATAAATCAAATAGGTTGGGTGGAAGTTGATGGTCAGCACGGGATTAGGTTCGATTAAGTGATAGCTGAGCTAGCTTAAGGTTGAGGCTAGGTCACGATGAAAAGAGGTTGCTACTGATAGGTGTGGAATGGTACAACGATATTGGTTAGGTTCAGCACTAAAAGGTGAAAGAAGGCTAGCGCCATTCGAGATAGACATTGATTGATTTATCGAGATAGGATTCATCAGACGAGCGGGAAATTTAGGCTATCGATGACTTGTAGATCCGGTGTGGAGCTCTAAAAGCAGTACCAAAAGGTACTACGCGTTGCTACGAACGCGTGAGCGCAAGAATCGCTCAAAACGGAGCTAGGATGGAGAAGATACGGGCGTTTAAAGATTCTAAGGGCTTGATTGTAATTACAGCAAAGTTTCGAGGGACTTATCTGTAAAAACAGAAAAGTTTCAGGGACCTACATGTAATTATGGAAAAGTTGAAGGACCTTGATGTAAAAAGGTAGGGACTAAAAGGTAATTATGGAAAAGTATAAGGGTGTTTGTGTAAAAGTGTAGGACCTAAACAGAAATAGAATAAACTAGAGGGGCTTATCTGTAAAATGTACAGGAGCTGGGAATTATCTGGAATTTCGGAATTATTTTTATATTGAAAAAGGGTGGACCGAGTCCACGAGATCTGTGGACCGGAACTGTAGCGCTGGTCCACGGGTCCACGGTGGACCGGTTACACAGATCGAAGAGGTATGCAATCCTGGTCGTTGATTGGGAGATGGACGGCTGAGGTTGGTTAGGGCGAGGAGGCGGTGGCCGGCGGCGACCGGGCGGCGCGGTTGACGGCGGCGACTCGCCGGAGGCGGCCGGAACGGCGCTCCGGTGACCAAAACTCGACGCGGAGGAGTGCGGGAGAGAGAGGAGGGGAAGGGGAGTTCACCTAGGCGGTCGCGCGAAGACGGGGAGAGGCGGAGGAAGCTGGCGACGGTGAGGAGCAGCTTGCGGAGGCGGCGCTCGACGGAAGTGGGTCTCCGGGCGGCGGAGCTCGAAGAGGAGGGGTCCCAGAGGGACAGCGCGGCGTCGCGGAGCTCGGTGGAGGGTCGCGGGGACGCGGGGCTCGTTGCGGAGGCGGATTTGGCGGCGGCCGGCGGTGAGGAAGAAGAGGGGAGGAGAGAAATTGGAGCTCGGTGGCGAGCCAGGTGAGGAGAGGCGAGTTGGGAAAGGGAGTGAGGAGTGTTGCGCTTCCATTTTTATAGGCGGAAGAGAGAGAGACCGAGGGAGAGCGATTCCTTCGCCGTGAAGTCGCTCCGGTCAAGAGTTGCGGCGGCGGCAGGCGGCCTTATCTCCTTGGTCCGCGCGAAGTCAAGGAGGGCGGCGGCACCTGGAGTTGCGTCAGGTCGGCGGCAGGGTCGTACGCCCACTTGGATGGGGATGCGACGCACTTGGACGCCTGTCAAAGGTCGGCGGCGTGGTTGGGAGAGCGGGTCTTGCGGGAGAAGTTGTGGCGCGAGTTTGACCTCGGGGTGCTCGTTGGCGGGGCTATCGTCATGGAGGGATGGCTACAGCGGCGAGGGCGTGAGCTGGAAAGGGAGGAGGGGGAAGAGATAGGAACGGCGGCGCCGTCGGGAGAGTTCGGGAGAGAGAGAGAGCGATGAGCTGGAGGAGGAAGATGAGGGGATGGGCCAGGCTGGGCCGAGGGGAGTTGGGCCGGAGGAAAAAGGAAAAGGAGGGGCGGCCCACTCGGCAGGAAAAGGAAAAGAAGAAGAGGAAAGGAAGTGGGCTGGGCTGGCAGGGAAGTGAAGGAAAGAAAGAGGCCCAGGGAGAAAATCATTTTTCCAATTTCTAGAGTTTGAGAGGCTTCAAACTTGAATGAATTTAAATTTGAAAAGGGGGACAACCAATACAAACGCTTCAAATAGAATCAATAGAGCCAAAAATGCATATGGTGAGATTTGTCCAAGTTTGAATTCAAGGCTTTTAAATTCAAGGTGAATCTGCAAGAGTTTATCATATAATTATTTTAATTTATTGTAAATTCGAAAAGTTCAAATTTTTAATGGTCTTCACATGAGAGCGAACACTTGAGCACAATTTATATTTCAAAAATTTTCATATTCTACTAAGTTCAAATTATTTAGTGAATTTTATTTTGAAAATTTCATGTCAAGATAAGATTTAGACAAAAATTTTAATTCTGAGTGGTTTTTATTCCATTTTTGATTTTGATTTGAAACTCGGGGCGTTACAGTATGAGAGATAGATTGTGTATAATGTGATGGATTGTATTGCATTGAGCCTCTCGGCCGGTAATATGAAAGTGCATGACTTGAGAGGCAAGACGCTTTCCCAGATATATGTAAGACGCCTTCCTAGATACATGTAGCAGTTCTAGATACATAATCTAACATACCAAATGTACTTTAACATCCCCCAGCAGTCACAATGAGAGCACCGCAGATGATGAAACTAGAGAAGAAGCCAAAGGTAGAAGCAAGAAACTGGCGAGTAACTCATGTGGACGATAGCCCTTTGTTGCCGAAGTAGCCGTGGTCGAAGTGGATGTGGTCGTAGCCGTGGCTACTAGTTGCTTAAAATATTGGCTAGTAGTTGCTTAAAATTACTTGCTAGTATTTCTAGAGTTGCGCTTTCTAATTACAATGTTAATTAAATAATTTGTGTTTTAGACCACGAATAATAATGATTATACAGGAACCCTAACTCTATGAACAAATAATGATTATATTGTTTATCATATTAACACTATGGATTAATCAGATTAATTAATAATTTGACCTTATGAAGGAAAATATAGCATCACTAATTTACCATTCTTATTTTCTCAGTGCATCAGTGTATGTGTGGGATCAGAAAGGAGGCCCTGATGGAGTGTGTAGAGGAGAGGTAGAGCCCAAGGATTCCTATGAACAAGGGGGCGGGGGGATTGAGCCCCCTATCCCCTGCTGGATCTGCTCAAAAACACATTTTTTTTCATTTTGATCATAATATTGATCTCATGGTCTGCTAGTATATATTGTGTCACGACAGGGTTGGTCGAAGCGTATAATAGTTGTGGGGACACTACTGTATACCAGCTGAACGCCTGTTACGTCGCTTCTCTAATGAGAACATTGTTAGCATCACCACCAACGACAACCTTCTCGCAGGTGCGCATTTTTATGCCGTCTTCGGCTTGCTCCGGAATGCCACACCACCAACTACTCGGGAGGTGAACTCGACCGTGCTCTTCAATTCTCTTCACCACCAGAGAGGAGAAGTGAGGACCCCAATGCACGAAGACCAACTTCGAGAATTTCTCCAATGGCATAATACAACGTTTCTTCATATAGCAACAAATTTGTCGGTTGATGATAATCATCAAACCGATTTTGAGACAAATTTCCATTTTTGTGGAATATGCTCTTCTGTTGTACAACGAAAAGTCAGCGTTGTCAAATATTTAGGAACTAGCAAGATGGCCCGCGCATATTGCGCGGCTAGAGCCGTTTTAATACAGTGATTGATTGTTGAACATGAGCCCTAATAAGTTCAACGGTCAATATGGGTGATGCAGGGGCTACATCTGAAAAATATTGTTTTCTTTCTCATGATCTAAGTTAAACACACCAAATTAAGGTCCCAATAACAACCCCATAGGCATAAAATAGAACATGGATATTAATTTACAGGATGAAGTGTCAAAATGAAAAAGCTACTTTCAAAGAGAATCAGCCAGTTGGATATAAAAAAGGAAAAAGAAAATACCTTTCATATAGGAAACACAAATACCATCCAAATAAGGAAATAAAGTGAAATACTAACTTTTATTATCAACATGTGTAGAACACCAAACTTGGAGAAGTCCTAAGGCAACAGTTTTATTTTTTTATATAGAGGAATTTTTTTTAGAGGAAACTTAGGCAAGCTTATCAATGCTATCACTTGCTTCCTCCAAAATTTGCCTCGACTGCTGACATTATATCAATCATAAATCTCATCCCCTTCACGATACTCTATATGCATGCTCTTCCATGGTCGAGCCATCGCAAGAGATATCGAGCATGTGTGATACTTACTGCTTCTGAGGTTTATGATAGATCCCCACCAGCCTACATGCCGTTTCACTGATACATGTATCGAGATTGTGCTCCGAGGAGTATTGCCTAGCTCGCATGTGTTGTACGTTCAATCCAGGTGTTGCACGGTTTGTGCCCGGAAACGATACCGTGAATGTCCTTTCCTATTCTTATTCCGAATTTCATGTATTTATGAATTGTAGTCGGACATGAAGTATTTGGTTTCATCTGAACCATTGAATCATCATAAAATCCAACAGTTCACATCTTTCTCTTTTTTAGTAGGTGGGCCGCACAAATTTGCGCGGCTAGACCTGTTACAATACTTATATATGACCTGTTACAATACTTATATATGCGGTGCTTTTTAAAAGAATAAAAAAATTTTATTACTGTATAATTACTTATTATCATGGTCCAGAAGTGTACTTTTACTCTCTAGCAATCCTGACCTTTCTAGCCTTGTTAAGCACATATGCTCTCTCTCTCTCTCTAAAATGTGACTATGCCATGAAGCAAATTAAAGTGTCAGAATTTTTTGCTTGCATTTTGCGCAGTTATATATTTCTTGATGTCATGTTAGTTATTGCGGTGATCAAATCTACATACTCATCTTTTGCACTAAAACTTACAAAGTTATTAAGCGATTATGTCGATCCTCAACATACTTCCTACGCCCACAAATGTGCATTTTTTAGTTTCAGCAAAGTTAAAATTTCTCAACTTAATTTGTAAGATTGTTAAGATTGAGACTATGAAAACGATACTGCTAGATTCATCATGGAAGGAAAAATAAAATTTCTATTTAAACTAATTTATTTTCACATATACTAAATGATCAAAGGTGAGAAAGTTGATTTCATCAAACCGAGAATTGCTTACATTCTGGACAGAAGAAGTAATTGAATGAAGCTCTTCTCCCTAGGTTCTTTGTTCTCTGCCGTTGGGTGCTCGTGCTAGAATGTATCCACGCTATCTAAAGCTTTGCTCCATCGCGATGAAACCGCAGCCATGCAGCCAGCTTTTCCAATCATCGCGTTGTCCACATTATTACCCCTTCATCACTATGTTAATCCTAATAGTGTTGGTGAAATCCATCATCGATGTTGTTGGACCAATCTTTGACGAAAAGTCTCAATATGGACGATTTCCTTTTCCATCATCCCATACTGTCATGCGGTGGAGTGCAGGCAATTTGTCTTCTCATTGTGCTAGACGTATGTGCAAGCCCTACAGCTATATTGGTGTAATCTTCCACAGGCAATCATTCATCCAAAAAAGGATCCATGCTCTTGTTCTTCACTGAAAAGCCTTCAAACTCTGGCTTCGATCTGCCACCCTTGCTTCCAGCTGCGGAAGATCGTAGAGCTTGAACTCGTTGCAATGAGCCACACAATGTCCTAGCTAGCGCCAGCTGTTCTGATGCTCCCTGCAACATTGCATATTTGCATGCATCGCCACCGCATGAGTTGGGGACTCTCGTGTTCATCATGAGCATGATCATCTAGCTAGGTTGGTGAGCGATCGACCTGCCACCAGGCTGCGTCGCACGAACGGCGACCTCTTTTCCCTCGGCTGCCCTCCGCATCATATCGTTCTCCTTGTCTCCGGCCATCGCCTCCCTGATCCTGCCTGCGAGCGCCTCCCGCGGCCAACCTCCATCCCGATACTCTCCGAACTGCTGATCGGCATCAACCTAACCACCGAACGTAGCAGCTGGACGGAGCTGCCTGGGCGGCTGCAGGAGCTTGCCGTCCGAGCGGTGAAACTTGAGGCGTCACCGAGCAGCTACCTGGACCAGGACAAAGTTGACGCTGAGGCTGTGGATTGAGCCGGCCGAGGCACAGCCAATGTCCGCGACGTGACTTATATGGAGACTGAAGCTTATGGAGTTAGGAAACTATATTTTATATATGGATAGTTTTAACGTGTAGGAAGCTAATTTCTCGAAGTAGAGTTGTACATTTATACTATTGCCGTCAATATATTTGATATTTTATTTGAAATCTTGCATCAATCGTGACCGTTAGATTATCATTAAAATCAACGGTTCATATCTTTTCTTTTTTCAGATTAATGTGGTAATTTCGTGGCCTTGAGAGCGAACGTGGTGGCTTCTTTGGACCTTCAAATACTAAGATAATAGATGGAGGAAGTAAATAAAATAAGCATGGTTCCCTTGTTTGGGTAATTTTTTCTTCCTCTTTTCCTTGCGAAGACGATAAGTTTGCTCGGTAACGGTTTTACAACCACGACATGTGCATACATATTTCGTTTCATTTTTCAGATTTAAGTTCAGAAGCAACCAATTCTCCGGAGTCTCGTGATGGCTTTTTCACTCACGTTCGAACAATGTCATTTGACATGCATACTTCCTTTCCACATATATAAACAGCCGACTTGTTACACATGCTGGTACAAAAGAACTTTTCTACATATATAAACAGCCGACTTGTTACGCCACAAACAAGAACTAGCTCACACTGGTACCTAATCTAAGCAACATCTCAAGCGCCATTGATCATTACACATAAACACCTCTACAAATTACAAATCATCTCTAGCTGCATCACGGCATGCATGACAACGCCTGGTAGCGTACGTAAGAGAGCAATTCCTGAGCATCCCAGGCCAGGCGCGCGCGTGCATCTACCTGGCGCGCACCATGAACGTTGGAACGGGAAGCATGCCCGGTTCCGGCGAGGTGAGGAAGCCCGGCCCGGCGTAGATGGCCTGGGGCTTGTTGCGAGGCTTCTTGTGCAAGTCCCAGCGCTCCGCCGACGACGACGCGCAGCTCACGGCAGCGCGCTTGCTGCCGTTCCGATGCTGGCGGCTCGACGCCGACGACGACATGGACGATTGAGTAGTGCTCGGGGTCTTGTTGCTGTCCCATCTCTCGCACGACGACGCCCGACCGGGGCTGCTGCTGCTGCAGCTGCTGCTTGTGGAACGCGAGCTTGACGGCCCTGACGACGACGAGCAGCTGGCTGCAGGTTTGGTCTTGTGCGCGTCCCACCTCTCCGCGGCGTCGGCGCGACTAGGATGGTCGACTTGGAAGGTGACTTCTTCGCCGGCAAGATGGGGATGCACGCCGCCGGCGATGTCATCATGGCGCTCTTAGGCGCGGTCGGGAGCAGACCCGGGAGAGCTGCGTTCGCCATGGCGAGGTGCACGCGCGCCACTGGTATCTATCGCCATCGATCGATCGATCGAGTGACGGAGGGACACTGGATCGGAGAGGTAGCAGCACGCAAGCGATCGAGCAGAGGAATCGGAGATGTGCCGATCGAGCGGACGAGTTAATTGACGGGGTGCTGAAAGCAAGGAGTTGAGATTTATAGTAGCAACGGAGCAACTGGAACGTGAAGTTCAGTAGGAGTCGGTGTCCGCGTACAGATGTCCGATCGGATTCCGTGGCAGAAGCGGTCCGAATCGGAGTCGCCCTTTTCATGTGGTCGGGACGATACGACATGTATATCTGAATGCAGTGTGGATAGTTAGGCATGGAGAACAAACATGGCCATGCTAGCACACCACATAAGCATCATATGTAATTGTTGTTATTTAGACCACTTCTTAACAAGTAATTTAGATACTAAGTATCTGCAAAAAAATACGTACATGACATCCCTGAAAAAGGCTGAGAATCGATTAGAGAATTTTACTCCACGTATGTGTTTTTGCTCTCACATTGTTTTACAGGACTGAACTGTAGTCATTGTGAGGCTACTTCATGATTATTGTAGCTCCGAACTCATGTCAAACTTTCGTGAGCACCAGAGGCTGTGGCTGTTTTGCATCCTCCGGTCGTCCCCTGCTGCTTCCCAGTCGCGCTAACTCGTCACTGCTAAGCATAGGAAAAGGTACGTTCAGTAGATCTTCCTTTCAACTCCCAGCAACCCCTACTGATCCAGCATTTTAACCCCAGCAACGATATTTTTTGGCTTCGCCACTGCCGTCGAGCTCCTCCACCCTGACTTGGCTCAACCTTATTCTCCCACCGCCCGCGGGTCGTGTCGTTCCCTTCGCCTCGCCATCTCATCCACCACCACCCCTCCGAGCCGTCTTGCCTCCCCGAACCCCTTTCTAAGTCCGGCGGTCATGCATTGAGGCCCACAAACCCCAAAACCTTAGAATTCCCCAACCCTAATTAATTAACCTGGCAAGATTTAAAGTTCATCGACTGAGAGTTCTTTCGATTGCATATGGTCAACATTATTTACCCATACGGCTTGAAAAGGAATCGAATTTGTATAGATATATAATAAAATGTCCTAGCACATATCGTATCACTAATTATAATAAAATGTACCTTAGAAACTATCAAATCAATAGGGTTCTATTTGATTAGGCACCTGAATTGACACCTGAATCGGAACGAACGGCGAGGCCATCATCTGCAGGCTCTTCGTCTGCTGCCTAGGCGGGAACGAGACGATCCCCGGAAGACGCGCGTGCGCCGCGGCGGCGAGGGGCACGCGCCGCGCCGCTGGCGGCCGTACCGCCATGGACGGCCGGCGGAGACGCGCGCCTGGAGCGCCGCAAAGAGGCAGAGCGAGCGGCGAGGCGAGCTGCATTGCTGTGTGTCCTGACGTGAGCCACCGCTGCATTGAGTTCGATTTGTAGCCACGAACCAAACATGAAGCAGAGTCGGAGTTCTGGCACGACTCCAATGCTGTAAATTGCAACGACATTGCCTTACAACGAGTCAGAGACTGCTGCCAGAGTACACGGAACCGGGCTCGCTTCCTTCATTCCATTACAGGATCTGTGGCCGAGGAATGTGGCGAGGGTGTCCTCTGCATCGGCGATGGGGCAGAGGGAGCGGGTGTCTGCCCTGATTCTACCGCAGCCTGTTCATGCATGATCTGCACGCCTGCACCGGACTACAAGTTTGAAACAGGGCTACCAAATGGAAGTGCTTGACAGTTGATTTGTCATGTGAGACTAGCTTATTTTTGGTGCCAGGTTAAACATGTTCCTCGTTCTTGTTTCCTTTCTTGCACCAGCATGCTTTTTTTTTCTTCTCCTGCTGCACAATCTAAATACGCTGTTGGTACGAAACTATTTACCAAACCTGACATATGAAACTGAATAACAAGCATTTTGCGCTTTATATACCCTGCTAACTAATTCGTTCAAACAAGTACTAGAACAATAAAGCAAAAGTCTTCTCAACTGCATACGTGGTTAGATATCTCATCTTATATTTTAGCCTCGCATCTAAATGGGATCTTACACATGGATTCGAATATCCAGTTTGATCCCTTTTAATGATTAATTTATCCCATCATAATTGGACTTACAGAACATATGCAAATATATAATTGTATTCTCTAGAATTTCGGAGCCTCTAATTAATCTCTCTTACAGAAAGCAGAATTTTGGAGCTTCCAATTAATATACTGTACTCCATTACTCATGAGTCACAACAGCTTTTATAGATGGAGTTAAGTGGACAATATCAAACACATGGGTTTGCTTTGTAGAAATTGTAATCGTGTTAAATGAAAATTGACCTCCACAATTTTTCACTCCTTTCATATCTTAATCACCAAGTATCCCAAGACACGATGGGAGAACACTTTCGTAAGGTTTTATTTTTTAATATTGATAGATTTGTAATTTTGTTAAATACACCCTTAATACTGTACAAACATCATGTTTTCCTCAACTTAGTTAAAGCCATATCCAGCTTGCAAAATTTGGTGCATGGTCATCTCATAGGGAAATACCCCCAAGACACCAACAGAGAAATATGTGTCTCATGGAAAGTAGTTCCTTACAGAAGTTCGAAACCTAAGATGCCCAACAAAGTCCATCTGAATAGAGTGAGGCTTAAGTTGTTATGAAAAAAAAATGGTTTACATAAAAAACATAAACTTATTTCATTTACACATAGAATGCATTATATAAAAAAATCATTTTTAAGAAATATCCTACAATTTGGAATTCGGCCAACAATTTGTATTATAAATTCATAATACAAACAGATTTACAATGGACCGTCAATTATTTAAGCATCATAGATGCTTCCTTTTTCCACATTGAGATGAGTAGAGTGGCAGGATCCATGGCATGTACGGACGAAGTTCTGTGCAGCAACTTCTAACAGTAGATTCAGTTAATTAACCCGTCTACTGAGATATATCTGAAATAAGTTCAAAAAAATTGTTTAGAAGAATTCAACACACACAAACGGATTATAAAAACACATACAATTATATACTATGAATAACTATTACCTTTTAGGGCCACTCTGTCACGTGCTTCGGCAGTCGATGTTGATATTAAATAGATTATAGTAGTAGCAATGGACTTGACATTCCTTCTACAGAATATGAAAAGAAAATATAAAGGATCTAAGGTGGAATTAAAAATTACATGTACTACTAACTTGATTCACACTTTCGTATGTTTATTCTCAGAATCCCGTTACTTTCTAGAATTCATAAAAAAAAAACTTTCTAAAAAAATTGTATTTAATTTTTTTTAAGCATGATCATTTTCACATGTAAAATACCTTATGTCAAGTTTCTCGACTCGATCTGCTGTTGCTTCTGCTACTTGAATTGCATGGCTTGACATGCCAAGAGCTGAACAAAAAACGCCTCTGCAAAGTATGCAAGATAAGGAAAAAAAAATTGTAGCTTCGTATCCAGCTATCATAGTCTTACTCACTGTTGCAACATGTATGGAAAAGGAAAGCATCGATTACCAAAAGATCCCGAGGAAGAACACTATTCATGTCCATAGACTCTCCATCTTCTCCCCGATGTGTAGTACTATTAAGTCCTTTGCTCGAGCTACTTCCTTCACTGTAACTCCATTTGTAGCGGTGCAAATTTCTATTAAATATATGCACTAAGTTTAGCAAGAAAATAATGTTAACTTGAAATGTTTTGGGTAAGCTCGCCTACCTTTGATAGTTCTAGTATTATTTGCTTGCCGACATGCAATGTACAGGCAAGCAGCATATTTTGATTCCTTCTTCCTTGCATGAAAAATTTTAGGATCGTTTGCTTTGGCGTAAATATCTTTTGCCTGAACCATATAGGACGAACGATGCCCAACCTTGAAAAAGGAGAGTGAGAGGTTATTAGTGTAATGTAACTTAAGCTTTAACTAAAATTCACAGAAATGTTACCTATCAGCAATGCAACAGAATGCTGCCTCTTGCTGGTGTGAATGTGAATCAACACTCATTTTGGCAATAGTATGGGGGAAATGGTGATGGTCAACTAATTTGTTCTTAGATAAAGCATTGGTCGAAGAAGAATCCGGTTTTGAGTCGAGATAAATGGTCGGCTGAGTAGATGAAAAGGATCGTAATTATCATCTTTTGAGATGAAGTGGGTAAAATTACGCCAATCAATCTTCTCATCAATGTAATGACTATCCAATACAAGGCCACACTTTGAGCATATCGTGTCTCCTGTCGCATGGTCTAGTACTACTACTGTGTTGTTGCTGCAGTCCTTACAATATGATGAATCCATGGTCTACAACCAAAACAAGGGTATCATGTATAGCAAATTGATCAATATTAGTCACTAACTAAAGTACTAAACAATATGTCATGAGTTGCTCGTGTGTTGACATATTCGCTATTTGATACACGTAGCAAACCATAAAGCATACTATGTCATTTTTCATTGCTACTCAGAATTTTTTTTTCGAGCTACTGGAAGCACTAGAGTCTAGAGGTTACGCACTAGAATCTAGACATAGATGATTTTTCTTTTTATCATGAACTAGCAAATTGCCCGTGCGTTGCAACGGGAGGCGGCAAACAAAACTGTCACCAGGCGACTCAACGAAATAAATCAATCACATTTTGATAATGTAAACTGGGTCGATGTAAAATATTCGAGAATAGTTACCTGCATTTTCTCCTAAAAAATGTATTCATGTCAAGGAATACAAAACTCATGAGTCATGACCACAAAAAGCAGCACGGGATCTAGCTCTATATATAGCCTTTCCCGAAATCATCTCACCTTACATGCAACTCAAAATAGCACAGAATCTATGCTTATTATTACTTCAGATAAATCAGATGAGTACTTCGTACTTGGGTATCAGTAGCAAGCACATCAAACGATGCATGCATGTAGCGTAAGAGAGAATGGTCACCTGGACTTGTTTTCGTTGTTCCTCTCATGCACGAACATGGAGCCAATGAATAAAGAGCCTGCACCCAAACCCAGCTGGGATTATGAGCCCCGAATCACGATGAAAAAACTGCATAGAAAAAAAGAAAAAAGAAAGAAAAAACTGTGATCACGCAAGAAAAATGGTTCATGGCAAGCCTGCATCAGGTCCTACTTCATCAAATTCCTACTTTTTCAGGATTTGTCTGCAGCCTGCTTGCAGATCGCAGGAAGCAGAATGGTCACACTAAGGCCACCCAAGCTTACATTCAGTTACTACTATGTGGCCGAATGATGATCAATTAGATGAAACGGCTGGAAGTAAATCAAAATCTCTCACTGATGCGGGCCCTGAAAATGAAATTATCATGGCAGCCCAAACCCCGATAGAAGTAGCCCGGTCCACTTAGCTGATGACGCGCACCCGCGTAGGCTAAGAGCCCAACGCCCAATATTCCCGGCCTGCCCGTCTGGCCGCAATCGCAGCCGTCGGAGTGGGATCGACGGCCGTGGTTCGTCATCAACCGGTTAAAACCCGTAACCGTTCGAACCCTAACCCTAACTGCCATACCATTCCGAACCGGCGAGATCTCTCAATCGGCGGCGGCGGCGGCGAGGCTGAGGACGAGGTTGCGTCGGCGCGCCCGCGAAGCCCCATCCCCGGCCGCTGATGCCTCATGTCGCGAGGTGTGCTGCGGCGTCGCTCATCGCCGGCGTGCGCGTGCGCGTCGCCGTCGATGTGCCTCGCCGTGGTAGATCCTTAGCCTGGGCGCGACGACGACACGATGACGACTACACCACGACGACAACGTAGATCGGTCCCGGTGGCCGCAACGACGAGCCACCAGCGCTGGAGCCACTGAGATCGGCGGCGACCAGATCGGTGGTGCTGTCGCGGCGGATCTACTGCCGCGTGGGTTCCAGCGCTTCCACGGGGAATCTTGCGCCGCCGTTGCACGCCGGGGCGCACGCCGGCGACGAGCTCCAGGCGGTATGTAAAATCAATTTCTCCGTAATTGGGCCATTGTGGGTAGGGGGCGGCGCTGCGTATTTGGGCGAGGCGCAGAATGGTGGAGACGGGTGATGGGATAACTTGGAGGTTGGCGGCGTGGTGGGGCCCAGAATTCCGGATCTCAACCTTATGGATCGCAGGTGGCGGCTTTAGAATCGTTCGGGCGCCTTTTCAATCGCATGCGAGCCGAATTAGTCGCTCGAGCGGAATAAGCCGTGGGCGGACGACACTCTCCCTTTTCATGAGTTGTAGAGATGGAAGTACTGTGGTACGAACGACTACCAGCATAATGCTTATACTGTTATACAAGTATAAACATTTTGATGTGAAAAGACAAGCAATTTACAACTCATCCAGTATTCATATGAGTGATAAAATAAACAATTTCTGGGACGAGAACCCTTCTTTAAACACCAATTCTGGGGTTTACGATACTTGAACAAATATCTTTACAATTGGATTTGCACGATACATTTTTTATAAGGATTTTCCTGCTTGTATGAAAGCAAAATAACAGAATTTGAATTTGCAGGATACGTAGTCTCATCTTGAAGACCTTCGGGAACAATTGCGTATTTTGCTACTGAAAATGCATAAAGCCCGCCACTCTGAAGACAGATGCTTCCATTCGTGCGTTCATGCAAATCAAATGTTAGCAAGTCTTTTGAGGATAAATTGAAACGCACCCATCTCCTTTTTATTTCCAAAACATGTCACAGGAAAAATATAGTGTTGACCTGGTCATCTAGCACTTGAAATCAAATGGCAATGAAATCCAGGTGAAAATATTAAATTCAGATATCATTGATGAAAATGTCACTAACCTAGAACAGCAATATGTTCCATGATTGAACTGTACCAGAGTACCAAACATAGATCAAAGGCGTAAGTACTCTCCCTATGAAACAAGAAATACTTTTTTCTTTTGACGAATCTTGCTCACATACATCACAAAGAAAAATACAGAAATTGATGGCTTCAAACAATGGGCGCGTTCGGCGTGCGGCAAAGCAGCCGGCTGCTGCTGCTGCTGCTGCTGCTGCTGCTACAGTCCACTAGATTGCTACAGTGCGAGATTCCTCTGCTACAGTGTTCTCTCTCACTATTCAAACTGCAACTGCAACTGCATCATCCAACCGAACATATGTGAAAACTAATAGTCTGGAAATGTTAAATTAGGATTTCTAGCATCAGCGTAGACAAGGGGCACCCAGAAGGGGAAAGGGAAACGAAAAAGAATAACTAATCCAACAACTCCTTTTCACCGATGCCAGCCAAAATTTAGGGAACATTATGACATTGAACAGTCAGCTCCTCTAAAGTTCAACCTCAGGCACAAAAGTAGGCCCATGAGTTATCCAACAACATATGTACCGCAATTGCTTACCATCGCGCGAGCCACGTCGACCGAATACAGGACCGTTCCTTCTCTTGCATCCGGCCGTTAAGGAGGCAATGTGTGGCAGTTTCTTTTTTGTGGTCAAACCCCTAAATTTTTGTTGGATCTGTATGTGTAACGAAAATCTTCCGATAGACAGTAAACCAGTTCAATTTTTATGCATCTAGGCCCCTGTGTTTGTTCCTAATCAATGTGAAGAAGAGAAAATGCAAAATTGCATTCAACGGCCGCCGTCTTTCACGACCGAGCGTGGAAAAGTGAGGCATGGCCGGCTCGTCCAACGAGATTTACTTCCGCGCTCGCTCTCTCATCTCCCTCTCTGCTGATCTTCCTCCCCACCCCGGCGAGTGCTCGTGCTCCTCTCCCTCCTCTCCACCAACTTCGTGCTCCTCGCCTACCTCTCCCGCGCGAGTTGCCGGCCGGATGCGGCGCGCCGGGGATGCGGCGGCGCGGAAGGCCGACTCGACGCGGCGCCGCGGCGCGAGTGAGAAGAGGGTGACCCGACGGGACGCAGCGGGAGGCAGCCGGGCGAGGCCGAGCTCGGCGCGGTGGCCGGGTGGGGCGAGGCGCAGCGAACCCGGCCGAGGAGCGGTGGCCCGTGGCGCGGGTTGCGACGGATGACGGCGAGCGGGGAGGCCTCCTCGACACGGCGCCAACCTTGTGCGGCCTTGGTCTGAGCTTGCCGCGCCTCGCCATGGAGGAATCCGCGACGAATCAATGACTGGCGGGCGAATCCGCGACGAATCGACGACGGGAGGGTGCGGCGCCCGCGTGGCCTGGCGTGGGTACGGGCGCGGCTTCACGCGACGCCGGCGCGGTCTGGCGTGGGCGGAGGAGGCGCGTGGGCCATGGACACAAACGGCGGCTCTCGGCTCTCCACGGGGAGGCCACAAATGGCGCGGACTACGCGCGCCCGCCTGCCCGTCGGAGCCACGGTCGGATCTCACAGCCGTCCACAGGGCTGCACGCAGGCCTCGCCGAGGAGCTCGGCGAATCCCAGAACGAAACTGCCTTCCCTCCCACGCCCCGCCGCCGTTGATGTCGCCGCTGCAGAAGAAGACGCTGGCACCTAGGCGGAAGCGCTAGACATCGACGACTCCGACCTCCGCCTCAGCCCACCTTCCTTCTCCGGCTCCTTCTTCCCAGCACCGCCGCCATCCCCCGCCCCGGACAAGCCCTGGCCCCTTCCCCACGGCCAGCGCATACCCGGGCCCGCCTCCGCCATCCAGGATGCGATGTGCCTCCGCGCCTCCAGCGCCTCTCTGTTCCTGCGACGCATGGACGCCCAGGCCGCCGACGCCGACTTCCTGCTCCATCCCTGGCTCAGCGCAATTGCGGTTTCTAGGTGAGGGATAGCCCCGGACCAGCAAATTTCTGCATTTCGTAGTGGTTTTCGCGTGACGGATGTTCTGCTGTGATAACGGATGCAGGAAACGACTGCGTGTGGGAGCAGCCAGGCATTGGGGCGATCAAGGCCAACCGGGAATTAGATCGAGCACCTCTGCTGCGTGAGAGCTTGTTATCAAGTTTGTAATTTAAAATAGCTCTTTTGTTTGCACCTTGCTTGTGTTCTGATGTATTGATTGGCTTTGGGGTTCTTGGATGCATCAGGTTGTGGGGGTGGTTAAATCGTGCAAGCCAAATGGATTTGGAGATTTATCCCTTACGCTGAAGGTGAGCATTGGCATAACTGAATTGGCGATGGTTGTATATTTCTTTTTCAGTTGAGACAGTTGAACTGAAACCATAAGTATAATGGTGTATTGAAAAGACCAGATCATCTTCCTTTTTTTTTTTATCAAAGCGGCACATGATCATTGTTTATACCTTGTAGGATCCATTGTTCCTTCAGTTAATAAGAAAGTCATTTCAGGGCACTTGATCATGCCCTTGCTCCACATTGCTTGTGTATGTACAACCACAAGCGGCTCGTCGTCTTGCTCGTCCGCAAGCAAGGTGAGTGTATGAGCTCCTCCCTCGTGCCTTATTTCTTCTCTACGCCTCCCTCAACCCGTCTCTGCTTTTCTTTTTGTAGTTCTACATAAGTTGAGCTTGTTGTGTGCCTTGAATTTTTTTTCTCACCTAAACTTTTGAGTGTTGTGTGTGGCAAAATTGCATTAGTTTTGCCAGAATCTGGTTAGCACAAGGGGTAAAAAAATGGTTTCCTGGATGAGCATTTACATGATCTTAGTTCGTGGTAGCTCCTATCTAAATTCATGTGCTCCTTAAAATTTGTTCCCACTAGCAGCAGGTGTCCACAAATTTTCACGATTTCACTTTGTGTTACCTCCTATTTAAGTTTACTTGGATGTGTGCCCCCACCTGGGCTTTTGATGCCACACAGGTACATGCTCTTCCTACTGTTGCTGCTTGATTTTGTTTAGTAAGGAGCATCCATGTGTTTGAGAGAGATTATGTTGCCTTGTCGATGGGGAGTTGCTTATTGCACACAGGTAGACAGCTGCATGTTCCATAGTGGTGGAGTTGAACATGCTCTGTATGATCGATGTGTGTTCCTTTAATTCAAGCAACTGGTTCTAACTATTTTGCGTTGGTATTCAGCATAGTTTGAAGCACATGTCCCAAGGTAGCTTAACTGTGTTTATTATAGAGTCATCCAAATCAACTAAATTTTAGGACTTTATGCTTACATTCTGAAATTCAGTTGAGGGAGGTGCAGAGAAGAAATAAGGCACGAGGGAGGAGCTCACTCACCTGCAATCTGTTTGTTTATTTCAGTTGTTATATTTCTTGGATCTATTTTCTAAAAAACATTTCCCTTAATTTTGGTGCACATGGTTCCAATTGTTGATTTTCACAGTTATTTAACTAACAATATTCCCATAAAAGAGGAGAAAATGCCACTGGTGTTTTCTTATTTCTTTCTATGTAGTGTTCAGTTCGGTTCACATGTTGCTCTCTAGGTAATGTCCATTTCACATCAGTGTATAGGTAAATCCAGATATCTATGCAGTTAATGTAATGAAGTGATAAGTGGTTGGACAACAAACCGAAAAAATTGAGAGCATGTGCCTCCAGGGCAAGAGATGTTTTTGCCAACTTTGAAAGCTAGATCCCAGTTTCCATATGGCACAACTCCTCTCCTTGCCATTAGTATCCAGTTTAGGATTTCAGACTAGAAATCCAAGAACGCACAACCGGAACAAATCTATATTTTTTTATGTTTATTTATCCCTGTGTGTTTCTTTAATTCCAGCAACTCACCATGCTCTATTTCTCCAAGCCCTCAGTGAGCCTCGCCGTGCTTCCCTCTCTCTCTCGCCCTCATTCTTCTCCCTTTTCTCCCATGCGCACATTCCCCGCGTCGTGCGCCGCCTCACGCCGCCGCACGACCTCGACGCCGGCCATCTTCCCGGCCGCGTCCGTCCAAGCCGAGGCGTGCGCCGCCTCTACCGCGCGCTCGCGCATCTCCTCGCGCGCACGCACTTGAGCAGGCAACGCTCCCTCGCCTCTTCCCTCCGCACGCCGACGCGCCCCCCCAAGTCCGGCGAGCCCAAGCCGCCGCTCCGGTGCGCGCCATCGACGACGTCTCCCACACGAAGCTCCGCCGTCGCGCGCTCGTCCTCCGCGACGACCTCCGGCCACTCGCCGCTCGCCCTATACACCGGCGGCGAGGATTCCGGCGCCGCGCAACACCGCGCCCCGCCGCCGCCTACGTGGCATGCCACATCGTCACATGGGGCCGCCTTGACCCGGTCTCTATACACAGTCAGCAGCCCCCTTTTTCTTTTCTTCCGTGCTCCAGGTCTACGTAGACCATAGACCCATGAGCCCCTCGGTTCATGGTTGTCTCGGTCCACCATCTTTTTTTTTTTTGAATGTGACTTGCGTGTCTCTTTTGGTTGACGATGTGCATCTGCATGTGCTGCTGTGTCATTCCTTTTCTTCCCTATAAATGGTGTGTTGCGTTAAATTTAGTTCGTGCTATGTATCTTGTTGCTGACTCCAAGTAGACTGAGCACAACTTCCACCAGCTACCTTAGAAAAATGCTACAATGGTAAAATTTCAGTTACAATCTTAGTTGGTGCAGAAAGGAAAGTTGTGAATTACTAAATATTTTCATCTCTGAAACAATTCTGTCTTTATAAAGTCCATTATTCATCCATATCAGATTTGTTAGTCTAAATGTACATGAGCTACTCATCTGTTGTTTTTTAAGTATAGTCAATATAGTATATAACTTTGGTAGGTTCAGATTGTTTTAGATAGCAGAAGTATATCTATAATGGATGGATAAATACAGTATTGCGTAGTGTAATGCATTCTGAGGTCAAATTTTCCAATTTATTGTCACTGTTTGATTCAGTTTCTTTTTTCTTTTTTTTTTTTGGTTGGGAGCAGGTTGCAAATAATTCCATCTTCTGGATCAAGATGAGCAGTTCATTTCTATGTGTAAAGTTTGTTTTTGATGTCCACCTTTTATTCACTATAGTAGATTTCTGAATGGAGAAGTGTTTATGTACGGTCATTTATTTTTTATTTTTTTGTAAATATATTGGGTACATGTCTGCCGCCTTTTGATTTCTGTGGTGGATTACTCGAACAACTCATTGGGCTGGGATTGGCTTAGTGCTGTCATTTCATTAATTAGTCTGAAATGTTAGGTTAAATCTGTTTCGGTTCCTTTGAAGTTGTGCCTAGGGTCATGGAGGATGCTTTTGAGTTTCTTTCATAGAAGTCACCAGACAGATGTAGGTTTGATTTGGTGATCAAATTTTTAACTGATTATCTATTTAGTATCAATTGGCATTACTACACATGCATATATAATGATTTGACAAGCCCGTAACCTTTGTGGAAGAATAATGTTCTTTTTTTAATAGTTATGCGGTGCCTGATCAGTTCATAGATACAATGGATATCAACGTATTATTTTCCATAGATTCCTCGGTGCATTCTGATTGCTTTGCTCTCGCGCTGCTGCACTCCGGGCCTGCAGTCCGGCCAGGGGCTACGACTTACCCGGCATCCTGAGTTGTTGGCGTCCCAACCTGCTGACCTGGCTGGCTCCCGACCTCCGAGAAAACATAGAGACAGTACAATACGAATACATACATAACATAATTCTTCCTGTTACGTCACACGTTCTCCAATATGCCACTAACAATGATTATTTGTTTCACATAACTTTCTTAGGCAATACGAATACATACATAACATAATTCTTCCTGTTACATATTGGGGACATAACTTTCTTAGGCAAGAAAAGAAGGAAAGAGGTCTCTTCCAAAATAATCTACTACTACGACGTCGATTCATCAGATGGCAAGAAAAGAAGGAAAGAGGTCTCTTCGGAGACATCCGATAGAAAAGAAGGAAAGAGAGCGAGAGATGTGAGCAAGCGAGGGAGGCGAGGAGAGACGAGAGGCGTCCCCGCCGTGCTCCAATCGCAGCAGCCGAGCAAGGCAATGGATCGATCCCGACGTAGGATTCGCACCTGTCATGGGAGCATCCGCTTGTCCTTGTGCATGCAGTTGGGAGAGAGAGAGAGAGAGAGGCCTGGGCATTCGGTTAACCTGGTTAATTCGGTTCGGTTAATATGGTTAAGAGGAACTTCGGTTATGAAGAAATGACAACCGAACGTACCCAAAAATAATGCATAACCGCACAGTTCTGTGGTCGGTTAATTCGGTGAATTAACCGAAGTAACCGCATCAACCGAAGTTCCCCAGATCCTCCCGACCTCCCCGCAGATGAAGCCCAAATTTGAGAGAAAATCGAGTAAATCGTGTGCAGCGGCCCTACCCCACGACAGCTCGCACGCCGTCCCTGTACGCAGCGCCGCCGGCAGCCACGCCTCGCACTGCCGGTCGCGCGCGTCAATCGCCGCCCCCGCATCAGACTCACCTCGCAGCGCCGCGTTCGCGCGCCCTGCTGGCCACCGCGTCCGCTGCCTTCGCGCGCAGCGCGCCCCGTTGGCCACCGCGTCCGTCGCCTGTGCCAGAGCGCATCCGCGGCCTCCGCGCATCCACGCTGCTCTGCAGCTGCTGTGCGCCGCCATGCTTGGTGTTGGTGGATTCGGTGTTGGCTTCACTTGGCTGTGGGGTTGGGTGGCCTGGTGGGCTGCGTCAGTTGGAGGTTTTAGTGTTATGGGCCAGCGTGGTGGGCTTTAAGGTTATGGGCTGTAAGTATACTTGGGCTGAAATTCGGTTTTTTCGTAGTTCGGTTAATACAGTCTGAAAACCGAAGTATTTGCGGTTAACCGAACAGCACAGATTCAATAACCGAGCTTTTAACCGACCACCGAATTTCTCAAAATTTTTAGGTATTTCGGTTTGGTTAACTGCGGTTTTCGGTTTTCGGTTTAACCGCGCCCACCCCTGAGGTGACGCCGCTGTGAGCTTCGGTGTGAGAGTGACAGGTGGGACCCAGTGCTCAGTGATGTGGACGGAGCCTTGAAAGGGACGTGACCAAGTCATGAAGAGGGTGCGTTCGTTGCATGGAGTCTAAACTTTAGAGGGTTTTTGCAACGAATATTGTGATTACAAATAAAGTTTAATTACAAAACTAATTTCAGGACTCCGCTCGAATTCGCGAGACGAATCTAATGAGGGTAATTAAGCAGTGATTAGACGATGGTTACTGTAGCATCACTGTAGCGAAACTTAAATTAATTAGGCTCATTAGATTCGTCTCGCGATTCAGAGGGGGGTCGTGACATAGGTTTTGTCATTAAATGAATAAAAATATTCTTAAATAGTAAGATTCTCTTTGATGTGACAGGTCTAAACTTTAGAAGGGGTGCAAAGAACGCACTTTCAGGGTGCGTTCGTTGCATGGGGTCTAAACTTTAGAGGGTATTTCCAACGAATATTGTGATTACAAATAAAGTTTAATTACGAAACTAATTTCAGGACTACGCTCGAATTCGCGAGACGAATCTAATGAGAGTAATTAAGACGTGATTAGACGATGGTTACTGTAGCATCACTGTAGCAAAACATAGATTAATTAGACTCATTAGATTCGTCTCGCCGATTTAGAGAGGAGGTCGTGACATAGGTTTTGTCTTAAATTAATAAAAATATGTTTAAATAGTAAGATTCTCTTTGATGTGATAGGTCTAAAATTTTAGAGGGGTGCAACGAACGCACCCTCAAGTCGCGGCTGTGGTATTGTACATGTACAAGGTATATGAATATCCAGTACGGTCGTACAGGTACAGAGTACTAGCCCGGTGGGGGACCGGTCGTCGTCACCGTCTTTTTACCAGTGCTTCTGCTTCTAAAAATTTGGCTGTCACTTTTTGCTCAGCAAAGTGCCAAAGCCCAAAGGAGCGCGCGTCGATTCAAAAGGCAAAAACAAGCCGGTTTTATTTCATCCTATCAAATTCTACTTTCGTTTTATTAGCTGTGGTCCTTTTTCTTTTGGTTCCTCTCGTCCTTTGACCACCCTTTTTCTTCTTTTTCCAATTTTTTCGGACGGACCGGTTCTTCTCCGAGGCGATGTAGTGTGGCCGTTCTGCCTGGCCAAAGCCAAAGGCTACGACAATGGCGTGCATGCAACTGTCGGTTGTGGGGCTTTGGCTTCAAATATGAAGCAAAATAAAGCAGCAAATATATGTTGGCAGCGCAAAGCGGAACACAGCATCTTGGCTGCCACTAACTAAATCGTCGTTTCGTCACGTTTTCATCAAAGGTCAATGTTTTCTGTAAGCAGCGATATGGTCCGGTGGTCGGACAGGTCGGTCATGGCTGATTTACGCCATGACTGGCTAGGAACAAACCATGTGATGGCGCAACAATCAAACCATGTGATGGCGCAACAATTGTGCAAGTTGCAGCACGTGTTTCGCTCCGTTGGCGGTACAGTATGTACACGTTTCTTTTCTTTTTTTTTCAAAAAGAGAAAAATAGGAGTATACGTTATGTAGCTGTACACCTCTGACGACAAAGAGAGCTAGCCTGGTTTTTGTACCGCCATACACGCAATGCTTCGCTCTTCTTTCTACACGCCGATTGTTTCGATGCATCCGCGGATAGAACATGACAGGTGTGACTCCTGATGAGATGGCTTTGAAACCGAGAACAATTTGCTGCTGGTACAAGAGTTAGGGGTGAAAAATAGGAGAACAATTTGCTGTTTGACCATTCGTCTCACTCGGGGTGTTCCCCCATGCAGAGCCGCACCGTGACCGTGATGCATGTCGAAGATCGGTTCATCATGGTGTATAACTGTGTACATACTTCCTCTGTCTACAAATATAAGGATTTGTTGACTTTCAGCTTACTCGTTTGACAATTTGCCTTATTTAAAAAAATTCTACAAATATTATTTATTTTGTTATGATTTATTTTTCATTAAAAGTACTTTAAATATGACTTATTTGTTTTTGTATTTTCATAATTTTTTTGAATAAGACGAATGGTCAAACAAGTTAGCTGAAAGTCAACAAATCCTTATATTTATGGACGGAGGAAGTACTCGCGTCGCAATTTGCCCTAGGTCCGCCAGGCGGACCGGCATGATGAAGCATCACCGTGCAGATTACAGGGGTGTACGGTACGGTGTGTCTCGCATTGCTACTACTGGTCAGAGTAGTACTACTCCAAGTTTATTTGGTTCGTTAATTAAGGGACTAACGAATGCATTTTGGAACGAGGGTGGTGTCTTGTTCCAGAACATGTGTCGAATCGTCATGTTTCGATCTCGTTGGAGGCGTATTTCTGTCCCTTGATCACCAACGTGCTATCGAGGCCGCTCGTTCTACTATATATGCTGTGCACAAATTAATTAAGCTGATGATTGATCGATCAAAATTTCTATGTTTTAAAGTGTTTTCCATTGCATTCTGCAGGCACATGTCGTGCCATGGATCCAGGCGCCAATCTCGATCGTGCACGTTCCCTTCTCTTCATTTAGCTAGGCATGATCGTGTCTATTATTAAGACTAGTAGTTGCGCCGATAATAGGGGGTTGCAGTTGCACGTAGTACAGACCACGTACCGTTGCACTAGAATATGGAAGGCATATGGTCTTCGTCCCGGTGTGTCTTATGATAAGATAATCGTTTGCTTTTGGTTAGATACTAAACACATGCTCATCAATCTACATTTGTATAGGTATGCAACCGTCTTCAAATTTGCCACCATTCATGATGCACGGATCGGATGGTGTCCAATGCTTGGTGGTCACTCATAATCATAATCATTTGGTAAGCTTTATACTAATGATGCCTAGCAAGGACATTGGTTGCCATTAGGTCAACAACGTAATTTAATTTGCCTATGTGTTGGTATTTTTTTATTTGTTAATTCATTTCGGAAGATCTGCCATTTCATTGGATAATTCAGTGAGGTCGATTTTCATGTTCGATGGATAGATTTTGCAGTTATAATGAAAATCTCGGAGTAAGGGGCGATGTTATTCACACCGTTTTTTTTTTTCAGTTAGAAACGCAGGTCATAAATTCGGCCGGCGAGACAGAACACAGAAGCCCCCAGCTGGATCCTCTGGCCGCTAGGGTGCTGGTAACCACTGCGTCATCCATGGCCGCCACAGCAAGATTTCTCGAGTACAGGTGTGCAGCCCCCCTGCTCCATAAATGACACTATTGAATCTGCCTATACCTACCAATACAGTGCCACCAACATTTGGCCAGAGCACGAAGCCAAAAATTTGCTTCCCGTTCCTTGCAGCAAATTTGTCTTACGAGCACTAGAAATGACAAAGTTTTTGTTTAGTGACACATGCGAATCACCTGCAAATGACCAAAGCCAAGGGTTGTAGCCGGAGAGGCATTCCTGAAGGCCACAATTTGGAACATTGAATTCCTGAACCATCTGTGCAAACAATACTCTACTCCCATCATGCCATAATTTCTGTCGAGCTCCGAATCTTTACTATTACTACCCATAAATACGCGAGTGCGTGGTGAACGCCCTGTCGTCCGTCGTCCCGCCTTCCCGACCGATTTTTTGCGCCGACAAGTGGGGCTTGGAAGCCACGCGCGTCTCCTTCTGGCTTCTCTGGTCCGTCAGTCGCCCGCTCGGAGTTTCTCGATCCTTCTCGCCGGCTCGCCGCCACCGCCTTCAGCCACAAAGGAGCCTCACCGGAATGCGCCGGCGTCGCGTCCCAGCCGCTTCCTTCCCCGCCCCCGGACACGCAGGATCCCGCGGGTCTCCACACGACCACACCGCGGCGGCGCCGCTCCCTCGTCCTCTCGCGGCCACTGCCCCCCGCCACCGTCCCCAGCCACGCCGCCGCCTCACCGGTCTGCGCCGCGGCATCCCATCGCCGCCCCGGCCCCGGCAAGCAGGATCCCGCGGGTCTCCACGCCGCAGCGGCACTGCCGCCCCACATGTTGCCGCCCGGACTCTCGCAGCAACAACTTCGCCACATGGGGCCGACCGACTCGGGACATCGCTCGATTTCTGCAAGGAGCCAGCATACCTCGATGCAAGATTGCGGGCATGGAAGTCGATGGGGATTTTTGTCTAGGGATGAAGGCAGCGGGCATAGAATCAGGTAGGCGCGGTGGCGGATGCAGCTCCAGTACGCCGGCGGATTTATAAAGGAGCGCTAGGAACTGGGATTTTGAGGCTGTGGTCCATTTCATCAAGGACGAAGGAGCTGGGATTGCAAGGGGAGCTGTGATCCACTTCATCAGGCTCTAGATAGGCGCTGTGACACTAGACACTGTCTTGGTAGTTTGGCAAATCTAAGACCTTTGATTTGTTAAGAATATCTGAAACATCTAGCTTTGTGCAGCATTGTTCTTGCAATCTGAGACATGTTGCAGCATGAATCATACATGCATAGCATAGGTTTAGTACGCCGGCGGATTTATAAAGGAGCGCTAGGAACTGGGATTTTGAGAAGCTGTGGTCCATTTCATCAAGGACGAAGGAGCTGGGATTGCAAGGGGAGCTGTGATCCACTTCATCAGCCTCTAGGTAGGCGCTGTGACACTTGACACTGTCTTGGTAGTTTGGCAAATCTAAGACCTTTTGATTTGTTAAGAATATCTGAAACATCTAGCTTTGTGCAGCATTGTTCTTGCAATCTGAGACATGTTGCAGCATGAATCATGCATGCATAGCATAGGTTTAGTTATTTTAATTTTTTTTGTAGAAAACATGAGATCATTTATCTGGTAATCGAAGACATGTTACTGCAGTATGAATCTATGCATGCATGGCATAGATGGTTCTCTGGTTCATTATGACTGTGCTGTAAGCATTGGATTTTGAATGGTTTAAAGTAATTTCAAATTTGTGCCTCAATGTAACTTGAAAATGAACCATTTGTACAGTTTCAGAACAAATTTGACAGTTCTGTTTCTGTGTGTGATTTCAGTCCTACACACTGGTGAATCACACTTGCAACGTAGTTGTGGTGGGAGCTCTGGGCTCAGCTCCATAGTTGGCCTCTCGGTGCACAGTTTGACACACATTGGTGGCTCATGTATTTGGAAGCAAGTGCAATCAATCTGCTGCTACTTGGTGCAAGCGCACAAGCGCTTAATCTGCTGGTGTATTCATGTAAACATGAAGCAATAAGGTAGAGGGTTCTCTAAATTTTTTTTCTGAAAATAGTTCATTAGATCAGATTCAATGCAGCAGCTGGAATACCTAAAGCAATTGCTGATTGTCTGATTGCCAAACCTGATTCAACCGTTTCCTTCTAAATTTGTCAAACTACAAGTTCTTACTTCTGAGCATGAGTTTGATGTGACGATGTGCCTCTTGCTGATTGTGTCATGATCCTTTGTCCTCTGGTTTTGTAATTCACTAGACCGTCAACCCGTGCGTCTGCACGGTCTAGCAACATATAGAAATATGAAATATATTTGTTTGTGCCTTTGTGGGGGTTCCATTTAGCCTTACTCAATACCGTTTATTTTGAGGTTACTTGTTGACAAATCCTGTAATTAATTTGTACTTGAAATATTCCAATAACCATACAAAAGTTAGGGGATTTCCATATATCAGGCTGCACTTGTGCTATATCTACATGAGCCCCTTTTTTCATTTGAATGCAGCAATCTTTATATCTCAATTATGGGCCTACTATTTTGTTGATAAGAGTCAGAAGCAAGCCCGTGTGGTCCTCATTTCTAATTTCTACTACCACTAATGCACATGGAAAAAATCGTCGAGCTTAATGTAGCTTGTATTATTTGTTATTAGACAGATTAAAATCATTACATCTTTCAAGTTCAATAGACTACCACTTGATATTGTTGGTCTGTAAACATTCTAAACTGTTAAATTTTGAAGAGAAGTGAGATATTACCTTAGTAGATATCTTGTTTTCCAAAACCCATGTCCCTTGAAGTTTCTCGCAAATATCCACTGAAGTATCACTATTGCTGATGTATCAACTTTGACCATCGATTAATCATTTTAATGTCAAGGACTGTCCGTGGTTTTCTTCTGTTCCATGTTCTTTGTAGTTCTTTCTGCTTGGTCTGAATTAATTTTTTGACTGAAGATCCATAAGGATCATGAGAGGAATCCTCCAATTTTCCACAGCATGCATACGCCGCCAGCAATCCAAACTGCAATGTAAAACGGCAAGGCATGTAAGCACACGCAGATAGACTTTCATGCAGACACAGCTCCTGCTCCAAATTGTTGTGGAGGCATGCATGCATATTTATCAAGCACTGGGCATTTTTGCTGGGTCATGCGGTACAAATCCTATGCGGCAAACTGGGCTTAATTGATTAATGGATACGTATCGCAGCAGGTATCTGGAAGCGGCACTCGTCTCCTATACACATCGGCATCACGATTAGTGACTCCTGCACGATCCCTTTCTTATTGATCTACTACCGACCTAATTCCTCATTGCCGGCATTCTCGCTGTTTGCGGTAGCGCAACATGGATGATTGATGTCCGTTGCCCCGCGGCTCCTCACATGAAAAGATCAGAGTGCTCTTCATCAGGCATTCCGCCATCACGATGCTAAGAAAAAACTGCTGCCGATCATACACTCAATGATTCAAGCTACAATTGGGACATGCAATTCTACCCTCCTATCATACACACAATTGTGATATCCAACTCAGTGATTCAGCAAATATGTCAAACAACTGCGAATACACTTCTAGATCCTATCAACTCTCCAGTATCTGATATGGGGTATATTCGTAACTGCCATGGATTTTCCGATTGCATTCTACTCATAGGAGAGACAATTCAATCTTTTTGTGATCTAATCTCTTAATTAGATGCAATGCGTTCTGAGAGACATTTACCTTACGTACTTCTCCTCTACTGTCAATAGAATTGTGCTTAATCAGTTGATCTGATCTATCGTAACCGAGCTGTGGTGCACACTAAGACGATTCGGAATTGATCTGCTACCACACTGTCTTCTGCATCAAGTTCTCATCATCTTACTCCAAGCATGAACGTATCTGTACAACTCACTTGTATGGCGTAAGAGACGTGACCCACTGTCGAGCCTCCGATCTCTGCGGCAAGGGTGGCTCTTGGCTGCAGCTGCTTTGAAGACAATATAATACTCATCGCCGAGGTTGCAGTGGCATTCAGCATCTTGTAGAATCCATTACGTTGCACACGATCGAGTGGCCATGCCTCGCCCCAACGGCGGCTGCGGCAACCTGTGTTCGTGTTGACAGGCTATAGAGCTAGGGCAGGGCCGGTCCTGGGATTTTGGGGGCCCCGGGCGAATCCAAATGCCAGGGGCCTCTATATATAAGAATCAAATTTTCGCTCACACATGCATATAAATATGAATTTTATTGCAAGTAAATTGAACAGTGTATCACAAAATATTCATATAAAAATGTTTTGTACATAATTGTTACCTTAAAAGTTTCTTCTAACATTTCTAGATGCGAAGTCGTTGAAAATGGTACAATGTCAATCTCGTTCAACAATTTCTTCTCAATGCATAAAGTGGCCAAGCCGTTTAATCGTTCTTGAGACATTGTAGATCTTAAATAATTCTTCAACTACTTCAACTTTGAGAAGCTTCTTTAAGCTGACGCCACAGTCACAGGCACAGTAAATAAGATCCTATATTCAAATATTCAATAGAAATATTAGGATAACAATCCATCTTTGTGATGTACTCAAACATCTCCATAGCAGACATTGGTCTTTTTGGCAAACTTAACCTCATAACCCTCAACTCGGAGATAAGATCATTCAACTCAAATGATCTTCCTGGAACTTTCAAGAAAAAATGGATACTTTCAGCGCGACGAGGATACGATCTTCTTGGAAATTTGAAAAAAAAAGGGATCAGATCATTTAAGAGATAGGATTTTATTAGGAACATAGGGCATATCAATTAGCATACGTTGATATACGTACCTCCAACTCTGTTCGGCGCAGTAAGGCAAAGCGAAGGACCGTAGATCAAGCGGCCAAGATCACACGACGATTGTTCGTCGTCGGCGATCAGCATTGTGCAGTTGCGGCGAGTTGCATCGTGTGTCAGGTGTGTGCAGCGCCGCCCCAAAGAATTACGATTGCGATGCCAGGCGAGATGCCTCTTGGACTGCTAGCTAATGCCTGCTAGCTAATGCCGTATTGGGCTACAAAGGATAAAGGCTGCAGGCAACAACAACGCCTAATGGGCCTGCTGGAATGCTGATGCTGATTGGCCCATTTCGGCTGAAGGGTTTACAATTTTCTGGCACAAAGGGCAGAAGCAAATGGAATACCTATACATATACATACCTGGGGTGGGACCCCTCATATTTGGGGGCCCAGGGCGGCTGCCCCGCTGGCCCTCCCCCAGGGCCGGCCCTGAGCTAGGGCTACCATGAAAGCGAGAACATACAGAGAATTAGAGGACGACGTTTAGGTTCAAGGAATAGGGGGTAATTTAGTCTATTTTTTTCTTAATGGCATAGGTGGGTAATTTCAATCATTTTAGATCCAACGGCTACTGTTTATCAAACATTCAATTTAATGGTTAGATGTTTTGCTTTTTTGTGAGAATTTCTAGTATTTTCCACCGATTAACGTGGAGGCACCGAAAGGAGCCTCCAATTAGTAAATATAAGATCGTTGTCAGATCTGACTTGTGAAGAATTTGTCTGTAAAGTAAGTTTATGTGTGCAACTGGTAGTACGCTGGACATACAGTTGTAGTTTGTTGATGTGCTTGATATGATCAGTTGAAGTCAACCTGGCGTCATATCATTTCTTATTTTGATCTGGCATGCTATCGGACATGCATCCAATTATAATATTGTTAGCAGATTTATTGCATTAATCTTTTGGTTAATATTGATAAGTTGGTCACACACATTTTAGGATGTAAATATGTCGAAGGTAATTTTGCCGAAGTGAACTAATTTTAGTCAGATTTGTTGGCAGTAGTGACGACCTGGTTTTGATGTTCTTGATTCTGTGCAAAGTTCACTTGAAGTGCAACTTTGTTGTCCACTGAAGTGTGATTTGCGGCCATTTGTTTCTCTGTGACATCTTTTTTTTAACGAAAGGGGACATGTTTTTTTTTAACCAAATTCTCTGGCACATGTGGTCCCTATCATATAATCTCTTACTATACCTCATTTTTGTATGCACGATGGTGTCATCTGAAATCACATTCTCATATGTTTGTCAATTATTGTTTGATACGAGTTGTGTTTAGTCCGTGGCAACGCACGGGCATCCAACTAGTAAACTCTTGAAAATTGAGATGGTTTTTAATTGTGGAGAAAGAAGAACCCAAAATACTCCCTCCGTCCCTAAATATAGGGCTTTCTAGCCATATGGACTTTTCCTTTAATGTAGGGTGTTCTAGCAAAATGTGGGACCCACACGCGGAACCTTTCTGAGAAACCAGCAGCGCCAGGCCATCCCCGTGACCCCACCTGTGCCCATGACCACATCCGCCTCCCTCCCGCAGCCTGCAACCGTGCCGCGCCGCCTCCGCATCCCGCGCCGCCCCGCCTCTAGCTCCGCATCCCGTGCCGCCCTGCCTCCGGCTCTGCATCCCGCGCCGCGCCATCATCCGCATGGAGGCGGCAAGGGACGGCGGCGCCCCAGATGCCATCGACGAGTCCAAAGGCGGTGGGGACCCTCGCCCCCAGATCTCGTCGCCGCCTCTATCCCCAAATCGGGTCGCCGCGGTCAAATCCCGCCGCCACCGTGGCCTGTGGAGTAGAGGGGAGGAGGAGCGGCGGCCCCGGCGTCGTGGAAGAAGGGAGGCGACGCGAAAGACGTCGATGGCGACGGCACGGAGTGCGGCCTCGCTCGCCCGTCCTCTACCGCCTCCACCAAGATCTGCGCGCCTGCAGCTAGGAGGAGGTTAGGGCCGCCGCCCCCTACCCCAGCCGCGCCTCCTTGCCATCCCTCTCCTGCAATCTCTCTCTGCACCAAGCGAAGGCGGGCTGCGTGACGGTGGTGCAGTCGACGTCGAGCTCGGCGGCGGCGACACGGCCTGCGCACGCCCGGCAGCAAGGTGGAGGCGGGCAGCGTCACGGCGAAGGCGGCAGCGAGGTCGATGTTGATAGCGTTGGCGGCATGGCGGACCGCGGCCTCACCCGCCTCTCCTCTGCCTCCTTCCCCATTCAATGACTGCTGTTTCTGCTCACTTTTTCTGGACTTTGATGAGGGGCATTGCTGTCTTTTGCTCCTACTGCTATTTCTACTTTTGAATCCCAAAACGCCTTACAATAAGGGACGGAGGAAGTATCCACTTTGCAGGTTGGGTGACGCACGGAATAAGAAATTACGCGAGTTGGGGAGAGAGTCTCTGAGCTCAGAGCGTCCCTAAAGGTAGAGGCGGCATCGACTCTCCACGTCATCTAAGAGGCAATGTAAGAGTTCGTATCAACTCTAAAGTAATGACTAGCCCCGCATGTCAGTGCCTCAATAAATGTTAGAGACTGTCTCTTGAAGAAGAGTTAGCAGACTTCTCTTTCTTCTTTTTCTCTAATAAATAATTTTAAGAGTTGGCTAAGAAAGAACTATTAGGGACGCTCTCAGGTACTGCTGTGTCGTTGAGCCTCATCATCCTTTCCTTAAACAAACAATTTGCGCTCGTACCATTGGCTCTTTATTTTTCTCGCTGCCTCTGCGGCGCCTGCCATTACCTCGGCGACCCTCATCAAACCCCAGCCAGCGACTCATCTCAAAGGAAGAAGAGAGAGAGAGAGGAGAGAGAGCGGCAAAACAAAAGGCGGCGAAAGTTGGAGCGGGAGACCCAAGGAAGTCGCGGGGAGGGAGGGAGGGAGCTTTGCTGTTCGCTCTGCTGCGCCGGGCAAAGCAACCCGCGCGCGGGAGAGGGGAGGAGAGAAAAAGCGCCGCGCCGTCCTTGCCTCGTCACGGTCGCCTCGGCCTCTTCCTCTCCCTCCCTCTTTGCCCTCCGCCTTCCGCGTCGCATTGCGGTTGTTGCGGCGCGCGCCTTGAGACCTCTCGGTTTCTTCGCGGCCGCCGTTCTTGGCATCTTGCCCCTGGCCTCTCCTCTGTCTTGGCTTAACGGGCTTGGCGTGCCTGCGCATTACTCGTCTGGTTGGCCGGGGTTCCGCTCTCCCGGAGGGCGAAAGTGCTCGTCTCCGGCGTGCTTCTAGTTGATGAGGCGGCAGCGGCGGTTGCTGCCTCGGTGAGTGTGTTGAAAGAGGAGAGGAGGAGGCAGAGGGTGGTGGAGAGCCGGCGCGGTGTCGGCGGCATTGTGCATGGAGGGGGAGGAGGGCTCCTGCTGGGCGGCGGCGGCGGCGGCTCCGGCGGCGCAGCAGCAGCAGATACGGGTGGTGCGGTGCCCCAAGTGCGACAAGCTCCTGCCGGAGCTGCCCAATTACTCCGTCTACGTCTGCGGCGGGTGCGGCGCCACACTCCAAGGTCTCGCCTTTCCCCTCCTCCCCTGTCGTGGGATTGAGATCCCCTGTCGTGTTGCAAATTGCTCTGCTCTGCCCTGCCCTGTTCTGTTCTCACTGTGCATCTTTATTTTCGTTTTTTATTTACGCGTTTCGTCCGTATTTTTAGTCGTTAATCAGCGATTTTCCAGGCGAAGCATCAAGCATTAGCCGCGAATCTCGTTAGTTTTTTTTTCAGACAAAATGACATTGTTAATTTGTCAGATGGATTCGTGGGAACTGCTTCCGCTGGGTTGGGCGGTTTCCTGGGACGCGGATATGACCAGTTCATTTCGTCATCTTTTGGAGTTTCAAAAGCTTCCATTTTGTAGCGGTTTCTGTAGCTTCTGTTGTCTGTGATTTTCTTTTGATAAAATTGTTTAGTCGTTTTGTTCTCCTTTTCTATGGCTGGCCATTCTGTAACATGTTCCTTGTTACTTTTTCCTTCATCATTGTTTTCCTGACTTCGCGGGGATTGACCTGCCTCATTTGTGATGAGAAACGTACACTGGGAATTCCTCAGTGTTTTCTTCTTGGTTTCTGTTGAAATAAGATAGAGTAGGTTTTCGTGTGATACTTACCAGGTTTCAATCTTCCTGGTTATCATTTCGTGGGTCTATATGGCAAAGGTTAATGCTAAATTCTGGACAAAAGCGATTTTTCCTTCACCTTCGTTACCCCTGTTGACGTTTTTTATTGACTCAAAACATATATTGTCGCCGGGAGAAATTAGTATAGTCATCTTGGTTTTGTCTTTCCCAAATTGGGAAGGCTGGAATGCGTTTACTTTTCTGGTCTTCCTGAAGGTTGATTTCATGATTTGTATATTTCCTTCTTTATTAGTACTATCACATTTAGTAAGTGGCGGAGCATTGTTGTGGCCAACAGGGACCGTGGCCCCCCCTGGCTTCAGAATTTTTTTGAAAATCACCTCATAGCAACTAGTTATTTCCTTATGTTCCATTAACCGGCCCCCCTTGCCTTGCTATATGCCTCCATTGGCCGGCCCCCCCTGAGAATCCTTCCAAGCTCCGCCACTTTACGACAAAGAAAATGGCTGGCACCATTGCTGCTGGATAGTCTATTTCTTGTTTGACTGGGTCTTAAGCCATGAAAACGTGCCCAATTATTCGAGACAGGTCACATCTGGTTCTGTGTTCCCTGTTCTATTTGTCTCTAGTTTAGGAGTACAAAATACATTATCTTTTTTTTTTTTGCGAACTGCCAATTGCCAAATATATTACCTTTTATGTACTTGTGCTGCACAAACGGGAGCTTAAGATGCAGTTTTGCTGGACAAAAAAAAATGTTGAAGTTCTCATAATTTGCACATTTTCAAGGATCCTCGTTCACTTATGCCTTTTTCTGCAGATATTTTGCCTTGTATATCTCCACTATTTTCTTGCTGAGCTAAATTTCCTGCTATGCACCAGCTGATATCAGTACTCACATTTTGTCCCCCTGAACAATGTTTGCAGCAAAGAAGAGCTCGGCATCTGATACTTCTTCAGAGAAGTCTGATGGTGAACATGTGAAGTACCTTGAAGTGCTTGAGAGTTTACCAGACAAGAGAGGAGTGGTATCTGAAGCTAGTGCAGTCCGAGAAGCTGACACCAGCAAAGTTGAAGCTAGGCCACAGGAGAGATTTGCTCCCAACAGAATGGCAGCAGCACCAAGCACTGTGAAGCTTGAACCTGCTCTTAGGGATGACAGCAGAGAAATTCGGGAGGCCAAGTATCGGCGCATTCGTCATGAAGACAAAGTAGAAGCAAAGCTGCCGCCCAGGGTAAGAGACAGATCTCCTAGGTCTGTGGTTAACAGCATCTCCTCAAATTCTTATCCTGGAGAAGGGCCATCCTAGTATCATATGAAACCGGGATTTAGACATGCCAATGGTGAGCATGCTGGCAGGAGGAATTCAGATGGTCCTAGTAGAATTAATGGCCTTGAGAAAGATCGTTCGGAGCTGTTGCGGATGCTTGATGAGTTGAGGGACCAGGTGCAGAGATCCTGTGAGATCTCTGAGAAGCCAAGTGCTTCCACAAATAGAGGGGTGGACGCTGCAAGTTCATACAATCCTCATGAGCGGCTGAGTCGATTGTGTTATGGTTCACCTCAGTTGCAACGGAATGGTTCTCAGCACTCACCATCCTTGAATGGGCAGACACCTGTTATTCCTCATGCTTACCCTTCAGTTCCTGCACAGCAAGATCTTCATGGATATGGGGAACCCGTGGTACACATGGGAGCTCCTAGCTATCCTGTTGGGCCGTACCCATGGAGAAATTTTGATAATTATCTCCATGGACAGTGTCATCCTGATCCTCTGATCTCTTATCACCATGACGGCTTCTACCATCAGCCTGCTTGCTCTTGCCTACACTGTTACCACCGTGAATTCTTACCTGTTCATGGGGCTCCACTGGGTTTCAACCATCACAGGCCACCATATGTTATGAACAACACTAGCTTGTACCCTGTAGAAGGTCCAGTGATGTTTGGTGCACAGAATTACAATTCAAGAGGCATCAATGCTTTGATGCGGCACAATCACTTGAGGCCCATCCAGAATAAAAAACCTGCACAAACTTGTGAACCGATTGCCAATGCTGCCCCATTTACCATCTGCTACAACTGCTATGAAGTGCTGCAGCTTCCCAAGAAGTCTTCTTTGCTGGAGAAGGATGAGTACAAGTTGCGGTGCGGTTCCTGCTCACATGCAATTGTGGTCAAGCTTGATGGAAGCAGGCTTTATGTTTCAGCACCTACACCAGTTTCACACTTATCACCTGGAAATTGCTCCAACGATGGCCAAGGACACAATGGACACGCTGCTGATGAGAGACTTCTTCCATCTTATAGTTTTCTGTAGGTAGTCATTGCTCTCATGAAAAGGATCTGCCTTCAAATTCAAGTGAAGCAGATAAAATGCAGAGCTTATCATCAGCTTCCAGCATTTCTGAGGATGACAATAGCCCCGCAAGATGTAATTCACAGAAGCACTCCTCTGGTCCCAGAGACCATCCTCCTGAGTCTCAAGTTCCTACCCGTGTTCCAAGTTTACATCTCCGAGATCATTTTGAATATTCTCCATCAGAGAGGGTGGTTGATGGGTCAGGTAAAGGAAGCAGAAGTACCCGGTCTGAACATGAAAAGGGTGTCTTAACTGAAAGTTTCAAGCCAAACACGGTAAAGGATGTTCCTGTAGCGAGTGTCTTAGACTTGTCAGATGATGATGAATATGATGATCCCGAATACAATCAAGATCCAGGTGATGCTGCAAAGTATGTTGACCACCCGAGGGCCACAAAATCGGGTGATTCTTTCTTCAGCAACCTGATAAAGAAGAGCTTTAAAATTAATGGGGGAATGGGCAATGGTAGAGCTAAGGTTTTCATCAATGGCTATCCGATGTCTGATCGTGCTGTCAGGAAGGCTGAGAAGATAGCTGGGCCAATCTATCCTGGAGAATACTGGTATGGTTGCACATTCTGAATCCATTTGACTTCTAGATTTCTTTACTATCATTGTAGTTCTGTTTTTAAATGTAAGCTTTAGCGGCAATGATATATATTATTCCCCCTTCTATCCTATAGGTATGACTACCGTGCCGGATTCTGGGGTGTTATGGGACAGTCTTGCCTTGGCATGATACCCGTAAGTGAACTTATACTTGATTTGGTGTAATTTTGTATTGTACCCTATCTTTCATTCATATCTTTTTTCTTTTGTACTGGATATCTGCTCTGCAGCCATTTATTCCGGAATTTAATTATCCTATGCCCAAGAACTGCGCTGGAGGAAATACTGGTGTATTCATCAACGGGAGGGAACTTCACCAGAGAGATTTGGATCTACTCGTGGGTCGTGGACTTCCAGATTCTCCTGGTAGATCATACAGAGTCGAAATGTCTGGTAAAGTGTGTGACGAAGTATCTGGTGAAGAGCTTTATTGCCTTGGCAAACTTGCACCAACGTAAGCCCTTCAAATTATTTCAGTTCCTTTGTTATGCTGTTTCCTCCCTTGTGAACAAATGCTAAGTACTCTTGAGTGGCTTCATATGTTGTTACATTTTTTTTTTTAAGAAAATGGCAAAAGTTCCAGCCTCTGTGTTTCCACACGTAGCGTTATATGTTGTTACATATACCCAACTGATTGTACTTGAAAACAAACATACCCAACTGCTGCTCTTTGAGAGTCATTTCTTGTCATGAGAATAGGTTATTATTGGATACTGCTAAAACTGCATTTCGTAGGCAAGATTTGGTATTGTCTGTCACCTGTGCGATTAACAAGCGCAGTGTTCTATATCTTTTGCATGCTAGTATAAAATGTGCTACCTATGCAGTGAAATTAGTAAAAATAATTCTGGATTGGAATTGGTACAAATAATTCAAGGAGCTTAGTCTTTTTCAAGGCTATTTTGTACAACGTGGTTAGATAGCCTGGCTTGATTAACTTCAGCAGGTTCGGTGCGATGTGTTTGATTGATGTGCATCCAAGGTCTTTGCATTCTGAACTCACGTTCCTTAAACCGGTGGTTAACCACGATTTGTTGTTGAACACTAAACAGGGTGGAGAAAATGAAACGCGGGTTCGGTATGCGAGTCCCAAGGATCATCCAGTGACACGCTGAAAGGAGGCGGCTCTCGGTGGTTGTGATGGTATCGGCAAAGCTTCGTCATGTCCCTCTTCTGAAGCTATAGCTTTTTCATCTTTGCTTGCTTGCATGCGTGTTGGCTTTAGCTCTGGATGGCTCTGATTATTTTGTATTAAAGGAAGTGTGTTCGAGTGTCCCAGTGTGATGTAATTTTGCTGGCTCGAGCTACCCTGCTGCTATATGGGAACTTGTGGGAGCTTTGCTAATTGCAATACAAGTTTCAGCGTTAACGTAATGTAAACCTGTCTCTGAATTCTCTGACACTGGCTTTGTGCATGGAAGGGGAGGGCGATGTCGCCGCGGCGGGCGGGGCTGTGTTCCGCCACCATCGCCAGTCCGGCTCCGGCGAGTTTCGCCATTTGTTTAACTTGGACTGAGTAAATTGTCCTCACAGCCCACCAAAGCCCATTAATCAGGTTCATCTGACCACCACGACAACGCAATTGTGCTCCAAAAAAAAAAAAAAAAAAACCCCCACGACAACGCAATGTGGCAAACTCTGGCAATCGCTGCTGCCTCTCTCCCCTAATCCCCTACCTACCACACGTTCTTCGGCTTGAAAATATCTGCGCTTGACCCCTGTTCCGGGTCGTCGCATACTCCCCTACCACACGTTCTTCGGCTTGAAAAATATCTGCGCTTGACCCCTGTTCCGGGTCGTCGCATACTCCGGTCCCAACTCGCTTGTGGCTGGACCTTTGGGTCGTACTAGAACTGCCCAAGCACTGAAGCAGTCACTTGCGGCCTGCCGAGAACCTTCTTCAGCTCGCCTCCACTCATTCAGCCATTGAGCAGCCTCTCCAGCCAAGTCCCACCGCACCGTCCACCCGTCGGCCGTAAATCCCGCAGCTCAGCTCGATCCCCGGCGACGCTCGTGTGCAAACCAGCCTGCTCGAGCCAGATGAGTGAGATTCCAGCGAGCTGAACTTCAGCCTGACTGCAGGTAAAGGTCGTTGGAGTTCTTCACATCACTGTTAGCTTCGAAGTTGATCGTCTTATACAGCTGAGCTGAGCTTGAGCCTGACTGCAGGTAAAGGTCGCCGGTGTTCCTCACATCAGTGTTAGCTACCCAGATGGGAAGTTGATCGTCTTTTAGAGCTGTGTAGAGGGCGCCGGCTTGAGCGTTCAGGCCCTCGTGGTGGCATCGGCATCCGTAGCTTGCTCTCTTGGATCCATTAGGTGAGATAGCTCAAACTCATTACTGTCAGTTGACTCGATATAGTTTTGAATTGCCATGCTAAATTGGGAGCTTTTGGTTCTCAACTGGACTTCTGATATCTGACAACTGGAGTTCTGTTTTGTTTGTTCAGATGTCTGATCAAGGTTAGTTGTGATGCGACGTGGACAAATGTAGTTCTGATTTTTGGGTTGCTACCTAGTTCATGATGGATTAAACGCACCCTGCTCATCACCACAAGTCTCTGGCAAAAGTTGATCGGCCAAGATGAATATCGCCACAGGGGCGATGAACACCCTCCTCCCCAAACTTGGGGAGCTGGTGGTGGGCGAATACAAGCTGCAGAAAGGTGTCAAGGGAGAGATAAGGGAACTCGAGAAAGAGCTCACAAGCATGGACGCTGCCCTTCGCAAGGTGTCCAAGGTGCCGGTAGACCAGCTAGATGATCAGGTCAAGATCTGGGCTAGGGATGTCAGGGAGCTGTCCTATGACATTGAAGATGTCGTTGACAACTTCATGTTGCGCATCAAGCGGCATGAACCTCATGAGACATTCAGCTTCAAAGAACTCATTGCAAGGACTATCAATTTGTTCAAGGATGCAAAAAGTAACCATAAGATCCACAGTGTTATCAAAGATATCATGGACCAGGTTAAGAAGGTCAGCGAGCGCCGTGATAGGTACAGAGTTGATGATGTTGAGGCAGAGCTGAGTACAGTGACTATTGATCCTCGCCTAGAATATATGTACAAGAAGGTAACAGATCTTGTTGGCATCGAGGGGCCAAAGAATGAGCTGGCAGAGAAGCTCGTAGGTAAGGGCAGTTCACCAGGGCAGCATCCAAAGATAATTTCTATTTTTGGTTTTGGAGGTTTGGGGAAGACAACTCTTGCCAATGTATTGTTTGGTGACCTTAAATCAAAATTTGATTGTCATGTCTTTATCCCGGTCTCTCTTAATCCTGATATAAAGATGGTTTTGAAGAACATACTGGGCCAACTTGACAATAATAAGTACATAAATGAAGCATGGGTCGAGATGCAACTCATCAACATGATTAGAGAATTCATCAAGAACAAAAGGTACATTTCTATGCTACATATACCTACTTTTTCATCATTGTAAATAGACTATTGTGCTTCATATGTGACTAGTCAGCCTTTATATGATCTGATATTGTCCACGATGAGCTATAATCAACTGTGTAAGTATCTCAAAGTTCGTGTGCATCATTAGCAAGTAGGTAGATTCATCACAATTATTAATATGCTTTTAAATCACCTAGCATGTGCCATCTCACCAGTCTCTTATGTGTGGTTGTTCCTCAGTAGATTCAAAACATTAAAATTACATTTTGTGATACAACTTTCCTCAAGATTATGAGGAGACCGCTTTATAAATATTAAAGTATAAGCTAATTATCACAACTGTCCTTTACATGATTTGGTCGGTGCATGGTAGTTCAATAGTCGTATTGAGTTCAAATCTTGTCAGACAATTTGTTAAAAGCAATTACTACCTACTCAGGTTCTACATTTGTGACTTTTGAGTGAGCCTGCACGTGAGGGAGAGCGTTGAAGTATAAATAGATTGCTCAACCTTTTCAATCAACTTAGATTTTGGGTAACTTGGTTGATGCATATCTTATCTTATATTTACTAATTAGAGGCTCCTTTTGAAAATGCTAAAATTCTCACAAAAAATCAAAACATCTAGCCGTACAAATTAAAGTAAGATAAACAATAGCCTTTAGATCTAAGGTGATCTAAGTTACCCACCATGCCATTACGAAAAACTTAGTCAAAAAGACCCCTAATACCTATTTACAAATTACCCCATGCCATTAAGAGTAAAAAATAGATAAATTCGGAATTAAAAAATAGCTAAAAAGTACCCTCCCCCCCCCCCCCCCATTCTTATTTCTAAATTACCCACCATGCCATTATGAGTAAAATTAATTAAATTCAAAAATAGAACAAAATAGCTAAAATACCCCTAATTCCTATTTCTAAATTACACACCTTGCCATTATGAGTAAAAAATAATAAAATTTGGACTTAAAAATAAATACGAATACCCAAAATTTCTATTTCTATATTACCCACCATGCCATTATTAGTCAAAAATAGTTAAATTCGAATTAAATTCGGAAGATAAAAAATAATCTCATGCCTATTTCTAAATTACACACCATGCCATTATGAGTCCAAAAATAAACTAAAGTCGTAATAATAAAAAAATGCGGATATTCCTATTTCCAATTTACTCACCATACCATTATGAGTCTAAAAATATCTAAATTTGAAATAATGAAAAACAAAAAATGCATCTTATTACTATTTCTAAATTACTCACTTGACCAATTCGGATTAATACAGGAGTTTATTTTAGTATTCGCAATGGAGATCTCATTAGGGTTGAAAGTCTTTCTTGGTCTAGATATAATTTAGTTCAAACATGAGTTGCAATGAATCATTTCCTAAATGTAAAATGCCTCAATGGTTCAACACTAACAATATTTATCTTCAATACGTAAATAGATAATAAGTATGTATATTCCTATATAGCAAATAAGGAAACAAAGCAAAAACAACTGATGAAGAGTAAAGAGCACTTTAACCGTTACAATATTATGAAACTTTAAGACCATATACTCATAATTTTCTAAAAATAATTGCACTATATAGACATATATGATAGTTACAGTTTGGATAGTATAATATTGCACTTAACTAAATAAAAATGTGTGATAAATATGATTTTACGTAACATAAAGACCATATATTCATAAGTTTAAAAAAAGTATTTCAATATATAAACATATATGATGGTTAAAGTTTGAATAGTCTAATATTATGTTTAACTAAATATACACATATGTGATAGAAAAACTATAAAAAATGTTACCCATGTGATGGTCCGAAAGATACACATTTGTTATAGACCAGTCATAGTCTATACTCTAAATAAAACAATAAATAAGGAATCAAATTTATATAGTATGCTATATCAACAAACGAACCATCTCACAATTTTTTTTGCTTTTGGAGGTAGATTGTTTGATGTTTGTCTGGCCTATCATAGTCATTTACTACGAAAAATTATTGAACTTAGTAACATGTATTGTACAATATAGTTAAAATATAAATTAGAATGGTATTGCTTCTTATTAGTTGGCACCGTCGCAATAAATCGAGGGTTTAAATTTAATGTTTCCGATCACGCTAGGCTTAATAGGATGTCACGGATAATGATATAACATACAGAGTGTGGCGGCTTAAAGTTAAGATATCCATTGGGGAAATTTTATGGGAAGCAAAATAAGACCATGAAAAAAACTAATAGAGTAGGTATAAAATATTGTACTACAACATGGATCTAAATCTAAAGGATGTTTTTAATGGACTAAAACCATTTGGAAAGCCATATCACGTTGAGATTGCATCTAATATTAAATAAAGTCTAACACATATTCATTATCAAGAGATGTGATATGAAATTTCATAGTTTAAATTTTATATTTAATACTAAAATAATTGAATATTCACTTTACTCGATCATTATGCTTGCCAAAGTATTTTTAAAAAAAAAACCTAATTATTTATGTGTCTCTAATTTCTAGCCCGTGCGACGCACGGGTTGAAAGGCTAGTTACCTTAATATTTAAGTTCCGACTTGACTCCCCTCTATATGCATGACATCATGTCAACTCGGTGGAAGTTTAGTTCTGTCTTGCTTCGTTAGCTCAAGTGTGACCAACATATTGTTAGAAATAAACCATGCTTAGGTTTGTTCCTGGGGTGTGCCATGTCGAGTCGCGCGAATCGCGTCTTTGCGGATGTGTGCTCGTTAGTTTGTCTAGGTTGCAGCGGGTGTGGTTGCGTTAGGTTCGTTGTTGGCGTTAGCCACGACAGTATGTGCAAGCAGTCAAGGTGCGCTGGTAGGGCGGAGGAAGCAAAATGCGCCATCTCGCAGAAAGATCGACGAGGACTGGTTCGTGCGGACGAGCGAACGTCTCCCGTTGAAGGACGGCTGGGTCGCAAGGAGAAGCTCGCTCGTTCGTGCGCCGCGGCATTCATCGCTGGCAAGTCTTTGCGTTTGTGCATATGTGCTCCATTGCTGTGTGCTTGAGCTCCTTCTCGTGCTAGTGCGCATGAGTGATCAATCCCTGGGTTCCAACACATATAAGTTTAACTAGTAAGCTGACCCATGCTAACAGCGCAGCTAGTTTTATTACAATATGTTTTGACACAACTCTACCAAATTATCGGTTCATATTCATTACGCGCACACTTGTTCCAGAGATCAGAGATATATGCATAAACTTAAAGTCAAATGCTCTAGTTAAGTTGTAGAGAAATACTCATGTTGAAGTGGTGCAATGATTGTCAATGCAATTATTACCTTAAGGAAATATTTCTGTTTTGAAGATGGAATATTATAATATCTAAATTAGAAATTTATTAATAAATACGATACAGTTATGCATATTAGAATTGAAAATTGTCATAATTCAAATTACATATAATAGGATATAGAAAAATGCGAAAGCAAAGGTGAGTCTAACATAAACAACATTTTCACAGTTGCAAGCGCTATAAAGTAGATGTGAAGTACATTTTCAGCCTTGAAATGTAAGTCGAGCGTCATACACTAGCCCCCTGTCCCATAGGTTTTTGCTTGCAGGTGCTCCAGTGCCACATTTACTTGCTCCCATTCATGTTTTATTTTTTTATGTCACTCTTCGTTTTGAACTTCTAATAGATTTATCTAATATGTCTAATCACAACCCTAGCTACTAAGGCCCTGTTTGGATCCACCTCCTAAACTTTTAGCTAGCTAATTTTAGTCACTTTAGATCTAAACACGAGCTCCTAAAAATGGCTAAACTTTTAGGGAGCCCAGCTCCTAAACTTTTAGCCCTTAGAGCATCTCCAGCAGGGCGTGTAAAAATGAGCCCTCAAAAGGATATTTGGGGGCTGGCTTGTAAACTAGGGACTTTGATTTTTCACTTCAACTCCAGCGGTGGCCTCTAAAACTCAGCCCTCATTTATGTGGGACCCATTTGTCATTGGCTCACGAACCTTATCCTCTCCCTCCCCCTCTCCTCTCTCTCCACCAGCCAGCACAGGGGAGCCGCACGCGCCTATCTCACCGCGCACCGCCCCCTCTCCGCGCGCCGCCTCCCTCTCCGATGTGCGAGCGCGCTGCAGCGAAGCAAGAGGTGCGGCGGGGTGGCTCGGCTGGGTGGCTTGCGGCTGGTGGCGCGGCGGGTGAGGCGCGGCTGGCAGGTGGCGCGGCAGGGTGGCTCGCGGCATGTGGCGCGGCGGGTGAGGCGCGGCTGGCAGGTGGCGCGGCGGGGTCGCACATAGCAGGAAGCACGGCGGGTGAGGCGCGGCTGGCAGGCGCGCGAGGCGGGCGGTGTCACGGAGGAGAGCAAGTTGTCGCGGGGGAGGCTGGGGCGCGGTGTGTCGGCTTCGCGGCGGAGCAGCAGAGTGGGCAGGAAGGAAGACGAACGACGAGGTCTCGTGGCTGGGGAGCCATTGCCACGGCGACGACCTCCAGATTCGGCTACGCCTCCCTCTCCCCACGCTGTCCTGCCCTCTCCCTCTCACCGCGCACCGCCTCTCACTGCGCCGACGGCTGGGCGTCGACGCCGTCTCGTTCGCGTAGGCATTGCGTCGACGGCGAGCCATGGCGTCGCCGGGAACGCGCGGGAAGCAGAGCGCGGGAGGGAGGGAATGCGCGGGAGGAGGAAAAACAGGTGGGGCCCATGCCAGCTGTGTTTTGAGGGCCTGAAGCACCGGCCTGAAAACAAAGGGCTCGAGGTGAAGATTTAGAGGCCTGAACAAAATAGAGGGCCATATAGGGTCCCTGCTGGAGCTGATTTTCTGACTCAGGCATGTAAAAATGAGATAGGGGCCTTGTTTAAGGCAAGAAACACATTAAAAAGGCAAGAAAAGTCTAAAAACCAGAGACATTAGTCAAGGATCCAAACAAGTACCTCCTAAATTTAGTTGGCTTAAACATTTGCTGGCTAATGTTTTAGTTGGCTAATTTTAGCCGGCTAGAGAATCCAAACATGGCTTAAGTTGTGCATACCATTATTATCAGTACTATTTTTTTGACATATTTATTGTCAGTCTTTACGGCAGTCTTTCTCCCATAGTTATATTCATGTCTTTTGTGTCATTATTAGGTGCTTGTGAATCAGCATGCCAGCATGGTATACCATCAAATTTTCTTTACTTTTTTTTTTAAAAAAAGAAATATATCTCAACATCGCCAAGAGAAAGAGAGGGCGCCTACGGGGTAGTTCCTTTTTTTTTCTTTTTCTCCTACAGTGTATATGCTATTGAGGGTCTCGGCGAACTTCGAATGTAGGAGTAATACGCTAGTAGTGTGTACCTACAAAACACGGATACTTCAGTTTTTGCTCGGATACGTATTGGATACGCGGCGGATACGGATACGTCACGGATACGGCTCGGATACGTATCCAGGAGGTATCCGATTAAAAATAATTAAAAGGAAAATCAGATACTTCTCAGTACGTATTGGGCTGATTCTGGCCCAACATCCGATACGTCTGAGCCCAGCAACAGCCCACTTAAGGCAGACATCTCTCCCTCTGCCTCCCTTCTCTCGTCATTCCCTGACCTAGCCGCCATCAGCACCACGCGCGCCAGGGAGGAGCCGAGGAGGAGGACGACGCGCGCCTGGCGGCTCCACACCTGTCCGACGGCCGTTGAGCTCGCCGGCGGCGACCCGACGGCGACCATCAGGGCCAGGTGAGCACGTTTGCTTCCTTTCCGTCTCTTTCCCCCGTCCGAATCAGTGATGAGATCCCCTACCCCTTTGTTTCGGGACTGCAGCCGCGGCGGAGGTGGAGGCGGAGGCGGGGGCGGGCCTTTCCGCGTCCCCCTGCGCCGCCGGAGACAGCGGGGAGGGAGAGGGCAAGCCCTCGGTTCCGGCCGCGCGTAATCTCTCCGCCGCGTGACGCGTTCTCCTCCGTTTGCTCCATTTTCCGTTTCCTTCTCCAAGCCCTTGCGGTGGAGTAATTAGCTGTGTTCGAATTGTTTACCTGATGATATCTGCCTGCGTGCATCAGGTGTCCATCGATGAACTGTGTTAATTGACGAATCTGGTTCTTGTGTGCTGCATTTTGCAGCTCTACGAGGACGACGTGTGCGTGTGCATCCTGGATGCTAAACCGCTGACAGCTGGGTAAGGGCGTGAACCGCTTCTCATTTCTGTGCGTGAAGCGATGTCATCCAGAGTTGATATGATGTACAGATAGAGGCATCTTGCAATTCAACTATATTTCGATTCTGTTGGAGATTATTTCATTTGGTTTTCGTTGGTTATGGGGGCTGTGTTGCTCTGTTTGCTGCGTTTGGTTTGCACAGAATTTGAATGCACATGAGAGTGTTTGCTCAGTAGCAAAGCTAGTTTCGTCTTCTTTTCTTCTTTTTTTGGGCCATACTTAGTTCCGTTTCTGTCAAAATCATTCCAATCTTTGCTCGTACTCTCGTTGATTTGTTGATTTGTGGACCTTGTATCGGTGTATCCTTCATTGTATTTGTGCTGTTGTGTGACAATTTGACCAACCTGTTGGCTGCTAAGCTATTATTATTTTGCATATTCACTATATTTATTTATTTTAAAAAAATTCATAAGTATCCGCGTATCGGGTTGTTTGAGAAAACGGCGTATCGCCGTATCCGTATCCGCCGGATACTGATACACGTATCCGTATCCGTGCTGCGTAGGTGTGTACTATTGGCTGATATGGCCAAGCGCCCAATTCTTGGTGGGTGTGGAATGTGTCCACATGAAAGTTAAAAGGGATGTTTAACACCTTAGATAATGTTTACAGTTCAAATCCAAATTTATTGAGAATGTTATGCATGTCAAGCCCGTCCGATGGATCAGTTTTTGGATGGAGGTGTTCGTTCGTTGCCGTGTTATATTGATCGGCCATTGGGATAACACTGAGTTCCAATCATGTTTTATGTTTATTTCCACCTTTTCATTTGCATTCTGATACGTTTATGTTTATCCAAGCATCGCATATTAATTCCCTACTAATTTGAGCATACCATTATATATATTTATTGTCATACTTATCATTTTTGTCTTTTCTAGTAGTCGTTCCCATGGCTATATTCTGGAATACTAATAACATGAACATGCATGTTTGTGTCATTTTTAGGTGCTTGTGTGTAATTGACGACGTATGGAATGAATCAGCATGGGATACCATCAAACTTGCCCTACAAGATGCTAAACATGGTAGCAAAATTGTCATAACGACTCGCAACAAGGCCGTTGCAGAACACGCTGGCGGTGATGTATATGAAATGAAACCTCTACCTGTTGATGACTCGAGAAAGTTGCTTAACAGGAGAATATTTGACTCTGAAGATGGCTGCCCACCTTCTTTGAGAGAAGTCAGCGGAAAAATCCTGAAGAAATGTGGAGGTGTACCATTAGCCATTATTACCACAGCAAGTTTACTAGCTAATAAACCAGTAAATTCAGTGGAATGGGAGAAGGTTAACAATTCTATCGGTTCTGGACTTGAAAGGATCCGGGATGTGGACAAGATGAAGAAGATATTAATGCTCAGTTATGATGATCTGCCTTTTCATTTGAAAACTTGCTTGTTGTATCTCGGTTTATATCCTGAGGACACGGTGATACAAAAGAATGCTCTAGTATCGAGTTGGATAGCAGAGGGTTTCATTGCACATGAGACACAATCGGCGGGGACCACATTGAGGGAGATAGGAGAGAACTACTTTAGCGAGCTCATAAATCGAAGCTTGATCCAGCCGCGGGTAAAGTACCGTCGTAACTTTGATGGTTCGGTGCATGCATGCCAAGTACATGACATGGTGCTTGAGCTAATAAATCAGTTGTCAGTGGAAGAAGGTTTTGCTACCACGTTATTATCAGATGGTCAACAAGCAGATACAAGTGCATCTGCGGCACAGAGGAAGCAGATGCGCAGGCTCTCTCTCCATAACTTCAACAAAACCCATGCCTCAAGGGAAGCAAGAGAGCAGTGGTCCAAATTGAGATCACTTATTGTCTTCGGCAAGGTCGACTCGCTACCATCCCTGTCGAGCTTTCAAGTTCTGCGTGTGCTGCGGCTTGAGAAATGCACTAATTTGCATGACAATTGTTTCAATGATCTTGGCAAGTTGCACCACCTGAGATTTTTGCGGCTAGGATCTTGCAGCCGGGTACCCGAGAGCATCGGGAAGTTGGAGTCTCTGGAGATATTGGAGATAATTAAATATAACAGCAGGGACATGCTAATGTTGCCGATGTCTTTTGCCAAACTACAGAAACTAGTGCAGCTATACGCACCAGTTGCTAGTGGAGTGAGGCTTCCCGTCGGTCTACTGCTGGGGGATATGAGATCTCTACAAGGGCTAGGAGTCATCCATATCTCTAGCCTGGAGGAAATAAAAGAGATTGGTAACCTAAAAGAGCTAAGGGTTCTTCGTATTATGATATCTGGAGACATGGCCGTAGAATCCATTTTCATGTGTTTACAGAGGTGTGCCAATTTTAAAGAGCTGGTTATCACCACCAAGAAAGAAGGACGCTTATTGTGCTCCTTAGATTCCATGCCACCGGTTCCTTTCGGTCTCCAAAGGCTCAGATGCGTTGGTCCTGGATGCCGGATGACATCATTCCCAAGGTGGATTAACTCGTCGACGCTCTCCTGCCTGACTACCTTAACAATCATGCTTTGCGAGGCGCCCCAGCCTGAGCACATTGAGAAGCTTGCCGAGCTGCCTTCTCTTCGCTTTCTCTATCTATGGTCGGATCGTGACACAAGCCTCCATCAAAACCTCATTATTACCAGTCGTGGGTTCCGGTGTCTGAAAACTCTCGAGATCAGGCTGTCCTCGGTGGTGTTTCAACCAGGTGCCATGCCCGAGCTTCGAAGGCTTCAGCTTTGGAGATTTGCTCGGGGAGACATAATTCCTTCAGGGTTGGAGAACCTCCGCTCCCTCCGGCACGTCATGTTGTCAGGGCGCGGGCCGGCGGTTGCTGCTGTTAGGGAGGCACTTAAGGATCATCCGAACCGCCCGTCAGTCTTATAACGCTATTAGTGATGAAGAGTGAAGGTATGAGCCTACTGATTTCTCCATATCAACCATGACTTTTTGATCCAGTAGTTTTTCCATTCAAGGATTAATGCGTAGAAGATATTCTTACAAACGTAACCATTTAACCATGCAAGTAAGTTCTTTTTTGCTTCTATATTTAAATTCGTATCATGTGTTCACAAAGGGCTAGTTGTTGATGTAACCAGGTGCTGTGGGCGCTCGCCGTGACGTTTGCCTGGAGGACGGATATCGAATGGGCTGGTATTGTAGGCTCCCTACAATTTTCGTTCTCCGGAGGATTCGATACTATCAACTTTCTTGGGCCACACGCCCACATCTTCCAAGTGCTAATTAAGCTACTATTTATCGAGTTGCTCTCCGGGATATCATATTATGTAAGCTTGTGTTATTGGAACCGTGCATGTTTGACGAGGGTATTGCTAGGATCAGTCGTACCATCTATGTGTTAAGACTCTGATTAATTTGTCGTGAGTGTTCTATGTATTTGAATTTCTAATAAGTGGCTAAGTGGGTTTTATGGTTCTACAGAGGATACCATTTTCAGCGAATATTTTGCATATACGGTCCTCTGTTGCCGTAGCTGGCGGTCTGCCGCCCCTGCGAACCATTCGTTTGAGTAGTCTAAGCTTTGAAGTAGCAATTGCGAGGAGTAGCAAAGCGATCATGGAAAACAAATAATCTACTAGGGCTCTTCGGATGGCAAGAACAGAAGGAAAGAGGTCTCTTCGGAGACATCCGATAGAAAAGAAGGAAAGAGAGCGAGAGACGTGAGCAAGAAAACAAAACAAGATATGGGGGACCATTTTGCCCTAAGATACATAACATATCTTGTTTTGTTAGTGCTCCACTCTCAATTCTTCCTTCTTTTCTCGCTTCACATCATTTTGGATCAGAAGTTCAAGCGATAAAACTCAATACAATCATACATATGCACACGAAAACATGGTCTCAGACTTCCAGGATAAATCATTTTATAAAGATAAATGCTGTACACTCTACAATATGTTTGCAACTTTGGGTCTTTTTTCAGTCCTTAATCGCTCGCACTTGCCAAACCAACCATCTTCAGCATGTTCCTGTCCTCCTTGAATCTCTCAAGGACTGTCCCCTTGACAGCCTCCAGTTTCTCCTCTTGTGCTCCCCTCATTTGTATTCCCCAACATTCAATAACCTGAACCTGTTTGTCTTGGAAAGTGGAGGGCTGGTGAACGTGGAACAAGTAAATGAGTGCCCTTGGTCAAAATTCGCAGACAAAAAGAGACCAAAATGGTGTGGCTGCCCTCCAAATCCAATGCCATTTGGTATGTTGTCGGAAGTGAAGTTTATAGCACACTGCCAGGATAAGTTAACGATGTAAACTGGAGATCACGCAGTAATACATTAAGAAAAACAGAACAGAGGATACATTAAAGGGAGTAAGGCATACCCATTGCAAGTTTCTGTTTGCTCCTGTAGGGCGGAAAATGGATGCCTGAGGATACAATTTGAAAAGAAATGTCTTCATGTCACCATAAAATCACTATGCCTTTCCCAAGGCTGTGATGCATATCCACCATAAACTGATCCTTCTGTATCTTTAACAATTAGAACAGTCTGTGCTTCTGTATTCCTATAAGAGGTGAAGCATCTCCAAGAATTATGCATACAGTCCAAAAGTTTTGATATTGAAGTGGTAGGACAGACGTATGGACCCTCATGGCAATGGGTTTTAAAACTGGCAAACTAGTGCTATTATTAGCAATGTGAACTAGCATTAATGTCAATGTGTTTCACTATATCGTTTCCTTATATTATAGCACACCTCTATAATTATGACTCAAAGATAAAGAACTATTGCTTTCAATCCAGAAGATCTATATATAAGCTTGAAGCATACTCACGTTACTTTGCCTAAGAAAGTGTTGAAGCTTTGTCCGTGAAGCGAACTGTGATATAAAAGTTTCCATTCTTGCACCTCGTTTTGGGAAAAGCCTCCTCCAATATGCCACGCATACTCTCTATTTAGAAGTAGCAAATCAGTAGAGATGTTTTCTGGATAATGAAGTATTGGTACTTGGAATCCTGGTCTCCCTACAATGAACAAAACTCGGCAAAAACATGTCATAACATATCACAGACTGCTTGAATGATAAAAGCTCATTTAGATTTCATTTTGACTTTAACAAATGTACATTTTGATTTCATTTAGAATGCTTTAAAAGTTCTAAAATATTAATAAACAAGTTAGAGGTATAAAAATCTTACTGAAACAGCATGTGCAGAACAAATTGCAAAATTATTACAGAACAAATAGGTTGTAGAGAGCAAGAATTTTGTTTCAAGGTTCACTTGGAATGACAAACACATGTAAACGAGGAGAGAGGCTGTCAGGTAGAAGCCCAAAAATACAGGCCATATGCATTGCAAACCATCTTGTTCCAGCAAAGTGGCCATTTACCATTTGCCTTGGCACCAGTCACATGGTGAATGGCTACTGGAGCCCATGCAGCACTACCATCATCTCTTGTCAATTAGAGTGAATTCATGCTCCCTCTCTATCCTCAATGAATCAACATCAAACACGCATGGCAAGACAATAAGACATACCAGAATCCGGGGGCATCAACAAGTTTCCAAGGAACTTCCTCAATGATGGCATGAGAAGGCACCAGTTCCTAAAATCTGATAATGACATGGACTTCTCTGAGATCCCTTCAGCATCCTTTGAAAATACTGCAGAGTTGAGAAATGCTTCAGATGCCCTGTTATTAGAACCTTCCCCAGCCTCCTTGTTTTCTGCAAATATAGTTTCATGAATGGACGCCAACACAGATTCCAAATCAGACCTGTCAGTCAATGACAGAGGGAAACGCAGAAGTAAATACCAATTAATACCTAAATACCTGAATAGAACAAATCCCAACACATTAATCATAAGCTTTATCAAAATACAAAGCATGAATTCCTCTAAATGAACCAAATGTTGGTCTTTCAATATCAACCAGCAAAAGTACAACGAAACAGATAGTGTATAGTATCAGCAGTTTTCTTGAAGCTTTGGTAGTACTGCAATTAGTTTGCAAAAACACACCACAAACATAACAAGAAAATATATCAAGTTTCACATGCAACAGAAATGCACGGAGGTGCGATGGTAACCAGTAAACCAGAGATATTTCCTCATTTGTATTACTTGCATTTTGCAGTAGCTTTGTTTCTGGTCATTCTAGTTCTAACCTAAGAACTCTAACAAGAAAAGTTATGATGTACTGAATATATCATCCCAAGGAAGGAAATGCATGATTGGTTAACGACAGGGGAAGAAGGATGACGTCATCATTAAGTTTGTCCAATAATCATCACCTCAAAAGCAAATAAAAGGTCCAGCTTTCACATAGCTTGGTTATTCAATTCCAATTCAAAGCATGGTAAGACAACCAGACACAATATACTAGAGGGACAATGGTGCAGTGTATGCATATGCATACTTTCTCCACTATTAGTAGCTCATTCTACTGGTGTTGATGGGAGGGATGAGGAAATCGTGCAGACAAAACACATACTTATGAAATTTTTCGTATTTTTTTTATGCAGGTATCATTAGCCTCACAAAATAACTATAAAACCAAAAAGGTACTTTCCAGGTTCTAGGTACCTGTAGACAAGTTTCAGAACACTTTGCTTCAAATCCAACTAATGAACCATGCTCAAACACAAAAAGGCAAAATGTCTTATACAAGTCCAACATATGGCATATCCAGATCAGAAATTATGTAGTTTACTTAATTTAAAAACATACAGTGTACTACATATTTACATAAGGGAAACATATCTCTATTTTAGTTGAAGTCAATGATGACGTTGCATTGAAATAGAACCAAAATTCCGAAACAACATTTTACAATTTATGGAATATGAACACAGCTCAAATAATTGCTGGTCAGAATGTTATGTCAACTACTCAACTATGGCATACGCATCAAGCATATGGCAGTGATATATGTTAGAAGGTGCAACCTAGATTACAAAACATCTGCACGTGTTTTTTCTTTCACCACACGCCACTTATATTTAGCAGCTGAAGCATTCAGCTGTTGAATCAGCAGCAAAAGGCATAATTCACTGGTTTCCCCATCAAACATGCAAAAGAAGATCATTTCTCTCAAGCAATACCTTGATAAGGCACCATCTCCTGTAACATCACACAGCTGATAAATGAATTCCTCAACTTCATCTCGAGTTCCCCTTCCATATGTTGCCTATGTGTTACCGAGAAATATGTGTCAAATAAAGAACATATATAAAATTTGCAGAAAAGGTTGAAATATCATGGCGAGACATTCCACTAAAATTGTCTGTGCAAGGATATAGCCAAGCTAACAGCCCAAGGAAAAACTAACTAGCTCCAAGTCTTAATTTCGACCAATTTCAGTATTCTACCAACACGTTGCATCACACTTAGGATTAGCTCTACATATAAATGAGCAACACATTCGAAAGAATTAAGCCGAGTAGCAAGATAGAGGGACCAACTTTGGAGATGATCAGATCTTCGAACGTGACCCCATCGCCCCCGCCACTTTCCTTTGCCACCAACTGGAACAGCCTCTCCCCTAGCGCCCCCCGTACCCCATAGTACTCCTGCACGAAGGGAACCACACACATTAGATGCCCTGATCGAGATCCCGCAGGACCCAAACCCGATTCCAAGCAATTGGGGGAAAGCGCATGCTCACGAGGAAGACGGGCCGGGAGATGGCGCGGCCGCCGGTCTGCGACTGCGCTGCCAGGGAAGCGAAGAGCGCGCGGAGGCCGTCCAGCTCCTGCTTTGAGAAGGCCCTGCGACGAGCAGCGCGGGCGTGAGATCAGAGAGACGAGGCTCGCGAATCGCTGTAGCCTGCAGCAATGGAAGCGGTGGTAGTAACCTGGAGGCCGTGACGAAGCGGGAGCTGGAGGGGGACGCCGTGGAAGCCTGCGAGTTGCCCATGGCAGCCGGCGGGCAGGACGAGGCGGGATCGCGGCGGCGCCGGCGGCGAGCGCGGGCGCGCACACAGCTCAGGCTCAGCAACTGGCAATTGAACTCTCGCGATTTTTTTTCTTTTTCCATTTCTCAGTGATTTTTTCCCTTTTTGCGTTTGCCGCTTGGACGGCCCGTCGCGCCACCAAGGGACGCTTTCGCTTCTGGGCTCACTTTTCGCCTTTCAAAAGTGGAGGCCCAGGTGTTGAGCGAAACCAGCCCAAATAATTACAAGGGCCGTCTCTAAAAAAGAAAACTTTTACAAGGGCCGCTTCTTGTGCCGGCGGAGCGCGCTTAGAGCATCTCCAGCAGAGCACCTAAACAGGATACCTATACCTAAAAACTGTCAAAACGGTCAAAAAACTGCTCCAGCAGAATACCTAAACGGATACCTAAACCTAAAATTTTTAGGTTTTCACCTAAATTTCTCTCTCCTCGACCCATATTTACGTTTCCACATCCAGGAAACCTAAAATCCATTCACGAGCGCGGGAACCACCAACTGCCCGCCGCGGAAGTTTCCGCCGCCACCCACGACCACCGTCCCACCAGCTCCGAGTGCCGCAAGCCGGAACTCGCCGGCCGCCACCAGATCTGGCCGCCATGGTCCGCCTCACCTCCCTCCCCATCGCGTCCGGCCTCCTAGCTCCTGTGTGCGAGCTGCTCACCGGGGCGCGTGGCGCCTGGCGGCTCGCCGAATCCGCGGCGCGTCGGGGCCCGCGACCGCCTCCCAGGTCACGCGGTGGGTGGGGGCAGGAGGCTCGTCGGGTCGCGCTGCGCATGAGGGAGGGAAGGCTCGCCAGGGCACGCGGCGCGTCGGAGACGGCGAGCGCCATCCGACCCATCGCCGCCCACTGTTGTTGTTCTCTGAGCCAAGTTGAGCCGGCATCCCGCTCAAATCCAGCACAGAGGGCAGCCCCAACTTCGCGGCGACGACTGCCCCACTCCATCTTGCCCTGCCATGCCCCGATTTGGGAGCAATGGTCGGAGATTGACAGCGCGCACTCGGGATTTGGCCATGTCTTGCAGAGGCGCGGCGACGACACAAGGGAGCGGCGAGCTTGAGAGGGGGGGATGAGGGGGGGGCGGTCCAGCTTGAGAGGGCGGCGACCTTAGCCCGACCTTCCCGAGCCGCACTCCCATGGGCCATGGCTGATTGGAGCTAGGCACGGGTGAATCTCGCCATGGCCTTGGCCCCAAGCTTTTTGCAAACAAACCCTCCCAGAAAGTTGTAATTTTTCATCATTTTTCTGTGTCTTGCCCTTTTTATGGAACACCCCTTGAAGTTCAAAGCATTTTAGAAAGCTTTATAGGTACCCAGTTTTATGTATGCTGCTGGAGAGGAGAACGAATTTTTCCTGAAAATCTTCTCTCTCCTAAACCTAAAACTGATTTTAGGTTTCCAAATTTAGGTATGCTGCTGGAGATGCTCTTACGACGGCGTACACTGGCGCTGGTGACGCACATGGTGCGCTTTCCGGCGAGCTGGTGACACACTCACATCACAAATCCACCTGGCCAACCCTGGTCCCCTCCTGGCCTTGCCGGCTTGCCCGCACCCTGCTTGACGAAATGCCGCGACCGGAATCACAAGCATTTTTCTCTTCCCCGAAGCTCTTGTTTGCAAGACCGTGGAGAGCAGCTGAAAACATGTGGCAACACGGAGCAACTCGCGTTTGGCTCTTGTGATCAGGGCATCCAGGGGCCAGAAGGGCCCAGGGGGATATCTGCCGGTAGGTGCGGACTGCGGAGAAGATGACAGATTGACAGGCAGCGTCGCCCGACAGCTTCGAGTGTGTGTGCATCTCTGGCCCGGGATATCAGGAAATGGGACCGCAAGTTCCTCCACCTCAGCTCCATGAACCATGGTCTCCTTCCACTGAACATATCCTCCATTCGTTCCTGCCGAAGCCGAAGGTACTGTGTAAACTCAAGCTGTTATACTATAACCATGTGTGATGCTGTTGATTCTATTTGAAACTATTGAAACGTTTCTTGCATTGGGTTCCAAGATAATGCTGCATGCCATGTAGAGTACTCTACGTACAGCTCGTCTTGTACAAGTTCAGCTACCTGCGGTACATTTATCGCAAGAGTAATTTTGACAAGAAATAAAGTATTCGAATTCACTTCACTTTTATTGTGCCGCAGTGCATATCTTAATAGGACTCTGTTCCGTCGTATAGTTTATTAATTGGTTCAGTAGACAGAAGTACTTCCTCTGTCCATAAATATAAGCATTTGTTGACTTTCAGCCAACTCGTTTGACCACTCGTCTTATTCAAAAAAGTTGTGAAAATACAAAAACAAATAAGCCGTACTTAAAGTATATTTAGTGATAAAATATGTCATAATAAAATTAATAATAATTGTATGATTTTTTTAAATAAGACGAGTGGTCAAACAAGTTAGCTGAAAGTCTCCGAATCCTTATATTTATGGACGGAGGAAGTACATCTTGTTTTTCCTGAGCTCTTCGTACTTGTGTTTGAGAGGTATCAATGCGATTGATCGTCCACGACGGTACTCTGGTTGCTGGATTAATTCAAGCTTTCCTGGTCAAAGATTTATTACAGCTTCTTCCAATTTTTTTTTATGCCGGACTTCACAGCTCTGGCCTCATAAAAGTCGTTGCCCATTTTGAGGAAAGATGCCATCTTAAGTGCTCGCGTCGGACGATCCATCGCTGATGGTGGGATGGCACAGAGCCACAGAGATTATAAATGTCGAAGTGATTCATGGTTCAGTGGATGGCTTACAGATAATGTAGCTTCTGAGTGATGCCAAGGTACGTATGGATTAGAGAACAGATGAATGTAAAACAGAAGGATTCTCTATGACACAGCAACCCAAACACGAAATCGATCCATTGTTATAGTTAAGTATATAAAAGAATATTGATATATTGTTGCCTATACTATACTTGTTGTTAATATATTGATGCCATGGTTCCAACAATGTGCTTTATTAATGCTTGACCTAATGAGTCAAACCTCATTACTGGGAAGTTGGGACTACTCTTGAACTTTGTTGAAGTGAGGTACAAAAATAGTGCTTTGTCGAGTGATGTTGTAGGTCTAGGTTTTTTTTAAATACACTCTGCAATTTTTATATATCACGTCGGTTAGTTCAACATTAGCTAAGCAATATCCGGTAAAGAAACAAGGGAGTAGGTTTGTTGCTTTTTGTGTCCTTGTAATGTTTTCTGCAATCACCAAACATATGTCCTCTCTTGGTGTGTATCCAGATCTTTTTTTTTTTTTGGAGGAAATATATCAGCTCCATTACGCGATAGTGTTGAATGAGTGTGGCACTATGGCAGTGCCCCTCATCCCTTAAACTTGGAAATGCTCCTCCATAACAACTTAAAAAATTTTGAACTCTATGCTAAGCGTATGAAAAGAACTGCCCTTGATTTGCTTTACTTATGCATATAGTACTAATTGCGGTAAATGGAATAATAGCATGTTGATATCTCTAACAAATTTGACATTAACTCAAAGCCATCGAGCAGGGCATTAAATCCTCTGCTTCAACTGTATCTGATGTTTCTCCATTAGAAGATCAGACTGTCCTTTAATTTATTTGCAACAATAGATGAGAGGTCACCACTCACCAGAGGCGAAATCCGGAGGGATGCCATATGGCCCATCCACGTATGACTATCAGGTTCGAACTGAATCTTGCCTTGTGTGGGTCCATTTGTGGGTCAACCTTCACTATTGATATTTTGACTTGATCTTGACTGCACATTGCGTGTGACAATATCTTTCAGTGTATGCTGGATCCGATCCGGTGGTAGGATTCCTTCAAATTTACATAATCCGGTGAGTGTTCTTCTTGGCATTGCAAACTATTCTTGGAAAGTGAGTAACTTAAATAGATGGATTGCATAGCCCACAATCGTATCTACAGTATGGTGCATCATGATTCCTGAATCATGCAACAATGTTCTTTAATCCTTGTTTTTCTTCATTCAGCAAACTGTCATGCCCAATAAACTATAATGGCAAGACCGGATCATGATCATAATGCAAAATACTAGTAGTTAGTTAGTTAAAGAATTTCGGCGTTTTCTGTCCTTTTGTAATTATGATTATGAGCATATAAAATTTTGCAGGCTCTGGTCGACATGTGCAGATAAAAGGTCAGCAAAATATGATGTGTTATTCTGCCTTTTTCAGTGTATAAATCGCCTAGATTGGTTAGTTTGGAGTCAATAGTTATAGAAATTTTAGTTCATTTAGTACTTAGGCTTGTCATGTCCGTTGGTTTATTTTTAAGTAGATGAAACTTTAGTAAACATCTGATAAGAATTACAGTTTGATTCTCTTGCTCTTTAGTGTGCCTTGTGAGACTCTTGTCACCCCTCTTGCAATGTGTGTACAAATGTGTTTACAAACGTAATTGAATCCCCAACTCTGAGTTATCCCTAAAATGCTCTAAAGCTCCTTATCAGATCAGACTGGCAAGAGTAATTACCTCCTATGATTAAACTTGGAAAGCCTCCCAGTTCATCAAGAAATGGGGGACACTTTCACTAGAGTAATAAGCTTTTAGCCAGAGCTGAATAAATACGCCATGCGGTTCTAAATGCTTTGTTGGTTAGACGTCATTTCACAAGTTGCGTCTGCTAAAGTAAAGTGTCATTGAAGAGCAAACGGCATTGAAGGATATAGGCTGCGAAGACATAAGTATGTACGACTTTGGCCGGTCTTTTACAGGCTCTATATTAAACCTCCAGAAAAAGGGCTTTATATTTACCCAAAGTGTTTATATCTCCCACTAGAATTCAAGATGAATTGACTCACACAACCAGCGGCTCATCGATGCACATTTACAACTTTGCTACTAGATGGAATCCTTTGATCAGCAGATGCCACCATAAATCATTTCAGAAAGGGCATTCATGGTGCTAAAACTATGTGCAGCTACTGCTGCCAACAGTGTGGTGTAAAATTACTTACTACATGTACTGCCAGCAGCACGGTATATGGCCGTAGAGAGCAATCTCAAAGGAGGAGTAAATTTGAACCTTGGCTGGAGACAATATTACAATCTTCATACCGTGGATCCTTCTGTTTTATCTTTTTTACTGCAGGGCAGGGCAGGGCATGTTGTGACAGAGTAGTTTGGTCCCAGCAGCTGAATCTAATCTAGTACTAGTAGTAATACAACAAGTACAAACCTGTATCTTTGTTGAGTAAAACATGATCTTGGAGGACACATGAATCCTCTCAAGGTCTCACTTTATGATCTTCCAGACTATAGTAGAATTATGCTGCAGGATCACAGAGAGAGAAAGAAGGAAGAGGTGTGAAGAAGACAGGGAGAGGGAGAGAGGTGGGAGACGAGGACGTGGGGGCCTTGTTGTTTTGCATTGATGCCAAGTAAAGAGAAGCATTGACCTCTCCCCTGCTTGACTTGACACCCCTGCGGCCCTGCCCTATATAAATTCCTAGCCGCTCAACCAAACGCATCAAAGCTCATCTCCTTTTCCCGGCTCCTCTCTCCTCACACAGCCTCCAGGCTTCAGCAGGTAGTAGTAGTAGCATTTGTGCAATTGTATTTTCATCTGTGTTCTTGTTCATGCAACTGTCTAAGTTTTCGGGTTTGATTGGTTGTGGCCTAACCTGTTTGTACGTACAGCTGACCGTGTTTGTGATCTTCAGCTGGTTTTGCAGTGCGAACCATGAGCACCCGGGGCAACAACGGCAGCGGGCGCGGCGGCGCGAGGAGCGCGAGGCTGGAGCTGCAGCTGAACCTGTCCCCGCCGGCGCCGCCCGCGGGGGTGGAGGCGGACGACAGCGACTCGTCGTCGCCGAGCTCGTGCGTGTCGTCGGACGGCGGGCGGAGCTCGAGCGGCAGCCCGGGCGGCAGCAGGTCGCCGATGATGATCGGCGCGTGCACGCGGTGCCTGATGTACTGCATGGTGGCCAAGAAGGACTACCCCACCTGCATCAACTGCAAGCAGCCCTGCCTCGTGGACCTCCTCCACGGCGAGGGCGGCGGCGGCGCGGTCGTGGACGCCGACGCCGACGAGAAGAAGCGCGGCAAGCGCAAGTGAAGGGAGGAGGGAAGAAGAAGACGACGGCGACTCGGGCGGCGGTGCAGTGGATGCTCAGACGGACGGTCAGCTCAGGATCTCGAGGCAGGGGCGGTGGAGTGACCGCCGTTGGATCATCCACTGCGCAGGGTTCCGATTAGTAGGCTATAATGCTAGCTTAGTTTACTTTCATGCTGTTAAGTAGTGGTAGTAGTCGTAGCACCAGGTTATCATGGGTTGGTGTGTGTGTGTCGTATCGGGCGTTTTCTGTGGTTGTTGTAGTCGTGGTTTAGCTGTGTAATCCCCTGATTGACTGAAGAAATCCAAGGGATAAGTTATCTAGAAGATGCAGTGTCTCAAACTGTTCTGTTTCACCTGCTGCTCTGATATGGTTTCGTCCGGAGTTGTTGCGTCTGTTTGATCCATCACCTGAACTGTGTGGTCCGGCGATGATGTGTTGTGTTGCTGCAACGAGAAACCGCGTTCTGACGCTGTCATGTGTTGTGTTGTGTCGTGTCGTGTCGTGTCAAGCCCCAGCCGAACTATGATTTGACGGCGTGTTGTGTTGCGGCCAAAGAGAAGAAGATCTAGAAACGCGTTTTGACGTTGTAGCGTTGTTGTTGGGGTACGGTATGAGTCTGAATTTTTATCCAATCTCTGCTTCATGGACATATGTTTAGCTCGGACAAATGACCGAGGACAGGCCTTAACTGCGACGCTGTGTCTAATTAGACGTGTGGTACGTGCCTTTTTTAAGTACTACACATGTCAGCTATCTTAAATCGCTCACTGATGGCCCCGATAAACTGACCCTCCGATCGAGAAATTGATGGCGCAGATCAGTACTACTCTATTCTACTTCCCCCTCGATCGAGGCAGCAGTCCCACGGATCGCTGAACAACAGCGGCAGGCACCTCTCTCTGGCAGGTGCAGTTCATGGCGCCCACCGCAGCAACACACACACGGAAGCGAATACGAACAGCATCATTGCTCAATTATGAGCGCATGAACGCAGGCTGCGGTCTTAAAAGGCATTGATGCGCATTGATTTACTAGGCAGCTACAAATGTCGGAGAGAAAAAGTGAAGGAAAAAATATTAGTACGAAATTAATCTGTGGTGCAGGGTCAGAAATCTCTGCTGCCGGAGCAGAAATCGCGCGCAGGGAAGAAGAAGAAGAAGAAAGAGGCTGGAGGCAGATTACTACATCCTCTGTTCACATGACGAGGTCCCCAGGAGCATACGCTCTGCACAAGTACTCCTCCTTCGATCATGAACCATATGATGTCAACATGATGAAACAGAGTTGTTGGACATGTCACGGCTACTAAAACGCAAGACACCCGGCCTCCTTCGACGGTCCTCGATGTGGAAATGTCCGATCTTGTTAAATGGAGTATAGCAAAATATATGTCTTCCTCGAACAGCTTGGTCTGCTTCGTCGTCCATTATGGTTTGTTAGATTTGTACTCTAGCCGTTTGAAGTTGGCAGCTGTGCAGATCCAACCGTGTCACTAACATCTAAGGTTCTGAGGTTCGAGTCCAAATGGTCTTGGACAGGAGGAAGATGAGAGAAGCCGGCCCGGCAGTGCGATCGATGGGGTTGAGGGTTTGAACTGGGCAGAGGAGGAGGAGGGAGGGTCGTGGCGGTAGTAACACAAGAAGAACAAATGAGCATGAATGCATTCGGTTGGGAGAGCCGCACTGCCGGAGTAATGGCGTGCGGTGGTGGCCGGCTGGCCGCAAGGCTGCAAGCGCGCGCCGCGCAACGCTGGTTTTGCGACGCGGTGCAGCTGAGCTCTCTCTCGGTGTTGCGTCACTGAAATTTAGTGGAGCAGTTAGCCGGCGTTATGAAGAAGTAGGAACGAGTAGCAGTAGCAGACTAGGAGTCGTGCACTCTCCGGTTCATCGCTCGCCTCAGCGTGCGACTGCTTACAAGCGCGCCATAAAGCACGCCATAACGCCCACTGAATACTGATCTGACTGGATGCATCTCCTGGCCTGGCCACCACCTGCTGAGTTACGCTCTTGTCTCTCCCTACCCTAGCTTCTTGCTGGAAATGGCCGCTCTGCTCGGATCAAGAGCCTATATATTTGCACAGCTCCATCTCACCTTGATCGATCCTGCTTTCTCACACGGTCACACCTGCCTCTGCCTGGCAGGTTTCAGAACTACACACGGGTTCAGAGTCCCCTCCTTTAATCGTCCATGGGCCAAGTAATAAGATACTCCAGCGGGATTCCATCAAAACGATTTGCGGATTCAAAGTCCTTGGGGACTGCAAAGCGTCGTGCTGATAAATTGGATCCAACCGAATCAATCAATCAAGAAGGTATAATGATACTACATACACAGCGGCGTGCCGAGTGCAAAATTGTCAAAAGTGCTGATGTTGGTAGCGGCACACGTACCGACGGCGCGCGAGTGACCCTCCTCCGGCCATGCATATCTCTGTAGTATTGGCATCCATTCCTTCTACCTCGCATTCATTCATTCATTCCCCGTAACGTGACGAAGCCCAACGAAGCCGAGACGATGATGTTGCGCACCCAACGGTCCGCACGAATTGAAGCCGCGCGTGTCCAGCAATCCGAGTGGGATGGGCCGACGCGCCATGCAGAACATGGGATTGCCGTGGACAGCAGCAGCAGCAAAAGAGGCCGAGTCGTCGGTAAACGGTAGCTATCCCGGCCCGTTGAGGCCTGGAAACGCGTTTGTTTGCAGCCCAAAAACTTTCGAACAGGGACGGAAATCGCGCGCGGAGCACGCATGGTTCACCAATGCCCCAATCAGGAGGGCTCGTTTCGATCCGCTTGTGAGTGACGTGGCTGCACAAGCGCAGTCAGTGAGCCAGCTATACGACAGTGCACCACGGTTGGCACTAGCTCTTCTAACAGTAGGCGAGCGACGGCGACACGATACAGAGCATATGAAAGTGACTCGACTCGAGCTGGTCAGTCACATCGAGAGCTTTGCTCAAGTATAGTAACCACGATTGCCAAATCTATCGAAAGCTAAGCAGCGGACAAATGCATACAGGGGGTAACAGGGCAAGCCGGCGTTAGTTCGATGACGGGACGGCACGGTGCGGTAATCCGGAGCATGTACACCACAGCAGCGCTTGATTTTGCAAATGAATTTATAATTAATTCTCAAAAAAAAAAGACGTGTTAAGCGTAGTGTCGGTTCGCCAATGAAAGCACCCTCATCGGTATCTACATCTAAGGGTTCTTAGACAAATTTTTTTTTGCGAGGGAGGTTCGTAGACAAATTATTACCAAGCTTTCACTAAGTTGGAGACTTAGATTATCAAAAAAAAAAAGTTGGAGACTTAGGCCTGATTGGTTGTCTAGATGATCCAACATGGCTCGTAATTAGTGAGCCAGGCATCAGGATGCTGGTATGCAAGACAATTTGTTTGGTTCGTTGTATATGATCAACTAGGTTACAAGAGCTTTAGTGGCATTTTTAGGTTTTGGGTTCGACTCCTCGTGGAAGCGAATTTTTTAAAATTTAACGGCGTGTGCTTTCAACAGGAGGCGACAACCGACGTGACCGTCGATACGAGGCACCAGTGGTGACTTCATCAATCTCGAGAATTTGCCGACTCAGTCTTCGAAGATGCTCATAGAGATAGAATTTGCATATGTGCGTTCATAGAGGTGAATGTACGTGTAGTTGATAGAGTTTGTCTACAAGAACTTTCCTAATATGTAATCTCAAAAAAAAAAAAAGTTGACAAGGAATGGTGTTTGGTTGTCTACATGAGGCACACTACACGGAATAAAAATCGCAACATCAATGGATTTTGTGTACTACATACGTGTATGCATGAGAAAAAAAATATTGTATTACTATGAATCAAATCATATAGTAAACACCAGCCGAGAAAAAATTTAGCAATTTGCAATGAGAGCACGCTCATTGAACTCCTACTACTAAGCATCATTTGCAAGTTTGCACTCATAATTCCATAACTGGTCCACTATGTCTTAGATTTTGTCACTGAATAGCTAGATTTCGTAAAGAGATATTGAGTGTAGAAAGTAGAAACATATACCATAAAGGACAAGATCGGAGGATGAACCATTTCTATTACGATGAATTTAGGAAGGAAAGTTTAATAGTTTGGATGTCTAATAAACTTTTTCTTTGTAAAAAAGACAAGAGTAGGAAAGAGAAGGGAGGGACATATGCCCTCCATGCGTGCAAGGTTAGTCCGTCTGTTTTTCCAAAATACCATCATTTGCCTCACCGTGATCCTTTGGGAAAATTAAAGACCATATTGATCTAAAATATCCTTAATATATAATTTATAAAATTTCTATTGTTTAAATATATTGGTGTGATTAAAGATGTTGGGTTAAACGAGAAGTGCGATGAGCCAAATGACGGTAAGAGTAAAGACCATTCATGTTTGGAAAATATGAGATAGGCTAATGCTCATATCCATCTTCTTATTTTTTAAACTCTAGACAGAAAATTGTCGTAAGTTCAAAATGAAAAGAGAGGAGAAAAACAGTGAATACAGCTTGCAGTTAGTTTTAGCCCTTGAGGCTGCAGAGATATATTCATCTTTTTATGTCTGAAACTCTAAACAGAAAAATATCGTCAGTTCAAAATGAAAAGAGAAGGAACGTTAAAAAAAATGTCGTGCTCCATTAAAAAAAAAATAGAAACCAGCCTTCCACCACGACGCTGTATCGATGGTTGCAGAAAATTCCAGGAACGTTAGTTGCAGCCTTGCCGGTTTGTCAACTGCACGAGAGAGCAGCCGCCTCGCCTCTGGGTTCTCTTGTACGCTTGCCAGAATTTCACGGGAACTGCATGACCAGCTAACGGCATTTCTTCAGCTCTTCCGCGTGATCCCATATCGTCTTTATTTCGTAAGTATAAATATGATCGTTGTCACGTTTGCCAGCAATACTTTGTGAGCCGAGATCTACAAAAAGCGAAGAAAATGTAGTACTAGGTCGCAAAAAAAAAAATGGAAATGGAAGAATTTCACGAAAGCGCTCGAGAATCTTCCGTTCTTTATCTTGCCCACTAAAAAATGTAGTACTGCAAAAAAAAAAAAAATGTAGTACTACTAGCTCGTGCACTAGCCGTTGTCTCCGCCATTCTCGCGCCCATAGCTGACGGAACAGAGCTTTCTACTACTAGGTGACGGGATCGTGTTAAAGAAAGAAAGGGAATCTATCGAATTTACTTCTAGTAGGTGACGAAACAGAGCTTCTAGATAATAGAGTATTATCTGTACTGTTTAGTCAGGCCCCGAGGAAAGCATTTCTTTCGTGGAGGAAATCGCAAGTGGAACAATCATACGCGACATGTCAGCATATTATATAAACCGAACACATGGATCGACCATGGCTTGTGGTCTGGGAACAATCAAAAAGAGATTAAGAGCGAAATCTCTGCGGCAGAACCCCAAATAAAATGCATTGTTGTTTCTGCATAAACCACTGTCAGAGTAGTATACAGTAAATAATGCAGCGTTTTCCGCCGTCGACGGCTTTGCGAGCGGTTCTCCGCACGCGCAAAAGATTGCCTGGGCGTGCACACACTGTGCGGTGTCAGTCGGCGCGGAATGATAAATTTCCCGATTCCTACTCCGGCTAGGTACAGGCCGTGTAGCTGGGAAGCGTAATTCACTGCGCGCACCGGCCAATCAAGTGAGCTTTTAATTTTCACCGTGCAATCTGCAGATACCACCGTGGTGTGTGTTGCAGAAGGTGGGATCTCTTTTGCAAATACTACACATTGCTCTGGTAGTTTGCCCACTACTTGTCTTTTGTAAAATACAAAATGAAGTTGACGAAGAAGTGGTCGACAAAATAAGCATACCTAAATTTTGACGGGTAGGCTTGTGCATCAACCAAATACGGCGCAGCTCACACACTGGCTACTCTAATCTCCATCGACCAACAGAAGCAGTAGGGCCACATGCATGAGCTGCAGGCCCCACCGCCCACGTTCTTCGCTCCCACCCTTAATTGCAGCCAGCGCTTGGCCGCCCTGCTCGCCCAGCCAGCCACCCCTCCCCTGCTCTGCTCGCCCTCGCCTTCGCCTCCTCCTCCTTCCTCCCATCTCCTCAACTACTAGCCCTTCAATTCTGCAATTCCTCTCTCTCCGTGCAGCTGCAGCTGAAGCAGCTCATCACGCATTCAATCCAAGTAGGAGTAATACCACTGCGCGCATTGCGCTGCGTTCGTCGACCCGTCCCGTCCAATCCGTCCGTCCATGGGCAAGAAGGGCCTCGTGACCGCCATCTTCTCCAGGCTCGTCGACTCCTCCTCCCCCGTCCGCGGCGGCTCGGCGTCTCCGCCGTGGCCGTGGCCGTCGTGCGGGAACAGCCCGCAGACCACCTCGTTCGCGCCGGCGCCGGCGCCGGCGGCGACGACGACGAGGAGCCCTGCTGCACGACGGCCCGTGCCTCGCACGATTCCGCCGCCACCGGCGCGACGACGACGGCGGCGAGGCTCAAGCTCCGCGGCGCGGCCGCGGGCGAAATGTACAAGACGGTCAACTCGGTCTACTTCGACCCCGCCGCCGCCGACGACGACGACATGCTCTCCTCCCTCGACAACGGCGGGGCGGAGCTGGAGGGGGAGGTGCTCGTCGACGACGACGGGCTCTCGACGACCACCGCGTCCGAGGAGTGGTCGGAGGCGGTGATCCGCAGCCTCGGGCGGAGCACCTCCACCGACCGCTTCTTCTTCGACCCGGGGCCGCCGTCCAACTCCATCCTGCCCGCCGCCGCCTCGCCGGCGACCCCACCACCGGCGGAGACACCGACGAAGCTGGCCGCTACCTCGGTGGCGCCCGACCCTGACCCAGACCTCGACGACGAGGACGAGAAGAAGCAGCCGTGCACCGCGTCGCTGGCGGAGGGGAGCGTGGCGGTGGCGGTGGACTCGGCGGACCCGTTCGGCGACTTCCGGGCGTCCATGGAGGAGATGGTGGCGGCGCACGGCCTCCGCGACTGGGCGGCGCTGGAGGAGCTCCTGTCGTGCTACCTCCTCATCAACGGCAAGCAGCACCACCCGCTCATCGTCGGCGCCTTCGTCGACCTGCTCATCGGCCTCGCGTCGTCGCCGCCCGACACCACCACGGCGACCACGACGAGCACCACCATCACCTGCAGTAGCAGCGGCGGCAAGAGCACCAAGAGCAGCTCAACGACCAGCGCGACGACGAGCATCACCACAGCCACAGCAGCAACAATGGAGGAATGCGGCGGCAGCGCAACCGAAGCTGCTTGCTCGTCGTCGTCGTCCTCGTGCGCCACGCCCGACTCCCAGGACGCGGAGGACTAGGAGGAGAAGGTGGCATCAGGTGCCGGCGATGATCACGTTCGTCATGACTAGTGCGAGCGAGCATCAGTGCTTCACTTGATCCTGGAGCTCGTACCAATTAATGTCGATGCGTGCTTTTGGTTAGCGTTTTGATGATTAACCGAGCAAATTAACGACATGCATGATTTGTTGGATGCTGATATTGGACTTTTACTCTCTTTTTTCTTTCTAGACATTTCTCTAGCTAGCACTAGTGGTAGTAGTAGTAGGTCAGACCGAGGGATCCAATGCGGTGTATGATACATTAATGGTAGTGGTAGCTAAGCTCATTGACCATTTCAATACTACACCACCTCACGCTATAGCTTCAGGAGCAATTCACGGAGCATGATCATGGAGTAACTTTTGTACAGTACTACTACTAATCTCAAACTTATCCTCTTGATGATGATGTTCTTACACTAATCACCGACCCTGTTGTATGCGTTGATCTCAGACAACGCCGCCAATTTTCCCTGGATGTTGATGATAATTCACGCACCGACCGGTTGGTGGGGCAGATCTCCGCCACTATTCAAGGCACAGCACCAGGGCGCGCGCGAACCAGTGGCGGGGCTCTGCATGTGCCCGCAGTTATGTGCATACATACACACACATACTACGTCGTGACTAATCAGCAGATACAGGTACCTGTTGCGTGCACAGTAGAAAGCCATGATTAATTAGGCGAGCGAGCGCCACCAGCAGGCGGAAGGAAGGATCAACCGATACCGACGCCGGCCGTCGCCGTCGATCGTCGTGGGCGAGGCCAGGTGTGACGGCGAGGGAGCGGCCCCTGCCATTGAATGCGAGCGATCGAATTCCGCTTCCAGCGGCTCATCAGTCACCGTGTATGCGTGCGTGTTGGCCTGGCCCCTCCCTGCGTGTGCAGCTCTTCATTAAGTTTCGGTGGATTTTTGCACAAGTGGTACATAAGGAGTACAGCCCAACAAGTACGTGCATGCCGAACTTGTACTGGTACTAACGTGACAAGACTGGTGGTGGTTGCGGTGTACAGGATCATCTCTGGATCTCAGACGGTCGGGCCTCACATGCAGCTGTTTAAGAATGCGAAGAAAAACCTTCGTACCTGAATTAGGTCAACCTAATACTCGTACTTACATTGCTAGCGTTAGCATTTTTTTCTTTTTCGTTTTTGGCCGATCTCGGCATCCTTCCGTTCAGAGATTACCAGAACTGAAGAAGGGAAGATTGGCGGCACGCCTTTGCTCTGCGAAAACGTGCTCAGCGCTGGCACGTCTCCGCAATGGATCGAGTGTGGATAGGTCAGCAGGGGCGGAGCCAGTATTTAAGCACAGGGGAGTCAAGCCGGCGCCTCTCGGAAAGAAAAAAATGGCATGATGACTTCATATAATGTGACAAGACCGAAGCACATATATACAGATTAGATGTACAAAAATATGGTAGAAATGAATGTAAGTTGTCTATTGTTACACCTTGTTAACTTGAATTTAGCTCTTGGAAGACCGGCTAGACAATAAGAATTGACAATAGCTTGATCAATAGTTGCGCTAGGATTTTCAACACTATAGTTATCGGCAAGTTCGTATCCTCTTCATAATGAAACTGAAAGAATAAAACAGGGATTTAGATCAACAATTAGCGCTACTCAGTTACTTAAATTCTAATTGGTTGCACTAGGATTTTGACAACGATTTTCGGCACCAATACCAGAGCTCAAACCCATTTTTTATGTAGCACCAGAGCTTGTACCAACACGCCTGTAAAAACTATCAAGAGTCCTTACCTTCTCCATGCTAAAATCGACATAAATAGAACAGGAGGCTACATTAATCCCCTACCTAATTGAACAAAATTCTAATCCTAATACAATTAGAACTTATTGAATGGCGGGCCAGAAGGAAAACAACGCATACCAGACGCAATTTGACGGATTGATAGCACTCAGTTTAGAAGCTTTTCTACGGCAGGCGGGCGACGCGGCGACTGCGATGCGAACGATGGAGGCGAAACGAACAGGACGGTGGCAAACTACTCTCGACGCCTCGACTTCTTGTTCTGGAGTAGTTCACGGGCAATTGGTGGGCAAAGGCCTTTCTGGGATGGCAGGATGGTCCAATTGGGCTGGAAGATGGACGTGAAGCGCAGCTGATGGTGAGCTCATGAGGGGGGGCAGCTCTTAATTAAACATGTGATTAGCACATATATTAGACGGGGTCTTCTGAGAAACTTACAACGTTAGGGGGGGGGGGGGGGGGGGGGCGCAAGCCCCTGCTCGCCCCTCTGTCTCCGTGCAGTGCTCTCACTACCAACTGTAGTGACCCACTCATACTGTGGAGTGTGGTTAGTGACTCGAGCACCGTCATGACTATACCGTGCAACTAGGAGTCGAGAAGTACTACACAAGTGCTTCCCGTTAGTGGTCACGCCTAAAAGTTTGAGCTTTCTTTGTTTAACCGTGTTCTCCTCAAAAGGCCCAAACGGTTTTTGACTGTCTAACCAACTAGGCAAAACTTACGCGCATGTTTCGGACATTATTCAGCAGACCCATGCAAATGCATGTTGGCTCTCCAACTCTTGCATCCGATCAAAGTGCTAAAAAGAAGGCTCAATGTCCCGTTCTACATGAAGGTCACTATTATCATGTGTTGGATCATTTGGACAACGAAAAATGATTGAATTTTCAACATTATTGATCCTACAGTCTAAGGTTGCAGAGTCAAGTTCTTTAGAGAGCTCCATATATTAATCTATAAGGGCTCGTCTCTCCAATTTCTTTAAAAAAATGCATGTTGGCGCGGACTAATTAATTATTGGTCGGAGAAGCAACAAGCCGAGCTCCCCCTGCCCCGATCGCCGTGCACGGTAGATTCTTCCATTCCATGATCCATCCATGCATGACCGCGGCTCGATCGGTTGGCAAGCTTCTGAAACCAGGCACATGGCGTGCCTTTCCAACCCGTGGCACGGGGAGCCATGGCAGTTGAATCGACCTCGACGCGCTACCCGTTTGGACTCACTATATATGTTGCGTAATCCTCAGTGCAGGCGCAGGGCTTTTCCCCCGTTTCAAGGCACCCAAGTCACGCTGGCTGCGAGCTCCAAGACTTGCAATGCCAGTGCCCCCTCTTCGACACATCCTGCTCTGTTCTTCCTCATGGGACAGGTCGAGTAAGTTGACCCTCTCCAGATCCAGGAAGGCAAGCCTCAAAAAGGCCCTTTACCCCGTTCCAGCTTCAGACAAGGGGAACGTAGAAGATTGATTCGAAATTTTGTTCGAAAAAACACTAGCAGTGGCCCTCCTCACTCACACACCGTGAAATACAATTTCAAATTGATAGCGTCGGAGCTCCAAATGTGGACTTGTGGAGGCACGAGTGGAATTATTTTCACAACGGTCATCGGTCAACCTAGGGCTTCAAGTCCAGCAGCAAATTTGGATACAAAAATATGTTCCCCGAGAATGGCGGCCCAACACATGGGCCATCGGCTACGATGAATGACCTTAGCTAGAGGCCCATAAGAGCTTCTTTTTGAATTGGGATGGAACTGGAGTGAAAAAAAAAAAACACAAAGAGGAACGACCTTAGGTACTTGCTCCCTCATGATGACAGGACATCATTACATATTTTAGTTATACGGAGTACTACCCTGCTGGTAAAGCTTAGTACAGTACTACTCGTACCATGCATGCAATGGGAGTACTTCGGCTTGCCGGGGAACGGAACTCCCTCGCCGGACACGTTCTGTGCTTGCCTCCTGAAAAGCTCCTCCGAGGCTCAAAGCACGAAGGCATTGCTGCGGCACGCTCGCAATTCCTCTCATGACCTCCCTCCGAAAGAAGAAAAGGTTTTACCCGCCAAAAAAAAAGAAAAAAGAAAGAAGAAAAGGTTTAGGAACCAAAAATGTACGAGTAGTTTCGCCTGGCTTCACGAAACATGTAGTGCTAATCCACGTTTCTTTTTAAGCTGAAAACAAGTGAAAACTTTCTCGGTCGGTTCCTGCCGGTTCTTGAAACTCACTCATGCTTCAGAGCTCTCGTAATTAAACCACAGAATTCGTACATGTCCGTTTCACTTTATGAAGATGCTGGCTCTGTTACTGTTTGTGATGAATGCATTGGATTCAGAATGGTCTCTGTCACTCTCAGTAACCACGTATCGCAACCTCGCGAATGCCACTTGTTTGATTGTTTTTCCTTCGTTTTGTTTTTTGACCAAGGAGCCAAGCGCCCGTACTCCTACATCAGTAGGAGTAGGAATTACTGGTCCACTAATATAAAGACAACAAACAAATCATTTTACTAGTTGCGTGGTAAAAGAAGTATCATGCATTAAGCAATACTAACACATCACAAATTTCATAACATAGTTACATAGTAGTAGTCACAGACCAAATCTTACTGGTGACTAAACAACGAGCTACTTCAGGGACCTTCATCCAAAACCAAAGGCCAGCCGAAATACACACACTATTAGGAGGACAAGCACACTCTGCGACACTGGGCGAGCTAAGCAAGAAATCAGAAACAAAAGCTGAGCTAACTTATCACTAAACACAAGGACCAGCCACTAACACTGACACTAATAGTGGCTCTAGTAACTTCCTTTTTTTTAACTAGTACTTCTCTAGTAGCTTTCTCCTTCGAGATCCTATCACCACCCGGTGACATATATCTGCACTAGCGCGTGCGTAAGCACACGGGTGGTGCCAGGATCTCGAAACCATGCATCAGCAGCTAACGAAGCTGCATGTCAGTAGTGGTAGTGGTAGTCGTCGTAGGCAGCGTGGGGGTAATGGTGGTGGTGGTGGTAGTACGCCGGCTGCGGCGGGGGAGGCGGCGGCGGGGCGGTGAGCTGGGCGCAGACCTCGGCGAAGGCGGCGAGGATGGCGGCGTGGTGGCGCGGCGCGTTGAGGGCGAGCAGGCGGCGGAGCATGCAGCGAAGGTCGTCCCAGCCGCACATCCCCATCTCCACCACCATCTGCACCATGCTCTCCCGGAAGTCGGCGCGCGGGTCGGAGGACTCCTTCTCCACAGCCACGCCGACGCCGTCCGCCTCCGCCGCCCCCGACGTCGTCGCGGCGGCGGAAGCGGCGGACATCTTGTTCTCGTAGTACCTCTTCTTCCTCCTGCCCGCGGCCGAATGCTGCCTCTTCCTGGCTCCGGCTCCGGACGCGGACGCTGTGTGAGCGTGAGTCGACGTCGTCGTCGTCAGCTTGGTCCTGGACGGCGGCGCCCTCTCCGGATGCTTGGTAGAGGAGTAGGCGGAGTAGTTGGAGTAGGAGGAGTGGGTGGTGGTGAAGGTGGCGGCGGAGGAGGAGGCGGTGGAGGCGGAGGAGGGGAAGAAGCCGGAGGAGGAGCGGGAGCTGCTCCGCGCGGGAGCCGGCGCCGGCGGCTTGGGCGAGGGCCGGAGGAAGGAGGGAAGCTGGCTGAGCAGGCGCGAGGTGGCCCGGCGGGGGCGGCACCCGCACCCGGCGTCCACCACCGCCACGTGGCGCCACTGGCGCCCCACCGGGAACTGCAGCCTCGACCCGCCGCCGCCGCTCCGCCGCGCACTGTGAGACGACGACGACGAAGACGACATGGGCTTGGTGGTGGCTGGCTCAGCTCAGCTCAGCTTGGTGAGCGTCAGAGCGTGGTGAATGGATGGGATGGACGGCGGTGAAGTGAGTGAGGCGAGGCTGCTTGGACGCTGCCTGCATATATACGCCCCCGGGTTAACGAGGGAACGGAGTGATTAGTTTGGTGGTGGGGCTAATTAAGTGGGCCACGTGATGACCCCTGACTGATTGTGGGCCGCGCCTCATCATTCCGTTCCCCTGCGGCTTGCCTCTGCCGATGAGTGTTGACTTTGACCGTCCTCTAGCGCGATGCATGCAGCATCTACGACGACGAGGCTCTCCGCTCTCGGAGGTACTCCTACTCGACAGGCTGCTGCAGGGGCAGTGAACTGAACACGACGATCGTGCCTGCTTCACCTGTCCAGAAAACAACGACGGAGTAGTGCTGTACGGACGAGGCGCTCGGCTGGTTCACAAACGAAGGGATCGGGCAGACAACAACGCTGGTGCCTGCCGATCGACGTTGTTCCGTGGGTCAACACGAGGACCAGGACCAGCGGGCGGGCGACGACGAGCTCGGGATCCGATCCGAGATGGGGAGGGGAAACGACGCGAATCGCATCCTCTGGGGACCTGCGCGCCGGAATAATTAGCGGCGACCGGATCGAGTAGTCAGTCATTCGACTCGAGCCAAAGCTCCAGCTAGCAGCGCCACTCATCACACTGTCACTGCTCCGTATAGAGACGGGACTCTTCTCCGCACCACCAGCTTCACGCGCGCTGCCCGCCATGAAAAGGAGCTTCTCGTCAGGGCCACCAAAGGAGAGAGCACGCACAGCACTCGCGCCCTGCTGCAGTGGTGGAGAAAGAAGGCTCGACCTAGCAAGCTAGCGGCTTTCCGCACGCTCACTCGTGCGTGCGGCATGCCGTGCCCCAGCCCCACCACCGGCCAATCATCACGACGCATGTACCGGACTTTCCTATGTGGTTTCCGCACGGACCGACGGCCACCGTGCCGGCTTAAGTACGTACTGTATCTATGTCGCGCTAGCTCGAAGGTATAGTACGGTGCCAGTGGCCGAGGACGGCGAAAGACGTCCCCGGGCCGGCATCCAAGCTTCAGCTACTCCTACTCGCAGTTGCAGAGAGAGCTTCCTGCCTCCGATCGACCTCACCATCATCGCGGTTCACGAGCTGCAAACACCGCATGCCGTCACCTCATCCAATCCCCCCACATTTTGTTTAGAGTTTTAGGGCCCAAAAGGACCCCCGCCTAATTGCATTGCAATGCAAAATGGCAGGATAGAGTTTTACAGAACAGGTTCAGAACCGCGCCACCGCGGCACATCTACCGCCTCTCGGCATCAACATCCAGCAACCTGAACTAACCAAAGTCTATTACAAGCCACACGCAGGCTGATTACCAAAAGATTAAATCCTCCTCATCCACCTTTCTTGCAACCTGCTGAAGTCTCCTTGAGGCTTTGCTATCACCTTGTTCTCCCAGATCACCGGCTTGTTTCTCCGTCTTCTGACCACAAGTCTTCGGCCACAGGAAAGCCTCTCCGGCATTGTTCTCAGCATCTCCATCTTGGCAAGCATGGAGTCGAACTCCTGAAGGTGCTTGACTGGGCAAAGTAACTTCCAGTTTTTGAGCATAGGGATGGCCCTCTGCCATATTTGCCTCACACCCGACCACCTCCCATTCTGAAAACAAAGGGCATTTCTCAACTTCCATAAAGACCATAAAATAGCAGAACTAAGCATGTTAATCACCATAAACTTCTTGTTGCAGAGCCATCTAGTAGCTACATTTTCAAAATCAGATCCTATTTCAATTTCTAACAGTTGAGAAATGTCAGCCCACACTCTTTTTGCTACTACACAGGTGAAAAACAGGTGGCAGCAAGACTCCTCCCTATTACAGAACAGACATGATAAACCATCTAGTTTCTTCCTCTTACTAACATTGTCTCTAGTTAAGGCTTTCTTTTTAGAAACCAACCACAGAAAAAATTGAACTCTAGGTGGTATATGTAACTTCCAGAGTGATGGGGTAAAAATTGGCTGTACACCTCTAAATTTGATCACCTTATATAAAGATTGAGAAGAGTAAATGCAGAAGAAATCCCCCCACATCCAACCAAAGCAGCAGGATAATCACCAACGACTCTGTCTGCCCTGCACACAAGGGTCACGGTCTCACGGATGGTCGGCGGTGCTCCAGAGCATTACGTACGCTAGTAACGCTGCGCGTGATGCATGGGCCAGGCACGTTCAAGCAAGCTTGTGTCCCCAAATCATGCATGGTCACTCAGCCGGACGCCACCATCATTACTGCTGCCCTATCGTCAACATGATTAACCGTTTAACAGCTTTCGGCCGATCGAGTGCCGGTGACGAGGGTGCCTGCCGGTCTTTGCAATCAGGAAGGAATTCAGCGGCGCTGTCAATAATGCTGCTGCAGTCCTGCATGCAGAGCATTTTCATTTCCCCTATTCTAGTGGCACTGGCAACAGTACGTGCTCTTCAGGCCCATCACCATGACTCTCACCAACCTGCTCGATCAAGTGACGAGTTCTTCTCCTGGAAGAAAATGTTTTTTTTTTCCTTGGTACACCTACTTCCGTAAAACATGAAGTGAGGTTTATTACTCGTTGCCAGATGTTCTCTAGCAGCAACAAATTCGCAGCAACTACTCCCTCCGGTTTTAAATTATTGACGTTTGACCATTTTTGAATTACGTTTAATCGTTCATTTTATTTAAAATATTAACTTAAATATACAAAATTATAAGTTAGATTTTAATTTCCTTTAGTGATGAAACTAATGATAACAAAATCTATGATAATTTTTAAAATATTTTAAATAAAACGAATAGTCAAACGTAACTTAAAAATAGTCAAACGTCAATAATTTAAAACTAGAGGGAGTACTCATGTGGGAAGCGTGCATTCCCCTCGCCGCCACCTGATCATGTCGTTGCATGTGTGTCCATCAGGGGCAAAACGATCATCATTTGGCGGTTGACGCCGCAGGTTTTCAGAACGGACCCCGGCGACCGCATAGATCTTCTCCGGATGATCACCACGAGTCACGAGAGCAGGATGTGTCGTCTTTTTGGAAGTCACCTCATCCGCATCCAAGCGTGCAGGCAGGGAGGAGGGTCTACATATAAAAGTCACGGATGGTCGGTGCGAGGAGGCAACAGCATGATGCTGGCCCATGCAACACACACTCTGACACTCGTCAAGCGTGTCTCCACTTCAGGGTTAACTTCATCATCCTCTTTTTCTTTTTCTTTTTCTTTTTCTTTTTCTTTTTTGTAAAAACCAAGTTTAGCACTGCTTACTTGGGTTGGGTGTGCAACGTAATCATCAACAGGTTACCGGCTTTCACCAGTCACCACGACCAAGTGGCTAGTGGTACGTGCTGCTGTACGTCAGCCGCTCCCGACAATTTTTATTAAAAAAAAAAACTCAATTTTTAATTTCTCCTTGGCGGATCGAAAACGGAGTAGTGGTAAACATTGTGGACGAATTTTTCAATGATTCTCTCGAATTCAAGGAAAAGGACGGATCTGCGACGAACTATGCAGCTATAAGACCGCGCGGCTTTAACTGTCCGAGGAGTCACTCTACGCTGACCAGCAGCCATTTTGATCATGGTGTATGCCGGCACATGTACATGCAGGTACTAGTACCATGTTTGCATGTTCAGTTGATGGACCAAACAAACCTGCAGATCAAACCAAGCCTGCATCCCAGGAGGAGTCATGTTCCTCCTCACATGATCATGTTGCCGTGTTGTAGACCCCTGTGCGTGTGGCAAACTCGCTGAGTGATCATCGTCTCCGAGATGCAGCTTTTCAGAGGAGCCGGTGACTGAATCGATCTTCCGCGGAGATATCAATTTGGTCGCATCCTTTCTCCGAGATGCATGCGTGTTTTAGAGGTTCGGCGGCGCGGCGGTAACCTACTTTTTAGCCGTTGGGCCTGCGAGAACAGCGTTCATTGCTGCAACGTGTGCAGGATCACATATCCGCTTTGCGAGCGTGCCACTTCTTGCGAGCTGCTGGGCCCGATCAAACTCTTGTCTCTCACATCTCACAATGTTTTCACTTTTTAACTGATCATCTAAACTCTGACATGCGTCTATCTATCTATTATATACTTGAAACTAATTTAACATGCAACATATTTTTTAAATAAATTCTAGCCCGTGCGCATGATTCTCTCCTTAATGGAATCCTATGACAAACTTTTTTCCAAGATAAGGTCAACGTGAAGCTAAAATGTGAATGTCCAAATACGTGTGCGACTAAAACTCTGTCGAATGAGTTTTTTTCCTTTCAAGCAACGAGTAATAAAGTAAAAGAAATTACCACATTTGATACCGCATCCATTGTCCACCACATTTGATCTAGAGCTAAAAATTACCACATTAATCAGAGAAATAAAGTAAAAGAAATTATCCCAGTGCTGTCATTACAAAAAAGTTCATGATACCTTTCATATATTATTTTTAAAAATTACCTACTATTGCCATTATGAAAAAGTTAGTCCAAAGTGTTCTACTAAAGTTTTTAAAAATGGCCACCATTGTCATTAAAAATTACGCAAAAAAATAACATTGACAAAATAATAATAAATTAACAAGATATTAGCTACTCCTGGAGTATGATACAATACTAGCCGCGCAAGTTGACCTGGAGTTCGTAGGGATGGAGACGTCGAGAGAGGTTGTCCTTGCGAACTTTTACTCAGCCACGCTGGACACCAGAAATCCTATCCCTGCAGCCGAGCTTTTGACAATAGCAAGACACCTCCTTTCTATAGACCTCATCTATCATGTCAGGGGGAGGCATGATGGTTTGCCGTGGGCGCTGGAAGGGGTCGTCCAGCGGGGCATCAGGGGTGCTCAAGCCCCCCCTCCTGCCAGTCGGACGGTGGAGTCTCCCTTTCATTTTTCCGTCAATGGAAGAGAAAGTAAGAGAGAGAGGGAGGCGGGGGGGGGGGGGGGGGGGGTGTCAAACGTTGAAAAAGTCCAACAAAAAAACTAGTATTGTTTGGGCTTGACATTGGAATTGAGCTGTAGTCATTCCGTTTTAAAATTACCACATATCTTGTTATGAATTGTTTTATTACTAAAGAACATTTGAATTTTATACTCCATCTGTCTTTTTATATAGGACGTTTTGGAGTTTGATTTTTTCTTAAATATAGGGCGTTTTTTAGGATAGGACAAACTTTGTCGTTGGTGGGAGGGATGGATTGAGTTAAAAATGAGAGATATAGTGGTCTTTTGACTCCCAGATTGTTTTTCTATTTAAATGCTAAAAAGTCTTATATTTAGGGATGGATGGATTATGTTTAAGCAAACATCTTAAATATGATGCAGCACAGGATGAAAATAAAGAGGATTTCCTATCTGAATTGGCTGAAGTCTGCAACAAAAATACTGAACCTTATCTTATTGGGGGAGATTTTAATGTCATCAGGTATTCCTTTGAGAAAAATAAAAACTTTGTGCACAACAGATTTACAGATCTATTTAACACAGTTATCAATGTGAATGATCTGAAGGAAATTGAGATGTCTGGTGGATTGTTCACCTGGACCAATAATCAGGAGAATCCTACTCTTGAGAAGTTAGATAGGGTGCTCATGTCTCCTGAGTGGGAGGCTTTGTTTCCTTTGGTTAGAATTCATAAAAAAACAAGGGAATTATCGGATCATAATCCTATGATCCTGAACACAATTAAAGAGCCCCCTCCAAGGAAAATCTCCTTCCACTTTGAGCTATCTTGGTTGAAGCATAAGGATTTCTTACCTTTGGTTAAGAAAATCTGGGAGGCTCCAAACAGCGATAAGATAGTGCTGGACAAGGTCCAGTTTAAACTAAACAACGTCAAAAGCTTCTTCAAAAGTTGGGGGTTCAATCAGGCTGGAAATAATAAAAAGAGAAAACTTGAAATTCAAGATTCTCTGACTTATTTTGAAAACCTGGAGGAAAGGATCCCTTTAACAAACTTGCAGATTATAGAAAAAACAAACCTACTCAAAGAGCTTATGGAGTTATTGGAGTTAGAAGAGCTGTATTGGTATAGAAGGTGCCATGAAACATGGCTCCTCAAGGGTGACAATAATACTGATTTCTATCATAGAATGGCCAACGGTAGAAAAAGGAAAAACACTATCTATTCCCTGAAAAAAGAGGATTGTGAGATAAGAGGAGATGAAAATCTTTTACAACATGCTACAGAATATTATAAAGAGTTGTTTGGCCCTGCAGGGGGCAATGCTTTTGAAATTGACCCCAATATGTGGAGTGTTGATGAAAAAGTTTCCCCTGAGGACAATGTGAACTTGACAGAACCTTTCGAGGAGGATGAGATTAAACGTGCACTTTTTTCCATGGAAAAAAATAAGGCTGCAGGTCCTGACAAAATTCCCATAGAATTCTTTCAAGCTTGCTGGGATATTGTGAAAAATGACATAGTGGAGATGTTCAATGAGTTCTATAATGGTTCTCTTGATATCAAGAGAATTAATTATGGAATCATTACATTACTCCCTAAAATAGTTGATGCTGAGAGGATTCAACAATTTCGACCCATCTGTCTGCTAAATTGCATTTATAAACTCTTCACAAAAGTACTAACAAACAGACTTGAGCCGGTGGCTGATAAGTTCATTGATCAAGCTCAAACAGCCTTTATAAAAGGTAGAAATATAATGAATGGTATCTTGACCTTGCATGAGGTGCTTCATGAAACCAAAAAAAGGGGGGAGGTTGGGATTGTTCTTAAACTTGATTTTGAAAAGGCATATGACAAAGTAAATTGGGACTTTTTGTTCAAATGTCTGGAGTGCAGAGGTTTCAACCGAACCTGGTGCCAGTGGATGAGACAGGTGGTATCTGATGGCACTGTCAGTGTTAAACTGAATAATTGTGAAGGTCCCTATTTCCAAAGTTATAAAGGTGTGCGCCAAGGTGACCCTTTATCCCCTATCCTGTTCAATCTTGTTGCAGACTGTCTGACCAAAATGGTCCATTCAGCACAAGAAAATAACCTTATTACTGGTTTAGCTGATAATCTAGTCCCTCATGGTGTTGTCATTCTGCAGTATGCAGATGATACAATAATTTGCTTGAAAAATGATCTGGATGGCGCCAGAAATATTAAACTTCTCCTCTATCTTTATGAACAAATGTCTGGGCTAAAAATTAATTTTGGGAAAAGTGAGATCTTAACCATCAATGGGGACCAGAATTTGGAGCTCCAATATGCTGAATTGTTCAATTGCCAAATTGGGCAATTCCCCATCAGATATCTAGGTGTGCCCGTCTCTGCAGGTAGGTTGCATGTTAGTGATTGGCATTTTATGGAAGAGAAAACTTATAAGAAGTTGGACATTTGGCCAGGGAAACCTTTGTCAATGGGTGGGAGAGTTATCCTGATAAATGCTAGTTTAACTAACTCGCTTGTGTATCATATGTCGATGTTTCTCTTTCCTAAAACTGTGGTGAAAAGACTGGAAAAGGCCATGAGAAGATTCTTCTGGCAAGGTGTGACGTCCCGCCTCCACGAGGCCGGGCCCGCACGCCTGGCAGCTCTCTAGGATCTCAAGACTGTCCCCACAGACCAACACACGTCTTTCTGCGCACTTTGTCCTCACTCGTGCGCAGAAAAGACGTGTGTTGGTCTGTGGGGACAGTCTTGAGATCCTAGAGAGCTGCCAGGCGTGCGGGCCCGGCCTCGTGGAGGCGGGACGTCACAAGTGGTATCAGAGCCGACTCTCGCGGTTTCACGGGCGCGTGTGGGCGCAGTTGCGCAGGCATGGTGTGCATGGCTGGTGTGGGCCCAAGCGGTCACACAGCATGGCACATGCGCTGGCACTGGACGCACGGACGTGGCCAAGAGAGGAAGTTCCTGGCCTGGGGTTGATCGACGAGGACGTCGATCTCCTAAGGGGGTGAGAATGTAACATTCTGGCCCAGGGCTTAATAGGATTGATAAGAATACTCATACCAACAGTTGCAACTTCTTTTCCGGAAGCTCATCTCGAAAGAACTCCGGGGTTAAGCGTGCTTGGCCCGGAGCAATTTCGGGATGGGTGACCGACCGGGAAGTCCTTCCCGGGTGCGCACGAGTGAGGACAAAGTGCGCAGAAAAGACGTGTGTTGGTCTGTGGGGACAGTCTTGAGATCCTAGAGAGCTGCCAGGCGTGCGGGCCCGGCCTCGTGGAGGCGGGACGTCACACAAGGTAACAGTAAGAAAAGAAAATACCACCTGGTTAAGTGGGCCAAGGTATGCAAATCTAAGAAAAAGGGGGGTTTAGGAATAAAGGACCTGAGGAAAATGAATCTGGGTCTTTTATGTAAGTGGTGGTGGAAAGTGGAAACTGAAAAAGGGCTGTGGCAAACCTTGGTCAAGGCCAAGTACTTGCAGAACAAACCAATTGGTGCGGTGAAACACAGGCAAACAGACTCCCCTATTTGGTCTGATTTGCTCAAGGTGATAAAGTTCTATATCAAAGGGAGGAAAATGATAGTACACAATGGTAAAGCCACTCAGTTCTGGAAGGACTGGTGGATTGGGGATGAATCATTGTGCCTAGTACATCCTATGTTGTTCGATTTATGTGATGATCAAGATATCTCTGTAGGAGATTGTGCCAGTAGGGGTTGGGTTGTGAGATTCAAAATCAATTTGCCACTTTTTTTACATTCCCAATGGTATGAGTTAGCTGCCTTGCTGAATACTCAACTTTTGGATGACAATGATGATTGTCCAAAATGGACTTGGAGTGCAAGTGGTAAATTCACAACTAAATCCCTGTACAATCATCTGACTAGAGGAGATAGAGGTGTGGCTAGGAGACACATCTGGAAGGCGAGGATTCCTGAGAAAATTAAAATCTTTATGTGGCTAGTGGAACAGAAAGCAATCCTAACCAAGGATAATATGATTAAACGAAACTGGCATGGGGAAGCGTCATGCTGCTTTTGTGAGCAGGATGAAACAGTTGATCACATCTTGTTCTCCTGCCCTATAATGAAAGTGGTGTGGGGTGTGATCGCCTCATGTTTTGGCTCCTCTCGAAGGCCGTTATCCTATGAACAATTCTGGTTATGGATTCAGAGCGCTCTTCCAGGGGGTGAGAAAGTGTATATGACATGCTTGCGGCAGTATGTTGGGCGGCGTGGAAAGCAAGGAATAAGGCTTGTTTTGACAATGTGATTATCAAACACCCTTGTGAAATAATTTTCCATGCTTGTGCTTTCCTTAATTACTGGGCAGGTCTGTTCAAGGATGACATGCGGGAGGTGCTGGAGGCTGGAGCAAACTCGATGATGCAAGCTGCTATCGGGATCATGCGTCAACAGGGAAGATGCATCGTCTTACCAGCAATCAGAAGGGGTGCTGAAGAAGACAACGAGAGGGAAGTAGAAGCTGTGGAGTCACAGGGGCGCAGGTGAAGAAGGAAGCCCGGCTGAAGAAGATTTCAAGGATTTGGTGAGGGTAAAAGAAAGAGTGATCAGTATGGTAGATGGTATTGCTGGCGGCTTGTTTTAATATCAGAAAAACTTGGTTGTAATAAGGTTCTTCAGCTCTCAGGTTACTTTGGTTCCCCTGAGTTGGATTCTGGAGATCCGTATCCAAAACAGGGGCGGGAGGACGCTTAGTAGTTAAGTAAGTCTAGCTTTTCTCTATCTCTTGCTTGTGACTTGCGTTGGTGCGCAAGAACAATGTAAAAACAATGATCTCCGTTTCGTTTGAAATGGAAGTGGGGGTATCCTCGTTTCAAAAAAAAACATTTTAAATATGACAAACGATCAAACTTAACTCAAAAATCATTGGCGTCAACAATTTAAAAACGGTGAGAGTATATGCCGAAGTGGGACGCTAGGAGACCACGAAGTCACTTAATTATATACTCTTATTACCTAATACGAATCCAAATAGCATTGACCCATCAGATATTTCTATTTCGGGCCAGTTGGGGTATACAGGGGCAGGGGCAACCTTTCAATCCATCCATCCATAATCGCTTCATTGCGAGCGGCGGGCGACGTGGCCGCGTGGGCGACCAGGCGATCGGCGAGCTCAGGGGCCAAGCTCAGGCGAGAGCGGCGGCTGCGGGCACGCACCAGCAAGGCAATGCTGCGGCGATCCGCGAGGGGCGTGCCCGGCGTGTTGGCAGCCGACAGCTGCAAACCGATCACGTTTGAGTGAAACTTTTGTTCCAACTCGTTCGTAATTGTACGGCGATTAAATGAAATGAAACGTTACCTCACGATCACTCCTGCACGGCACTGAATACACACACCCACACCGTAAAACCAGCCGAGTTACCCACACCGTAAAACCAGCCGAGTTCTGCCAAAGCAACTCGAGCTCCGCACGGCGCTTCCTCTGTATCACAATTGAATGTGACTTCAATTTTCTACTGCCCCGCTGCTCCCTCCCTGCCCTGGACAAAATTTCTTCACTCACGCACTACTGGATATTTACACGAGTGCCAGGCAGCAAGCAAGCAAGCACAGTCACTGAATCTGAAATGGTGAGGTGTACACCTGACCACGACCACGACTCAGTTGAGCCGAGGCTGCCGATGCGTTGCAGCCGAAAAGGAGGAGTACAGTACAGTATTTGTATCGCAAAATTTGTCCAAAGATCCTGGCCCTGGGCCTGGGACGCCCAGTTTTTTTATGAGTTGCTGTGAATCCGGCACGGCAGCAGAGCGGTGCGGAGTAATTTTTCTTGGATGAAAAATCGTGTGGCAACTTTTGCTGAAGCATATGCAGAGTGCAGTGATTGGACCCCTGATACTCCTGCTAGTGCAATCAGTGGCGGAGCCAGCCGCGGACCATAGGGGGGGCCATGAACAGTAGCACATGAACTCGTTGAAGCTGCGAATGTTAGTTGACGCTGAGCACATGAACTGACGGTGACTCGTTGAAGCCCGCCATGTGCATGGCAGAGCACACCAAGGCCATTGGAGCGGACGTGGGAGGAGCCAAGGTTCGGAAGCACAAGCAGCACAGCGAGTAGGTTGAGCGGCACGAGGAGCGAGAGTACGGGTGCAAAGCGATGAGCCGCGCAGCGGCAGCCTGGGCGACAAGCCGGTCTTCATGACGAACAATCTCACGCCGCAGCCGCATTAAGGTTGGAGTTGGGCGATAGCACCAGTCGCTGGCCTAATAGTGGATTTTTGGGGTTGAATAAATCCATCGATGAATTGGGAATTTTTTTTAGAAGTTCGACGGGGAATTGGGAAATCACGATGATCACATCTTGAGATCAAGTATACATCAGTGAGCACTGAGCAGCCTAGTACGCCTGCTTGCTGGTCACTTTGGTTGCGCATTGTCCAAGTGACATTACTACCCCGCGTCATCCACTAAACGGCGCATGTATCTTCGTTTCCTGTCATCTTCGTTGAACAAAGGCTGCAGAAAATAGTCAGCTGGGCAGGAACTCTACTGGCTCTTCAAAAATTCTCCCAGGCCAAGGGGGGGCCAGGGCCCAGGCTGGCCCTGGTGTGGCTCCGCCGGTGAGTGCAATGCCCACAAGCGAGCGCATTTCTCCACGCAACGGCCCTTCTCTGCAACAATTTGATGCATCCAGCTGTAGGCGCAAATTCATCACTTTCTTCCCTAGGAAAAATTCAACACAGTTTATACTCCTTCATCACTTGTGAGTTCTGTGACTTCTGTCCAGAGGTTGGTGTTTCGTACGGTTCTTAAACCAGGCTTTGGTCCAAATACCTGGAAGGTGGAACTCTGGTTCTTGTTGATTTCTGCATGTCTGCTCCCGGAAATGCATCAGTGCAAATGGCTCACATTGTGTAGTCTGTTCCAATGTTTTATTAACGACTTAATTATTCGGGGGCTCATACTTAAAAGTCCACACCATCAACTACTCGATATTACTGTGTTTCACGCTACAGCCATGATCTCACGCTCTCGTAGTCTGTTGCCGCTACTGAATGCATGGCAGCCTGAGCTTTAAACGCCAGATTCATGACGGGTGGATGGACGTGACCTGACGAGTTTACGAGCTTGGGCATTGCATCCACTTGAATTCGATGCAGGAGCGGAGGACGCTGCTGCTGCGAGACTGTGGGCGGATCATCCTTGGGGCCGCAGAGCGCAGAAGATAACATCAATGTACTCTGACCCTCTCTGACTGCTGCGACCAGTTCCCGCCGTGAAATTTCATTTTCTATGGTGCTGTCTAGACCATGCAGCTGACGTTTCGTTTCATTTCAACGCGATGCAGCTAGTACTCCTGATTTTTTTTTCTCCCATCATATCAAATCCTGAATTTTATTCGTGTGTGTGTCTGTGTCTGTTAAGCAGTAGGCCAGTTGGTTAAAAATAATTTATTTCCATCAGCTTCCACAGTACGGATTATGGAATGGTTGAGGTTGGTGAGTTATGGACACATTCTCAGAAGCTCATGGCAAAACAAATAAAAAAAACTCAGAGGCTGTATTGGACTAGACCCACACCCCAGGGACAATTTAGGCCCAGGAGAAGAAAAACCCATGCTTAGACTTTTTCGTATTCAAATTGGGCTGTATTCAAATTGGGCTGCAGTCTAGTTGCTGGCCGCGTGAGCTCCGGCCTGGTCCATCCGACTGCACTCACTCGCCAAAACCGGACCATCAATCGACAGCCACTTGACTGTTGACGCCGTCTGAGCTGATCAACGGACGGCTGGTTCGCAAGCGCAGGTTCGTGGAAGCTGATGATGCATTGCTTTGGAGAAAACTAAGCTTCGAGATGCCGTACTTTATAATTAAGGCGACATGTCTCGAGGTCAAATCACCGAGAGGGTGACGAGCCTGATTGAGGGATGGGTGAGCTAATGTGCACCCACCCTAAGCTGCAACTAACTAACCTATAACGAACTATATACGATCGAGCTTTCGTAGTGGTTGGTAAAGCGATACTATTTCCTATGGAATTAACGATGTGGATCGACGATAATCAAGTTTGAACCTTGTCTGATAGCGACATGACCAACCGTGAATTTTGTTATGTCCATCCTAACACACGACACGAGGGCGCCATGGCTAGCTAGCTTACGGCTACTTTTGGAGCTTGCAGAGTACCTTGCCGTGTTCTGCGACTCAAATTTTGCATGTGGTATCGTAAGCTAGCTAGCTAGCGGGTAACATCCGGGAAGATGCGGGGATCAGTTTCGAAGCGATACACGCCACGACTATTGAGAGTTCATAGTTGACAATCCAAATGATTTGTGTACGTATGTCTTTGACGTCGGATCAACCGAAAGCAGTACTGCGTAGTTGCGTGCTAAACAATGTTGACTCTGCCAACTACATGCCCACGTACGACCGAGTATTCAGCCTAGCAAAACCCGCAGCGCGTGCGAATTATAGAGTTGAGAAATGACCGCGAAACTGAAAACAGCGAGGACCAGCGGAGCAACGGGGGATGACCTGATCTGCCGATTGATGGAGCCGTCCTCGCACTTGTAGAAAAGGAAAATACTGTAAAGAATACGGTCGAGTAGCTAGCTAGGAGAGGTCACGCGTGGAGGTAATGTTTGTTTGACCTGTATGTGGAACCTTTAATTTCGTGCCGGCCGGCGGCGGATTGGTTGGACTTGGACCGGAGCCAAAAATACCTACTACGGGGGTGCACCGGTACGAGTCCAAACCCGGTCGTGGCGTCTGGGTCGCGCGGCGGCACGCGTCGTCGTCCTATACTGTAGATGCCGCCCGGAATCTTCTTCTCCGTCCGCTTCGGCGGTTCGGCCGCCTGCGATGAATCAATCCACTGGCAAAAATGGGCCCTTCGGATTGAAAAGCGTAAAGCCACCGGTCCGCGCACCCACACGCTACTCCCCGCATCCCCCTTCCCTCCCTGGCCCCACCGAATCATCGACACATGGCGTAAAGCAAACTCAAACACCCATGTAGACGTAGGGCAGCAAACAAACGTGACCGGAGAACGGAGATACCGCTCCGGCGGGCCCCACCGCGCAGCCAGGCGTCGGTAAAATCCCCCGCGCCACCGAGTCGGTCGAACGGTCCAGCCCCACCACGTCTCGTCGTGCCACTGGGCAAACGGCTCCCCCTCAAATCCTCGGACTCCGTCTCCTCCAAGCCAAAGCAACCGCTTCCTTCTCCGCCTACTCCCTCCCTCTCCTCTTCCTCCATTCCGCCACCGCTCTCCGCGCGCGCCTGCCCGCCCCGAGGAGCAGCAGCCGACCCGAGATTCCGCGCGGGGGCCTGGGAGCCGGGACGAATCACGCGCCGCCGCGCCCGCATTCCCCGGTGACGGCGAGATGCTGGGGGAGCTCCTCTCCAAGATCCTGCTGTAAGTCCTGTTCTACCCCGCGCCGCGGAATTCCCCCCGCCCGAATGCTTCGCTTCTTCCTCGCTTGGCGTTGTTTTGTTCTTCGCTCTCGGCACTGTCTCATGATTCCTCGTCCTGGGTTTCGTTCCCCCTCGCAGGCTGCTGTTCGGCTATGCGATGCCGGCGTTCGAGTGCTTCAAGACGGTGGAGACGCGCCCCAACGACACGCACATGCTCCGCTTCTGGTGCCAGTACTGGTGAGTTCCCAGCCCCTCCCTCCCTCCGTAGATCAACCACCGTACCATCTCGGGCCGAGAAATCGCTGTTCCAACGTTCGCTCCTCATTTCTTACCGGTCACCAGCCTCTGCTTCTAGTTGTTGTTGTGGTTGAACAACAGCCTGCTTGCCGTGCGATTGGTGCGTTTACCCCTTTCCATTCCTGATGATGCGGCAGCGTGAGATTCAGAGCTTGGATAACATGGTTCTGTTTATTTATTTATGTCTCGGTATCATGAATCATGATGCTGACTTTAGTTCGCCACCCTTTATCCTTTCGCTCCCTAACATGTTGTCTCGTGTTTTTTTTTAATGTCTATATCGAGGCAAAAGTTCACGAGAGATGATTGGGCTTGTGCCCACTTTTATTTATCATATGCCTCCCTTTTCAGTTTTTTTTTTCAGATGGAAACTATTGCGTGCTTTGTGGTGTGCTAATAGTTGGTTGTTAGGTGGATGGTTGGATTATGAGTTGATGACATCTCAATCCTGCATTCCGTGGGGAAAAGGAGTATAGTGTCAATCGGAAAGAGAGTGTTACTTCGTGCACAAGCCATCTCTATGCATTTTTAGGCTTCATCATTAAATGGGCAACTGCTGCTCCAGTTTTAGATTCATGTCCTCTGCCCGCCTGCACTAGCCGCGAAACTGCTAAAAACAACCATTTTGGGACTTTTTGGTTGCGATCAATGATCTGTACTAGTATTATTTTCTGCATGACTGCATTTTATAGAGGGGAGTTCCCGTAATATCTGATTTAGTTTAGTAAGTAACAATTACCATGCTGGTTATTCCGTTATGTCTCGACATGTAACTATCCAAGTTCTGACATTCAGTTCAAGTAAAATGTTACGAATTCATTTTGTTTCACAATCATAGAGGACAGTTCAGGCATTAGCTAGGACGATACATAACTTGTGCGTACCGTTGGAATTTGTGTCTATTATTACAACTGTGTAAACCCTACTATCCTGAAATTCATCATTCTTTCAAAGATTGAGATCTTATCCACACAACTGAAATTGATTATTTGTTTGCCGTTTTCATATGATGCTCAATGGAATCAGTAAACACTATTGTAGTGCATGTACCGCATAAGATGAAGGGCAGTTATAGGATGGACTGATAGTTGTCGCAGAATCCCTCTTTGAATCTAAGATTCAAGGCAAAATATAGTTCCCTGTGTGCTAAGGATTCGGGTAACAGATTTCTGACACCTATGCCTCATATAGATTCCAGAATTAATCAATTGCCTTTGATTGTTTTCACACATTGAAGCACATTAATTATGCATGAACTCACATCTTTTATTCGTACCTACTTGATTCACGCAAGCTATTTATCATACTGCTATTTCTTTTTGTATATGGTTAATCATACCGTTTTAACTTTTTTTTTCTTTACACTTAAATAACTCAGATCATTGTTGCTTGAGATATATGTGCCGATGAAGTAGGTCTATCAACACGTGCATTCGAAGCAAAAGGCTCGTCCAATGGTTGTGCTATTCTAGAAACAGTTTAGTTTTGCATGATATTATGAGACTCCAGATCTATGCTATTGGTTGGCTGACTATTTTAAGTTCCGCATTCTTTCCATGAAAGAGATGAAAGATTCATCAAATCTTTTTCCTGCTTTAACAATGTCAAGTTGATTCCTTGTTTAGTCATTCATTTCGTTATCTTGACATATTCTATTTGTATTATTATTGCTTTTCTGCAAGAGGAAGGCTTCAGTTTACCTCTGTGATTAGACTTAAGCATGAGTAGACTAGGTCAGTGACGAACTAAAATATGGAAGGTTTGAAGACTCATGTACATTCTTGATCGGCTTAATTGACCTATGGGGAAGAGACCAATTCAATGTACAGGATACATGCTGAAATTGAAAACTATTTTGTTACCTAATGCACTTTTGACATTTTGACTACACCACGAAGCCCTTCAAAAGAACAAATAGGAAGCTTCCAATCGGTTGTACTTCCCAAAAAACTGGTACAGAAGCTTCCAATTGTTTGGATACAGAAGCTTCCAATTGTTTGGATACTTCTGTTCGGAAGAGAGAAACGCGTGAGTATGAGATGCTTAGGTGTGGTCATATTAGTCTTCCCTCACCTATGTTTGACTAAGATAATTTTGGTAAAATTCAACACAGTAGGTGTAACTAGTAATGTTTCTCTTATTCAACCAGTTTAGATTGGACAATAGCTCCGCTGACCTAGTTATTGGAGTTGCATGGCTTTCTGACAGACATAAAGTTTTTCTTTTTTAAAAAATGGAAAGTGTTTATATTCTAGTAATCTCTTCAGAATTTTACTGCAATGATGTGCAATTTATTAATGTAGTTGTTTCTGTATATTATGATCTGGACTGGAAAATTGTCGTATTCAATATCATGAGCTATCAGTATCAACATGGTTTTTCAAAATCTGGTGTTGATTGCTTGTATTATGTGCAGAACTTGTTACATATAGTTACTGGAGAATTTGTTTTGTGGCAGTTTTTTCAATGGCTTGGAATATTCAAACCTTTCATTTCTTTTTTTTAAAGTTTATAAGCCGTGTTGTTTGTCTTGGTCAAGAAGATTGATACAGCTTGAACATGTTGTCAAGCCCTGCTTTGGTCTCTGGTTTGATATCTGTAGAGCAGTTGCCTTGCTTATGCTCAGTATTTTACCCTGCTCTTTTGAGAGTCAGGGGCCCTGAGAATAGGTTGGTGTCTTATTGATTTCAATGCATTTTTCGATCAATTTTTGAAACTTCGCAAAATGTTGGATTTTCCAATTGGGGATGCTGGAAACGCGGGATACAAAATCTGCACTTCTTAATCCCTTCGCATGATCCACTGGGCGTTTGGGAGTATTAGTTTACACACTATCAAGTTATAAGTGATGTATTAGATGAAATGGTGAAATAGTTTCCTGGTTGGCGAGACGGAGATCCATGATTATTTGAATGTTTGTTGCATCCTGTTTGTTTTCCATTACTTGGATGAATTACTGCCCTGCATCTTCATTTGAGATTAATCTTGTTTATTTTTTTTCCGTGTCAAAAACCACTGCTTCCTTTAACTTGTTAAGTAGCATCAATTAAGTTATCAGACCCTACTAATGTCCTGTTTGTAAATGTTTCCAGGATTATTGTTGCCATGGTGCTAGCCTTTGAGAGCCTCATATCTTGGTTAGTCGATGCTCGTTGCTTCTTTCTCCTTTGATACTTCTAAAAACCTACCACTTACTCATTCATGGCCACTGTACTGTATCAATGACAGGATGCCAATGTATGGAGAAATAAAGCTAGCTTTCTTTGTTTACCTATGGTACCCTAAAACAAAGGTAAGAGTATTTTGTTCATTCATCTTCTATTGTCTCCTGCAAATCATGCATTTGTTTAGGTGAAAATTTTATTTAAGTTGATTGTCTCTGTAGGGAAGTGATGTTGTATACGACACCTTTGTTCGCCCCATAGTGATGCAATATGAACCCAACATTGAGCAGAGGTTACTTCATCTGAGGGCACAATCTGGGCAACTGCTTAGTTTCTATGTCAAGAATTTTGCTGACAAAGGAACAGCTTTCTTTATGGATGTCATGCGCTATGTGGTGTCTGAGAAACCTGAAGGTTCCAATGCAGAGGTAATGACACTCTTCTCTATCAGAGAACTTCCCACCTAAAATGTACTCATTCTTGAATAGATTTATGCGTGTAGGATAGTTTCGATCTAAGTTTGTCCTTCTGATATTTGAGCCCTTCTATAAGCAAATAAATAGCACTTCGCTGAAAATAAGTTGACCATGCATTTCTATACTACAACTTTATTTGAGAAAACATATACTCCTATGTTTGTCAAGCACATATACATCCATAACACAGCAGATATGATTAATATAGCTTTAGTAGAGCTACTTTGTGTGTATATCCATTAGGTTTTCTTACTCAGCACATCTTTAATAGTATAACTTATCAAAATCCTATGGAAACTAGTCGCACAATAAAGAACTGATGAACTTCATGTTACATTGAATTGTCACATTCAGGTGTTACCAAGAAAATTCAGACACTAAAATTTTCCCTTTGTAATGTTATCCTTCATCTGGGACTTCTTTAAGGCAACATACCAACAAGTGGAAAACTGCCTTTTTCATTACGACGTATAAACATTAGGTTTTCTTCCTGATCGCCTTTTCAATACCATTAATTAGTAATCCTACAAAAAATGGTTGAACAATAAAGACCTGATTTGCTTCATGACTTCATGTTACATTAAATGTCACAATCAGGTCTTACCAAGAAGAAAACCCACACTAAAATCCCTTCAGTAATGTCATACTTAATCTGAGTTCTGAGGCCTTTTTTGAGCAAAGAAACACAATTCGACATATCAAAAACTGCTAGTTTATTTATTACTATAGACCAGGGGCATCTAATAATAGTTTTTGTGACCTTTGGAAAATTCAAGCAAAGTTTCTAAACATATTCTATTGAAGTTTGTTTGTCTTTTTTTTTCTTTTTCTTTATTTATTTCTTTCTTTTTTTTTCTTTTTTTCTTTTTTTTGCGAGGAAGTTTGCTTGTCTTTGTGGTATGAAGTTCTGCTAAATCTCACCAAATGCTTCTCACATACTACCTCTGTTTTTCTTTTGTGTCGTTCAGACAAGCCAGTTAGTTCAACTTTGAACTAGAAAGTCTGTCCTAACGACATCAAATAAAATCGGAGGGAGTATTTGTTTTGGCCAACCTTTTCTTTCCGACGAACCATGACACCGCCTGTTTTTCCGCATATGAATAAACTCCAACTGGCATCAAGCAAAGGGTTACAAAGAAAGCAATGTGGCCCAACCCTGCCAACTCACCCCTCCCTTTGTTTCCCTCTCACCCGCCCCACTTTGACAAGCAGACAGCAGCATTATCCAACCCATCCATGCACGCCAGTGCCAACTGCCAGGGACTTGCCCCTTTCCTCAACCTCAACTCCGGTCATGGCCTGCCCCATGCACCGATTGCCCTTGAAAGCTCTCGCGGCTCCCATTCAATCCTGGCCTACTGGACAGTGACGCTCAACCGGCTATTGTCTAGCTGGGACAACAGCAGCCGCGCGCATAACGTGGGCATTTGTCTGAACGAAAACCCAAGAGCCAACATGACCGTTCAAACCCATCCTTTCCAGCTCTGATGTTGTCTGATTCCTATCATGTTCGGGCGCCTGTGTATTGCAAGCATTGCTCTCTTCTTCCTTCCATTGTCATAATTCCCTAGAAATTTTATGAATGTTCGCTTATTTCTGAATTGAATGAGAGCCCCTTCATGAGTTCATGCCATGATCCGGTCTTCAAACTCAAATATGAATGAATTTTGGAAACCAAAATTCTTGCATTGGCATCTTGTAGCATGAAGAGTACATGACCACACGAGGACCCTGATTATCTCCTTGTCTCTAGTAGTGTCGTAGTGTGAAAACATCACGCGTCGTGTCGATCAGTTGTTGTGCGGTCGGTAGACGCTGTCCTGTTCAAGGTTCACGTCTACAGTGAGACAGTAGACATCAACTTATATCCACCAAATGGTCATGGTTATGTGCTTCCATGTGCACGAATCACGGCGCACTGACTGCGAGACAATTTTGCGCACAGTTTCTGACTGACAAAGTGACAATGGGTTTCACGTGCAGCAGAAGAACAAGAAATCCGGATGGAGCCCCTTCGCGACCAAACGCCGGCCACCGTCGCCCCCGCCGCAGGAGTCCCTCTTCGAGAGCAACCCCGACGCCGCCGTGGTTGCCGAGGCACTGCGCGCCACTCTCGGCGCCCATCCCCGCGAGCGCCCAACGGCAAGCATTACTAGAGGAAGGAAAATCTTATCTTACAGCAACTTTAGGAGATGATCCCATGTACATATAATGAATCAAAGAAAAAGCAGAGATAAAAAAGAGAGAGTACATAGCAAAATCCAGCAATCCATTGACCATTGTGAAGAACAGATGGATAGAAATCATCATTTTTTTTTTGTACATCATCAGTTTCAGTCTGCTCCCGTTCTTATTTCCTCATTTTTATTGTCATTATTATTACGCCAATCATTAGTTCATGACGACTTAGAAAATCAAGACAGCTTCAAGCTAACTAATCTGCTGCTGTTGGTGAGCAAAAACTAAGGAATCATTCCTCTTCCTGCTATGATCTCAATCTCCAGTTGTTCCTAATCCTAGCAAATTATTTACACAATTTACATCTCAACCGAAGCTCGAAAATTCTACACTGAAAAAGAAATCTAGCGACACAAGAACTCGAGGAGCAGAAACAGAGGAAGCAAACTCAATTGCGTCCAAGAACCCACGCCGCCGTCGCCGGAGGAGGAGTCACGTCCGAAGAGCGCCCCGATGAAGCTGAGGCAGCCGAGCAGGAGGCGGCAGAGCGGGCCGCGCCAGCGCCGGCCGCGGCGGCGGGTCCTCCCTCGCCGACGGCGTCATCTGCAGGTACGCGTACGCCGCGTGCTTCACCAGCGGGTGCCGTATCATGTGTATGTCCCCGCAGCTGCCGCAACCGCCGCCGACGACGCAGGCCGCCGCTGGGGACCCCGCCGCCGCGGCGTACTCCGGCGACGACAGGATGTCCCGGAGGCTGGTGTACCCGTGCCCGCCGCCGCCGCTGCTGCTACCGCTGTCGTCGTCGCTCCCGGCGCTGTGGGGGATCTCGATCACCGGCGGCGCCGCCCACCGCGGCGGCGGCGCCCGCTTCTTGGGCGTGCGCCAGTGCCGCAGCTCGAACTCGCCGGCCGCCGAGCCGTTTGCGAGGGGCGACCGCGGCCGGAGATACTGCCGCGTTGGAGACAGCGACGGCGTCTCCGGCATGACAGCTGGTGCCGACGGCATGGCGGAAACGATCGGAGGACAGCGAGCTCGGGAGGAGTCGACGACGACGAAGACTCGCTCGCGGGGCAGAGAGAGTGGAGAAGGGGAGAAAAGAATTCTCCTGTTTCTTTTTGCACGGGCGTGATATATAGCGAGGCGTTAAAAAACTGCGCAATTGGGTCACGGAGCTCGCATGGCCGCATGTCATAGTCTGAGAAGGTGCTGTTTGGAAAATCAGTAGTGTAGAATTTTGAAATTGAATTCGGACGGGAATGCAATTTTGGAGAGTAGTGAAACCTAAACGGCTTGTCAGAACGGTGACGACTGAAGAGCGGAACGGCACGGGAGTTCGTAGTGGGACCCACTGAAATTATTGGATCCACGTCAGCACGTGGCTAACTGCGTCCCCGTTTTCATCCTCGGTTTCCTTTTTTTTTTTTTTTTTTTTTTGAACCTCTCAACTCTGTATTAAAGTGTAGCATCTGTTCGTACAAGCAAAAGAGAACTCAACGCCCACACACACGACCAGACCTACACCTAAACACAGCGAAGAAACGCGTCCTTCGAGAGATCTTGCACGACTGTCACCACGCGGTGAGAGGTACCCGAAGAAAACGAACTCTCCACAAAACTCCACAAGCTCTACCAGCGACGACGGAGAGAAGAACGTCGCCGAGACGGCGAAAGCTAGGGAGACTAAAACCACAAAAACGCGTCAACATCGCCGCTACACTGACGCGCCGGGCAGATCGTCGCCAGCAAGCCGAAGAAAACCTGCTACAAAGGAGAAAACAAAACAGCCCATCCAGCAAGCTGATGGCGCGACCCACAGGCCACAGCCCACGGCCCACAAGCGCACTCCACGCGGCCCAAAGGCCCGGCGTCCCCGCGCGGCCACAAAACCATGAAGCCAACAGCCCACGAAGCAACACCACCCGGCCCACGAGACATCAGCCGCCTCCGACGAGCAGGCCGCCTCCGACTCCGACCGGCGGCGACGGCGAAGAGCTCCTCGACCAGGAGCCCCGAAGACCACCACGCCAGCAACCCCCACCGAGGATTACCAGCAGCCTCCCCTAGAACAAAAACTCCACCAGCACATCGACGGCGGCGGAGAGGACTTCGCCGACGAGACGGAGGTTGCTGAGGAGATTTATTCCACCGACACGCAGTCACCTCCGTGACCCTGCGCGCCCGGAAACTAGTCCCTTCGCCGGCAAGCCGCAGCAGCAGCGACACCCGTCGAAGAAAGGGGCCGCACCACAAAAGCAAAGCACGGCGAAGGGAACGAAGAGGGCTTCACCACCCCCAAAGACCTCGAGCCGCCTCCGTCAGCGCAAGCAGGGAAACCGCCGAAGATGGAAGAGAACGTCCTCCTCGCATCCCCACCGTCGCTTGCCGAAGCCGAAGACGCCGAGAAAAATGGATCCATGCCACACCGGCGACATGGACCAAACCTAATCTACCTAGAACCCTCTAGCCTAGGAGATATATACACCGGACGTCGAATCCGGCGGTCCCCCGACCTCCCGCGCCGACAAGGACACGCAGAGGCGAGGCGGACCGGCCGAAATCGACGCCGGACACGGGATCGCCCTCGATTCGCCGCTCCGAACTGTAGCTGGGGAAAAGAGCATCCTCGGTTTCCTGGTGTTAGGTTTACTCCTTGATTTCGTTTTAGGTTTAATTTGCTAAGATGTGCAGATGATACGTTTCAAAAAAAAAATGATGTGCAGAGGATGGTTCGGCAGAGTCACAAATCCTTGGCGTTATTTCTTTTGGCGATAACATATCCTAGAATGTACAAAAGCATGTGTGATATACTTGCTGTTGTGCATGCAGGTTCAGATGTGAACGTGGATGCGGAGGGGCGCGCGGCGCAGTGGCAAAGGCCACTGGCCTGCAGCGCTCCCGCCCGGGTTGGTAGCCTGGGTGAGGCATGGTACTGTAGCGCGAGCTGCAATGCGAGAAAAAAATCCCCTCGCTCCTCCGCACGACAAAGCTCAGGTTAAGAACTCGCGCCGATTCTCACCGGCCAGCTAAGTCCCTGTGTACGGGTGCGGAGGGGGGTTCGGGGGTTTTCTCGATCTGAGTGAGAAGATCATTCTCCTTAAAAAATACCCGAGGGCCGTCATACACCCCGCAGGTTTTTAAATGTGAACGTGTATTTATTAAGTTATTTGCTTACATGCATCGATCTGAAATATCTCGCTCCTTTTATAGTTTTTAGTAATATATATGTACAACATGCAACGTCATACCCTGTTCGTTTTGTTGACTTCTTTTTTGTCTTTTATTTAATTATATTTTTTTGAACACATGTGGCTGAAAATTCAAGAAACGATTTTGATGTGTTTGATAGTCATCTATATGAAATTTTTTTTATCAGATTTGTTCAATTATTAACAGGTAAAATTTTTATTAAATGTACACTATTGGTATAATAACATGATGTTTGCTCATGACTGCAAAGTCATAATTTCCCAGCAAAATATATAACATGAGGATAACAACAAGAACATCTCTATCACAAGTTTGGGGCCACTGCAAAAACCATTTCAGAGAAGAAAGTGAGGAATTGGTTATTACCTACCGCTCTCTACAAATCGAATGGCCAGGATCAATGCTAGCTGGTGGCCCCGCCCAGCATGGTAGGGGCACGGACGGAGTCGTAGCGAATTTGAGATGTGGCCGTGATTTTGCAGCATGTTGCGCATGGCCTCGCGTCGCAACCACAACAGCGTCTACTTTTCTCGTTGGGGTTGCTTCGTGTGGGTCCACACAGCATCAGTCCGACTCAGCAATCCGCGTTGGAATCTTGGTCTAATTGTGGTTTAGCCATGGTGCACGCACTCCACATTGGAGTGTTTTACTAGAAAACCCGCGCGTCGTTGCCGCGCGTATGCTGGTATTATTATGGCCTATGGGACCCCCTGTTTTTACCCTTGTTTTTATAAGACAACCATGAAACATATATCACTTAGTTCGATGCAAAGGTATCATAGATACTACTACAATGTTTCATGCACTTAAATAGTGGTGGCCTAAGCCATTGGTTGTAACATGACACACTGCATATATTAAGGAAGCAAAATAAAATTAATTTTGTCCAAAATATATTTGACTTCGTAAAAGATTAAAGATATTGTCATAACTTAATTTATTAACATAATAACCAGATCGAACTAATTTTAATATATGAAAAGACTGATCAATCATGAGATAAAACATGCATTAGGAGGGGGGATTATGAATGCTAGCTTCTATTTACATTATAATCACTTTAAAAATTGGTTGTATATTCCCTGTCATTGTGTGACTCATGTGGTTAAATCAGAATATATCATATTTGTAAGAATAATATCAGATAGACATGTTTTGAATCAAATTTTATATAGTTTTAGCAAAACAGTATTTTCATTTGCAAAAATCACCGTTGCTCCTTGCAAAAATCAGATGTACTATCATTTTTGCAGCCCTAAATAAAAAACTATCTGAACAAACTTGATAGAGTTATTAATAATGAGATATAGTGTGGAGGAGTCTATCATCAGCATCTCTGTGTTTTCTTATCTATCATAGAATTTTGGCTTTCAAATCAAGAGGAACTCTGATCATTGGACAGTTGGTGCAGGTTGTAACAACAACAACCCTCAAATTCTTGACATACATAGACTTTCACCTACCCAGCTACTCCTACTTTATTTTCTTTTTTGTTCTATGCTATTTTTCAGTTGTTGGAAGTATATAAAATATTATGTAACGTCCAATAGTGGCACATTCTTTAACTGCTGAGGTCACAGAAATACCCCAAGTTCACTATAAGATGAGGTATGACTTATGAAAAAGAAGAAATGACATGTACAATTAGGTTAGGCTACTACTTGAAAACCAACAAACTGAGACAGCCCTTCCAAAGCTGGTTGTAAATTTACATATTCCCATCGCATCAGTGTACATGAATAGAAGACTTACTACTTGATGGATAAATTGTTTTTCAGTCTGCAAAACAACATGACCACACCGTCAACAGCTGGTTCAAAAGGCACTGAAATTATTATCTATAAAATAAAACATTATTACTTCAAAAATTCAGGAAAACATTGAACCAATCTGTTTTACTGTCTGTATCATTGAAAAATAATGGAGCTTGCAAATATCCTACAAACGTAAAAATATTGGGTTTGTTAAATTGGTATCAATTGTAGTTATCTAGGATGCTCAGCTATTATCATTTCTCCAGATTCACGTTGTGAAGTCGCAACTGAACAATAGAATGTCGAACTGGAAAGTAGCAGGCTAGCAACAGCAATAACAACAAAAGGATCAGGTGCATTCAATCAATTGTCCTCTCTGGGCAGCTTCATAACACAGCACTGCATGACGACACTATGATGAATGGGCTACTACAAAATTGAGAGGCAAACTATATGTTGCCCAGGAAAAAGCAATGTTCTGCATGTCTCTATGTAATATTTTCTATCAGGAATTGAGGACGACTTAAAGCTTAAAAACGGGAAAAATTGGAAAACTAAGATAGGATGAGTTATAAATCCCTTCTTCAAACTAAATGGCAATGTAGTGGTCACTAAGTTCACGTATATAGCTCTATTTAGAATTTTGTCCTCAGCCACTTGGTGTCATACACGGTATTCATTATACTGAATTCGATTTAACAGTTTAACACTGAAGATAAGCCTATGAAGATCATAGCAAAGCAATACATGTGATAAACCTACCTTCATGGTCTCATCTGATGCAACTCTGTTTTTTTTTCTTTCTTTTTTCTGATTGTCCATAGCAGCCTGCAAAAAAGGGTATGCAAAGTTGTTATGACGCATTATAATGTTAGTATGATATGAGAAGAAACATGAAGCAACAGGAGAAAAAAAGAAGAGGTAATGGGAGTTTGTTTGATGGTAATGAGACCTTTAGGCTAGATCACTAAAAATGTCTCTGCAGACAACATTGTGTACTGTTAGGAAACTCAAGCAGGGTCATTTTCAATGAAAACACTTAGACCATTGGTGGCAGAATTTGGTGCTCCAACCAGCATAGCATCGGTAGAGGGCCTGCAAACAAATACGCAAAACAGAGAAAAGCTGTGTAAGTTGTGTGCAGCCTGAGAACCATAGCTACTAATCATATGCACGGTATCACAAAGGGTAACTATCCAGAAAACCTATCTATATCCACCCAGAATACCATTAGGCCAGTTTGGATCGTTCTATGTTACACGGGCAAAAGGTAATGAACACATGCCTTCACAACATGTCGAGCATGGAAACCATGTCCAAACCGGTGGGATAGTAATTTTGCTTACGTTTTCTACGGTGTTGAGTACCGACTATCGACTGCATCATGTGGGTCGGCCAAATATGGCATGGAACAGAACAACAGTATCGACAAATTTGTGATGGAGATAATAAAAATGGGAAGGTATCTAGGTTGTGTCTAATGCCTCTAGTAAGGAACAATGGACATCAGATAAGCAGAATGGAAGGCATAGATGGAGATGCGGCAGCCATACCAGTAGGCGAGCACATAGATGCCGTCGTACAGACTGGATAGATTCGGAATCAAAATTTGTAGGGAAGTCCTCCAAATAATTTGAGTGCCCTGCACTCGATACATCATCACCAGAGGGAGGCTCTGGAAAAAAGAGGAACGAAATATAAAGTATGGTTAAAGCTTGGATGTCAACATAAACTGAAAATTACGGGCATCTTCAAGGACACACATAACCATTATCTGTGGCAGCAGGCTTATACCTGAGTATACAGGCGTAGGCTGTCTACATTTTTTATGATGATTTAAGGCACAATGTTCTAGGACAAAGAGACATTGCCTGGATGTTACAGAAACAGGAATGAAAATTAAGATGACCAACAAGGGCGAAATGGAAAGTAAAAAAGGGAAAAAGAGACACTAACGCTCTACAATACATATATTGTTCATATCAACAAAGAAAAAACACACAGGACAAAATCTGAAAAAAAAAAAAAAAAGGGTAAAAGTAAATCAGGGACCCTCGATACAATACATTTTTACAAAGATAACATTGGTGAGCTATGAATTCATAACTGAATCTGACTGTCTACCGCAGGAACAGCACTCGTTGCTTCCTCCTATTTCACAGGAATTTGGAAAATTTTAAAAATGTAAAGAAACTAAGAGGATTGAATATTAACACGTGGAATCAAAGACATAACAAATCAATGATTTGTACCTGTATATACTATGATTTCACTTCTTTCAGCAGGAAATTGAAATTGCTTCAAGGAAATATGATGAGGTTATCAACTCGTACCAAGATGTGGCTGCCAAGCGCCTTCCCTTGTAGTTTCCTCTCCAGGGAAATGATAAATCGGCTGAAAGAAAACAAACGTGTTACAAATTAGCAACTGAATGAAGGAAAAGCTGGGCCGCGGGGGAACACCAGGGCAAGGACGCAGGAAAGCACGTGGCATACCTGCGGGCGCTGCGTGTCTTCTTCCTCCTGCCGGTGAATGTGAAAACCGTGAGGGCCGCGGATGGTGCGAATCAGCGGAGGATGCCGCGGGCAAGCAGGGCGAGAACGACTCCGATGCGCCCCGGCGGCTGGGGCAGTCAGGAGAGGGCAGCGGCAGAGCGAAGCAGGGTGATTGCTGCGAGGACGATGGGGAAGCAGGGTGGCGTGCGGATGTGGGGCACGGGAGGGAGTAACCTGGTGGAAAGGATAGTGCTCGGGCACAACGGCTGTGCGGCGACTCAAAGGAGGATGCCGCCACCGTGGGGAAGCAGGGCGAGAAGGGGAGGCGGCGCTGAACGTGGAGAGAGCGACGCCGTGGGGATCGGGCGGAGGCGACGGCGCAGTTGGGCTCGCGCGACGGGAGGAGAAACGGCGGCGTCCAGGTGAGCTACAGGTCGTGGCGCTAGAAGCTTCCTGACGAGGCGTGCCGGAGCTGGAAGAATCAACGGCTGAGGGACATCAGCTGCCGAATCAACGGCTGGTAGCAGATGAACAGTACTTGGACCAATCAAGATCCAGAGAACGGCACAGGTTTTAGATAGTAAGAGAAGAGATGCTCAACAGTCAGCATTCCGCATTGAGATTCTTGCGGAGCTGAATAACATGCATCATCTATCAGGATGAGCTTGGAGTTGGACAAGTGGTGCACAGAAGCTTAAATTTTCCATTCTTTTTTGGACAAGTAGGATTCAGTTAAGCACAAGGGCCTCTGTTGAATTTTTTTTGGTTACAATATTAGGTGGTTGAGTGTCCTCTGCAGAGAGTAAGGAGGAATATTGCAGCGTCCCGGGTGATTAAATCACCCGAAACTCCGTGTTTTCCGTACTTGCCCCAGGATCAACGACAAGTACACACGGTAATCACAGTGAAACCATAGCCATATCAAAATTTAACTAACAAATTTATTTGAAATTTACAAAAATATGGCTCAACGGCCGACGAAATACCTTAAGGAATAAAAAGACAGCGTAAACATAAAGGAATTCAAATCTCCAGCGTGTGCCCCGTGTTTATTCCCACAGGCAGTTGACTGGAAGTTGAACTCCTAGAAAGAATGGCATCGTTCCTCACCGAGATTCCCGTCATCTCTGAAACCAAGTTATCGGAGGCAAGCAATGCGGGTGAATAATAGCAAAATCATAATCATATGCAAGGCCAAATGAAGGAAGGTATAGTATGGTTACGTTTGCATAAATGAGCATATGGCAATCTAAAACTTGATTAATGAAATAATTACTAAATTAAATTGCTTGAATATAAATTGCATAAATGTAAGCACAAGTAAATATCATAAGAATAAAGTGTCATACTTGACCTCCAAGTCAAGTTCCTACAACAATCATCAACTATGCCATTCATATATTAATAACCATAATAATCATGATCAATTTTAATCCCAACCATTCTCTAAACAAAGACCTATCATTAAGGAGCTTGAGACCGCAAGCACGGCCATTCGAATGGATTATGACTCTGCAGAGTTTGTACGCTGTACCCATGGACAGTGAGTGACCGTCTGTGGTGTTGCAAGCACCGTGCACTCACGAAGTGTGCACATCGGTATCACGCATGACGTTTTCATTAGCCGTTTGTTAACCTTGCCTTCCCTAAATTGTAAAAATCCCTCCGTACCTACCAACTAACATCCCAGAGGTACAATTTTCCCCTCCTTCAAATATGGATAGTTAGGTAGGAATTAAGAAGGTACAATTCATTGTGTCAGCAAACTTTGATCCCACACGTTATAGTAATGGGAGCCCCTTCGAATAACCCCACCAAAATTCAGGAATTATCCGCACATTCTCTACTTCTAGAAGGCAAGGCAACATTCAACTAATTACTTAGCCATGGCCGTCCCATACCAGCATCCATGGTCGCACGATATTTCCCTAAATCAAGATACAGATGTACCGGTCCTTATGCGATGCGACGGGTCTCCAAAATCATGATTATCAAACAATCATTAATCCAATTTAACATTTCACATCAAAACCCGTCAACATCTAAATTATCATCATATATCATCAACAATAATTCCCCATCAACATAATCCGTAAATTTAATGATTATACATGTACTTACATTTATCCAAAATATAACCTTTCATTTTAGCAAGCTTAATTAGTAATTAATTATATCGTGAAGCTTAGAGCGTATGACTATTATGATAACCCAACCTATGATTACAAGGGGATATGATATAGTTCAACAAAGGGAATAAAATTAAATAGGTAGTATCTACCATTTCCCAAATGAGAAATTTTAGTGATATAAATTATGCACAAATTAATCCTACATATAAGCACTTAAATGCACTTGCAAAAATAGGATCAAAATGATCAAGGGGGTGTGCTTGCCTCGCACCTTTATATTTATACTTCATATGTCGATCTTCAAATGTTGATCTTCACGTGATGTAGTCCTCCGACGATTCACTCACGTTTACGATAAACACCGAGAGATCCAAATAAAGTCATCGATTGAAGATCCAATGAAATCTACAATAATTAATAGAAATATTTCGAATAAAAACCAAAGAGCATGATTATGGAATGCACTACATGAAAAATAAATATGTACTTGGAGTTCGTACGAACGGACCACGCGTATCGAATTCTATCGATAAATAAATAGAAGAAGTGATATTAGGGTTCTCGCGATTCCATTTATTCTACGGTGATAATTTGCTAAGAGATATATATTCATGGCCTTTTATAGGCCATATTCACCTAGACAAATTATTTATTATTTATTTTCTCTTGAATAAAAACATGCATGGATGTTATTTAGTTTAATTAATGCATGGCTAATATGATGGTATGCATAGATATCTATTTTCTAAATCTTTATGGTGAAGATGGCGAAATGCATATGCTTCATTGACAGTGATTGCGTGCATATCTATTATGTAAAATTCATAATTATTCCTGTTGATGAACATGGTGTTGTTCAAAGAGACATGAGCAAATAAATTAGATATTTATAACAAATATCCTTTGGATGATGTATATGTAATATGAAGCTATATGTTCTCAATGCACATAGAAACATCCTTATGGGTTAAAATAGGTATGCATATGAGTGCAATATAAATATATATATTCATGAGCATGAGATATATCCATTTAAGATAAGCTTCATTGAGCTAACTAAATTATCTAGACATAGTAAATAACTTTAGCGTAATTTATAGGTAAAAAGAGGCTACATACATGTGGAAACATTCCTATGGATTAAGATACTTATTTTTCCATAATCATTTTGGGTAAATCTATGTATGTATATGCAATCTACATATTTAGAGGAGATGCAAAGATATGTTATCGAGTTCTAGTTTGAATATGAATATTGTATAAATATTTCTTACATGCTCATGTAAAATCAGGAAAATGTTCCTATCATGTTTTCATCTACAATTATATTCTTAAATGCTAGATACTAGCATAAGCTATTAGTTATAACTGACATATTTATATTTTGCTAACAAGAAGTTCTATTTAACTTAGTATATATTTAGCTTCTTAATCATGGTATAACCTAGAGATGTGACCCTATGTTTATTTTATTTATCATAGCCAGAAAATATGTTCATACAGTGTAAAGAAAGCTATATATTCATGCACAGATGAGATGTTCATTTAATTAGGTTGATGAATCTATCATTTAAAGTAAAACTTACATGAAACTACCATTTTAGTTCATCATGTGACAACTAGGATACAATCTATATATTTAATTATAGAGATGGTATGCAATTCTATTGTACAAATAACAATTAAATTCTCATATAGAAACATGTTGTTTCTTAAGAAATAAAACAGTCTAGATATTTATTTTTCTAACATTTTTCCTATGATCAATTATGTGTCTACAGTGGAGATATATTCTGAAAAGTTCAAAGTAAATTAATCTTATTTGTTTTCTATATATAAATTCCCTAATCAATTATTTCTTAAACAAAGCATAAGGCTAACCTATTTGTTACTAGGAATTTTTCCTAAACACTTATATCATATTTTTACATAAGAAGGAGCCTAAAAACATCAGGAATTTTTCCAGCTATTTTTCTAAATTTTTCCTCACTATTCTTCTATCTATTTCGAACTAAGAACATCTAAAACGTTTTCTGGCCAATCGCAACGCGACACATCACTAGCTTTAGCAGCTAATTCCAATCAGCGCGTGTGAACAGTAGAGCGGCGGCGGGACGGCTCGCCGGCGACGAACTAGCGGCGGGCTTCGACGATGGTGTACAATATGCGATGCGCGGGCTTAGGGCTACAGCCCGTAGTCATCTTGTCGCCGGAGACAGCCTGTAGCGGCGGCGGCGCGTTGACCTAGGCGGCGCGGCGGCAGAGCAAACGGCGCAAAGCTAAATTTCAAACGCAAGCTACGAGTTTGTGTGCTCGCTTTGGTCATCTACGAGTCGTGTAGATGCTCACCGAAGCTTAGCTTGGGGCGGAGATGGCCGGGTAGCAACGCGACGAGCGCGGCGGCTGGACAGGTGAGGAGATCGGTGACGGCAGCCTACACGCGATTTCCAAGTGAAGATCAGAGGGGAATGAGGCTAGGCAGTCCAGAGATGCTAAAGGAACTAAAAGGAGACGTGGAGCTCACCGGAGAAGCTTCAATTCGTGGCAATGGCGGCGGCGGCCGAATTGGGGAAAAATGGAAATTCGTCGAATTGTCGCAACGATTGCAAACATGGTTAAGCTCTAGAGAAACAGGATGGCAATAGGAAGCCATTTGAGGGGTTGGTTGAGGGTTTTATAGGGCGAAGAGGCGGTTTCTCGCCGATTTTTGTTGGGCGGACTCACCTGTCAGTGAAGAGAAGAGAGAAGAAAGAGAAGAGAAGGGAGAGGGTTCCGGAAGGCGCGAGGTAGTGCAGGAGGGGTCGGCACGCGTCACTTCTCCCGGGGTCTCCACAGCAGCAGCACAGGCGGTGTCGCGGTGGCAACTCGGCGATGGCCGGTCGGCGTGGCGGCGTTGACGAGTTGGGAGGAGGAAGACGACGCGCGGCTCAGGCGGTTCGCAAGTTGGGCCAAGCGGGGCTGCGTCGGTTTGGGCCGGAATGAGGTAAGGTCTTCTTTCTCTTTTCTATTTCTTTTATTTTCTAAATGGGCCGAGCCCAGGATAAAGCCCATGAAGAGTTAAGAAGTTTTCTATTTCTACAACGGCAGGGAGTTTCTACTATTTTTCTCCCAAAGCAAACTTGCTCTAAAAATTCTGCTAAATTCACAGAAATTACTTCACTGTGAAGTTCACCTATGGCGAATTTTTCGAGATTTTTGGCTAAGTATATTTCCCACGAAAAATCTAACAAATTCTTGTGCACATGAAATGCCATATATGCATGAACTTGAAATTCCAGAAAAATTCAAATATAAAATTCAAACATAATCCAACATTATTTAGGGTTTATTTATACTAGTTCAGGCCCCTAATTTTTGGGATGTGACAGTTCCACCCCCCTTAAAAAGAATCTCGTCCTCGAGATTCCGCAAAGTGTTAGTGTGGATAATTACGAAGGTTAGCTCCAAGGTGTCAAATATTTTCGATCTTCGATACGCCATATGTGAGGATGATCTTGAAATTAACTGTCATAACATTATTAGTTCTTCGTCTTCGGTATGCCACGCGTAGAGAACAATCTTCACGTATTCCTCTTACTTCTTCTTCGATATGGTAGATTTCTTGAAGTTGTTCTCCGATGTAGTATATATGTCCTTCATGCTTGATGAATATTGGTATCTTGAGGAAGAGGAATCCTTTTAAAAGAAATCTTTGGGGTTTTGTTAACATTTGTTAGTGAGGATTGTAAAAATTTTTCTTCGGCTCATAAAAGAGGTTAGCACTCGTATAATCAAAATATTAGTAGAGTTAGATATATCTTATGTCCTACCCCCCTTAAATAAATTTTAACCTATCATTCATAAAACACTTGAAATGCAATGCACAACACATAAAGTTAGTTCCTTCATCTTCGAGATTTTTGTAGCAATGAGTCATCTTCTTATATTCTCCTTGCTTCCACCTTGATGTAGTCGCTACTTTCTTGTCCTTGAAGTACCTTCATGAAGTCCCTTTCCTCTATCTTGAGAAAATACTTGATCTTCTACGACGATGTTAGGTGAAAATCCCGGATCACATATTAGTGTTCCTCGTCTTTGGTGTTATCTCACCATGAGTGTTAGTATTACATATTTTTCTACTTTTAACTTTTATCGAAAGTAAGCAAGCACCAATATGATCAAAGGAGAAAATTTTATTTTATTCAACATAATGCATAAAGGCTTTCAGATATAGGTTCGGGAGTAAGAGAAATATTTAAGTGGATACTTATATCAAAGATATTATGTTATTTTCAAAATCACAGGAAAGTTTTGATGAAATAATCTATTGAAGAATGGAGTCAAGAGTGGTAGGCTAGTAATCCAATGGAGTTTTAGGATCATGTAAGCAATTAAATTTATAAAGGTGAAACAAAACCATTATGATTGGTTATGGAACAATTTTGAATGCCACGAGTCTCAATAAATGAATAAGGGAAAAATTTCTTATATTCAAAGGAATATGAGGTTTTCAAATCGTAAGAATGTTTTTATGAATTTTGACCAACCAAAGAACGGAAGTCAAAATCAATAGGCTAGTGTTCCAATGGAATTCGACCTCGGGAAAACGGATAAGTTTACCAAGATAAAGTAAAATCAATAGGATTGGCTTTCAAATGACTCGAATGGCATGTTGGTCATTGAAGGAGATATGAGTACAACACTTGCCATCCGAGAAGAATGACCACCAATCCTTGCAACCAAAAATTACCTAGTAGGAACATCAGGATGGTTTAGGAACCTACTCCAAGGTTTACGAGGCAAGTTTCTTTAGGACAAGATCAAAACAAATTTTAGAGCAAGTCAATATGGATTTAATAAAATAATGAGGGACTCTAAATATATGATCAATGCGACCTATGACAATATGGGCATGTGTAACAATGTGATACAATACTTATTAAAGTATGATCAGCGAATTGGTAATAAATGGTAGAATGACTTGACATTCAAGTAAGGATGGTGAACAATTCATGACAACAAGGTTTATTCATGAATTGTATAAGGAATTATTCCAAGATTTTCAAGATAATTACCTTAGAATATACCAGATCAAAGAAATTTCTAAAATCAGGTTAACATAGAACAATAGGTTTCTATGCTTCGTGAATCATGGAAATTAAGGTTTTCATTGAAGCATATAAAAATCAAGGTTGATTCTAGAGACTACATCAATATAAATCAAGTGATCTCTTGGTTGAACAATTCAAGGAAAATATTGTTCTCGATTCAAGGGTATCAATGGGTATCAAATCAATGGACATCGAGTCAATAAAATAAAGGAATAGTATTATAAGGTAAAATAGTTAGACAAAACAATTAGGCATATAAAGACAACATTGAAATGCTTTAGGAAGGTATTCGAAGATGGTCATACCTTCAATTTTTACCAAATGGTGAACAAGATAGAAAAGTTAAGAAATGAGATGATATGATATTCTCATTTCCCTTTTTTTTTAATAAAAGATGACAATAGGATATGTTTATTCAAAATAAATCAAGGAGGCTTAGAGTAGCAATTCGATCTACCTTATAAATGATCATTAGTTAGCAAAACTAAGATCTTAAAGTAGGCATGATTTTCAAATTTTAAGCAAATTGCTACTAGAAAATCGATAGTTAGTAGGATAGATAAGAATTAGAATCTTGAGATTTTTCCTCATGGATCAAAGATTATAAAATTGATTGGTAGTCAAGTGAGGAAATGTTCTCATAGATGATAGGTCATAGAATTCAACAACGATGATTAATAAATGATCATGGGCATTAATGTGGTTTTCTAAACAAACAATAGAATATTAAAATAAATTTGGCAAATACTTTCACGTTCCCGCAAAATGCTTGAATGAAGCATTGATTAAATGGAAGATTTTATACTATGCAACTGGGATACTTTGTAAGAATTTTTTTTTTTTTGAAACCATCGTCATTTCATAGGGAATAAAGAATATTCAAGTTTCAAAATGGATGGAATGTACAAATATTTTATGATGAAAGAAAATTTTGTTGACTTGGAAACACAAGACAATTCTTAGGAGTTTCATACGGCGAAGAGGTGCAAATGAACAACCATGATGGAAATCAAGGAGTTGGAAAACAAAGATGAGTTGGAAAACAAAGATATCATGGTTATAGAAATTAATTCTATCCTTCCTTCAAATAATGGAATATAATTATTGATTTATGAAGGAAAAGTGGAATGGGTTTTGGCAAGGAAACGAAAATTCTTCATACTAGTAAATTTTCATAGGAGGTTGTTTGGATAAAATAATCACGCTATGCAAAACGTGATGCAAGGTACAAATGACTTTAGGAATATCTCCATCTAGAATTAAAATAATGGAAATCAAGTTTTTAATGATCTCGTAAAAATGAAAAGAGAAAAATAGATTATTTTCAAAAGAAGAAATATGATACGATAAATGTGTACTTTTTTCTACTATATGTTAAACTAAATCTACATGAATCAAAGAGGCAAGGCATACTAAGGATACAAAAGGAATAAATATGTGAAAATGTGGTATCCTTTTGAAATTAAAGTAATCAACAAAGGAGAATAACAACATGGATAGGATACTAATATAATTATCAAGGATAATATTGGACATGTAGGATCAATGCCAAAAGCGATTTTAAAATATGACATATTTCAACAAAATGATAATGACATTGGGTTAACAAGAGAGATAGCATGATTTTGTCACGGTGTATGTCATGCATGGAAATGATTAGAGAAGAAAGTTTGATAACTTTGGTCAAACATATGCAATTGGGGGGGTTACTAAGTATAGATTAGGATATATAATTAGCAACATCTCGATGTTAGAGTTAACATATGCCATAGTCAAAGTCGGTATGTTGTTATTCTAATGGATGGTTAGTAAAACTATTTATTTTAGTATCTAGCTTCATGTTTTAGAAAAGAAATCCGAAACCACATGGAAACACCAAATCAAAAAGAACGAGCAAATCGACCGCAAATAGATACTCCGGGATTTTTGAAAACAATTTTCATCTTATTGATTATATTCATAGGTCTTTATGGCATAGCACTTTTAAAATGCCATATAATCCTACCTTAATATTTTCTTTCTACGGCCTATATATCTATACCTCCTAAGAAATTTTGAAAAGAATAAGAGAAGAGATCTTATTATTACCATCGCATTTTCACTACATCTTCTTCCTTGTCTCATGATAAATATAGAAGAAATAAGATTAGGAAGAAAATAGAATCAATGTCAAGATGAGATACAAGAAAGAATATTTAAGATCAAGGTGGGGAAAAGAAAGCAATTTCTTCTTCTTCTTTTTCTCCTTAACTAAGAAAGAGATAAGAGTGAGTAAATAATTTCTTAAAATCAAATAAGAATATAGATGAGAAAAGAGACTAAGATTTAAGAAAGGTAGAGAAAAATCCCTATAATTTCCTTAAATATATTTGAGAATTTTAAAAATATGGCTTCAATTTACTAATCTAATCTAACGACCAGTCTATCTAGGGTCAACCTGCAGTCAATATGGCTCTGATACCACCTGCAGCGTCCCGGGTGATTAAATCACCCGAAACTCCGTGTTTTCCGTACTTGCCCCAGGATCAACGACAAGTACACACGGTAATCACAGTGAAACCATAGCCATATCAAAATTTAACTAACAAATTTATTTGAAATTTACAAAATATTGGCTCAACGGCCGACGAAATACCTTAAGGAATAAAAAGACAGCGGTAACATAAAGGAATTCAAATCTCCAGCGTGTGCCCCGTGTTTATTCCCACAGGCAGTTGACTGGAAGTTGAACTCCTAGAAAGAATGGCATCGTTCCTCACCGAGATTCCCGTCATCTCTGAAACCAAGTTATCGGAGGCAAGCAATGCGGGTGAATAATAGCAAAATCATAATCATATGCAAGGCCAAATGAAGGACGGTATAGTATGGTTAAGTTTGCATAAATGAGCATATGGTAATCTAAATTTGATTAATGAAATAATTACTAAATTAAATTGCTTGAATATAAATTGCATAAATGTAAGCACAAGTAAAATATCATAAGAATAAAGTGTCATACTTGACCTCCAAGTCAAGTTCCTACAACAATCATCAACTATGCCATTCATATATTAATAACCATAATAATCATGATCAATTTTAATCCCAACCATTCTCTAAACAAAGACCTATCATTAAGGAGCTTGAGACCGCAAGCACGGCCATTCGAATGGATTATGACTCTGCAAAGTTTGTACGCTGTACCCATGGACAGTGAGTGACCGTCTGTGGTGTTGCAAGCACCGTGCACTCACGAAGTGTGCACATCGGTATCACGCATGACGTTTTCATTAGCCGTTTGTTAACCTTGCCTTCCCTAAATTGTAAAAATCCCTCCGTACCTACCAACTAACATCCCAGAGGTACAATTTTCCCCTCCTTCAAATATGGATAGTTAGGCAGGAATTAAGAAGGTACAATTCATTGTGTCAGCAAACTTTGATCCCACACGTTATAGTAATGGGAGCCCCTTCGAATAACCCCACCAAAATTCGGGAATTATCCGCACATTCTCTACTTCTAGAAGGCAAGGCAACATTCAACTAATTACTTAGCCATGGCCGTCCCATACCAGCATCCATGGTCGCACGATGTTGACGGTCCTTAGAGCAAGAATTTTACCGTCAATTACCTTCATAAAAGAATTAAAATGAACACCAAACATAGTGGTAGGGGTTTATTACTAATCAATTCCACAAGTGTTGGTGAATTTGTGAGTGCAGCTGCATTTCTAGGAAACCGGGGAAAAGGAAGCATAAAAGGCCCACTCTGCAAACACCGAATTTCCCCGTCATAAGGAAATCTCCCCAAAAGCCCAATATCAAGGAGATATGAAGAAAGATCATCTCTTGGAGATCCTCAACAATGGCAAAAGATATATGGATCCACCAAATCAACCCATACCATATTCCAGAGAGGACCCACCACTCCGAGAAATCAGCATCGGCAGCCAAGGATGACATACACCAAAAGGGATACAAACCTTATTCACCTTGGGTCAACACATTGAGATACATCATTAGAACCCAAAGGGAGACTCCTTGGCCAAAGCCCAAGAAAGATATCACTCCGGCAAGTCCACGGTCATCGCAGAAATCACCCGGGATGGAGAAAGGCCAAAATACAGTCATCTGGACTCATCCTGGGCCATACACCGGGGAGAGGCCTTATGAGGACCCCATGGACCACTACACCAAGGCCCAAGGCCATAGGGGCCAAGGGGGGGTCGGCCGACCCCAAACCCTGGGTCGGCCGACCTGCTACAGTGGCCTTTCTGCCCATTTTTCTGTGGCGGTTCCCCACCGACGTACCAAGGTCGGTTCTGCCTGCAATCAATGCCACCGACCTAAGGAACCGCCTCAATTCCACCGCCTTTGGAGGCTATAAATAAAGGGGTACCCCCCCTCCCCTCAAGACACACAAGAAGGAGAGCTTCATTCCCCCCCAAGGGCCTAGAGCCCCTTGTACACTAGTAGAATAGGGAGAGAGTAGGGTAGGAGAGAAGGGTAGTCCTCCCCTTGTGAGGACCTTGCCCAAATCTTGTACCTTGGAGGATACTTATTCATAGTGAAGTGTTCTTCGTTCGTTCATCGTTCGTTCGTCGTTCGTTCATCGTTCATCGTTCGTTCGTCGTTCGTTCATCGTTCTTTCGTCGTTCATCTTCATTACAAGTGAGTATTCTTGATCTTCTATTGGATTGAATATTTCTATTCTAGTATAAGTTCTTCTTTTACCTGCTTGCATGATCATCGTTCCATTCAAGTAAGCATTTAGAGGCGGAATTTATCTTTAGTCTTGTGAACTAGAATAGGTCCGGCAGCTAGGATTTGATTGCCTTGTTGTCACGTGACCTTGGGACTGGCATAGGGACTTAATTGCTCTAGTGTCGCGTGTCCTAAGAGAGAGTCGCCGGTAGGTGGTGACAGCCCTACTTGCTTAATCCTCTCTGTTCTAGTGAATTGACTTCTTGGAATCGGTCTGGCAGCGAAGACTTAATTGCTTTGTTGTCACGCGACCCTAGGACTGGCCTAGGCACCTAATTGCCCTAGTGTCACGTGTTCTAGTAGGGGGGTTTGCCAGTAGGTGGTGACAGCCCTGCTGTGTTTACTCTTCCTTATTCCAGATAGAACTTCATCCATAGGAATCCTCTCTACCCATACCTACCATCCTTCTTTGTGTCCTTGGACCAGCTAGACTAGTAGATAATTCCATTCCACTCCGTTCCTTTGGGAAAATATAAATAACGATACCCTTGAATACTCACGGGTGAAGTGCTACAACGGTATTCTCCGTACGCTTGCGGATTTATTCGTGACGTAAGAAATACCAACAAGCATTTCTGGCGCCGTTGCCGGGGAACGGTTGTTGCTTTTTTATCTTCGAACCTAGTTGGTCCTCGTATTGTATCCTTTCAAAAAAAAAAAAAAAAATCTTTCTTTCATTGCTTTTCCTTTCTCCATCATCAAGCTTCCACCATCTATTCTTCCTATCCTATCCCCATCATCACCTATCCAATTAAAAGAAAATACCAAAAACATTTATCATGGAGCCAGAACCTACAATCGAATCATTTTCTGCTCCAAGGGGAGAGTTATTTGAGCCACCACCATCTTCAAAACCAATTTCCTCATCTGGCTATCACTCCACCCCGCCTTTATAACCATGGTACGGAAACGACCCTTCTCTGGACTTGAGCATGAAAATCCGTATCACCATCTGCGAGAGTTCGAGCACTTGTGTTCATGCATCGTGATCGAAGGCATGTCACAAGAAACAGTGAAATGGAAGTTGTTTCCTTTCTCCCTTCAAGATAAAGCGAAACAATGGTACATATACATACTTGCAGTCGGAAGCACGTACGGTGATTGGGAAAAGCTTCGAGATAAATTTTGCTTAGCCTTCTTTCCCTTATCCCGCGTCGTTGCCCTCCGTGAGGAAGTTCTCAACTTTCGTCAGAACGAGAAGGAGTCTGTAGGTGCGGCCTGGGCTAGGTTTTCCTTGCTAACTCTTTCCGGCCCAAACTTGTCTATTCCCGACCACATGTTATTGCAACACTTCTATATGGGTCTAGACAAGGACTCCGCCCTATACCTTGACATCACCGCTGGAGGGTCTTTTGCTACCAAAACCCCGACAGAAGGAAGAGCGCTCCTAGAACTTATCCAAGAAAACTCTTCCTATGTTGATGATCTGAAAATGCCTCTCCAAGAGTCAAGCCATGAGGAGCCCTCAACATCCGAGTCAAACCTTACATCGACCACATCCCAAGATTCGCCTGTTGAGCCCTCTCCTGTACCAAGAACAATGAAGGAGGAAGAAGAAATTCAACCTCTTGAGTTCCCTTTATTCGAGGAAGATCTTTCTGATGATTATGGAAACACCTCGAACTACACTTGGGAAAAGATGCCTCCTACTCCTCCCGATCCTCTCAAGGAACCATTTCTCAAGGAGGATATGAAGGCAAGTCCTCGGAAAACCTCTTTCGCTACCACTACCACTCAAAATCCTTTGGCGAAACCTCATATCAATCATGAACCACTTGAGTTCTCGGACGAATACAAGGAATATCTTGATAAACAATCTCAAAATCCTTCAAACTATACTTGGATCCCGAAGCCTACGGCACACCTTCCTCGTTTTGACCCTAATAACAAACCTTGAAATCCTCTTCTGCCTGTCACCCCAAACAATCGAATAGTGCAGCCTCCTGATCCAGAGCAGAATCCGCTTGAGGAAGTTAAGATTGTATCATCTTTTGTACCTACCAAGCCTGCTTTGTTTGAGGACATAGAGCTTTCCATCAAAGAGAGGATGAGTTGGAAGAAACTTTTCACCTATCCAAAACCGTACGGCCTTCATCATCATTTCCTGAGCCTCTTCCCCTATCCCTCCATACGCCGTTCTTGATGGTGATCAAGAACCCCTTGATAAGAAAAACTTCCAGGCTATGGACATTCTTGAGGCATCGACTCTAGTGTATGAACAACATGAAACTTTGCATGAGCATAAGAGCTTCCTTCTTGAAAACCCACAAGACACATGCTCATATGACCCTCCTCTAGAGTCAATAATCATCGGTGCCAAAACCATGCCTGAGCTCTACAACCTCCATAAGGCTTCCTTTTGCTATTTGTTCTTTAGGATGGTTGTAGATGCTTTCATTTATCATAAATATTGCAAATATCGTGGTTGTATATTGGCACTAACCTTGCAGACATTCTCCGGAGCCACAACATCAAGCCAAACATGACGGAGAAAAGTCTTGCTCGTCAGACTTAAAATGACGATGCCCTCGCCGACAGGATAACCGGCAGTTATCTCTTTTGTTGCATTTCTTTACATGATAAAATCTAAAATAAAATAAAAAAATTTCAATACAAAAAAAAAAGAATTTATATGAATAAACTAGGCGCTTTTATTTCCCTTTCAAACATATAACGCGCCTTGAGTTATTTTGTCAAATTCAATAAATTTAGGCTCCCCGGTCTTTAACCCCGGTAGAGTCCTTTTTATTTCCACATTTGTTTGTTTCTCTTGAATAAATAAGCCAGGTACAAGAACAAGTGTGGGGGAGATCCCTCGTTCTTCATCAAGCACACACTCGAGATCTCCCACCAACACGATGCACAACATCGCACCAATAAACACGCGAATGAGTGGAGCCATCGGGACTAGAAGACAAAGATCAATCACATGACCCCTCTTGGTCTCCACTTCATCTAAGGCGACGGTTTGCGCATCCTATACCCTACTCTCCAATTCTTGAGTTAGAATAAATTTCTTGCATCAATCACCAAAATTTAACTCAATGATAAGAACAAATCTTTTTATCCCTCAACATACATGCTTCTGTTTGGTTGGCCTGCATACTCTTTATTCCTCGCTTCGCACACTTGTTTCTTGTGAACACCAATATCATAGGAACCCATGTTTATCTAAGTTGTTGGCGAGTGTGATATGGTTGGATGATAGGAATCTTGCTTCTTCTGTATAGAGTACTTGGGAATTTATTTGCAAAATTGAAAATCCATAGCTTTGCACTCCTCAATGATCGATCTTATATTCCTACCAGAGCCAAATAATGATCACATTGAAAACCCCTACAAAATGCTGCTTGCTATTGCTTTGAGCTTTGTCAAATTGTGTGACCCTTGTGAGATGCTTGTCATATTTTCTTGATCAAGAATCACGTCACACACCACCTTCACTCATCCACCAAATAATTATTTCATCATGCCACATCCACGTGCTAACTTCTACACTGGAAGTTAGCAACACCATTCCCATCCATCCATCCATCCATCCACCAAATAAATACTCCATCACTTGTTGTTGATGTCCCTCTCCAAACATTCTTGCAAAAAGAGACATGGCTATCCAAAAAAAAAAAAAAAAAAAAAAAAAAAAGAAGAGAAGAGAAAAAGAATGATCATATGCATGAGCAAGAATAAAAGAGAGACATGCTCGAACATGTTGAGCATGATTAAAAAAAAAAAAAAAAAGAGAGAGAGAGAAAAAAAAAAAAAAAAAAGAAGAGAAAAAGAAAAGAAGTGATAGCCATGTTCTCAAAAGAAAATCAATCATGAGAGGGACATCATCGCATCAAGGAGTATCCATCTCATTCTATCTTCCACACACATATCCACACACATGCACATTCTTGATCAGATTGTATGGCTTGTTTTCTCTTTTGGATCCATTCTTTGACTTAGCAATATAAGTGATGCAAGTATGCTCCTTTTCATCCCTACCAAGCTCCACACAAAGCCTTACATAGAAGTAGGATGAAAAGAGGCAACCCATTGCCTTGGTGAGGAATCATACACATTGAGCGATCCGAGAGTTATCATTCGAGGAGTACAAGCTATGTTCTTCTTTTGAAAATTCTATCAAAAACCAAGTTACTCAACAGGGGAGTAATGATGACTTGAATCAAGACCGTTCCATTCCTCAACCGCCCAAGATGACATGGTAGACACATCAAAGTTCACAGGTGCAGGTATGGCTTGGAGTAACTTGTATGCTAGCATCATACCAAAGGGAGTTTTGTTCCACCTTAGTCCTTCAGCTTTACTCGAGGACGAGCAAAGGCTAAGTGTGGGGGAGTTGTTGACGGTCCTTAGAGCAAGAATTTTACCGTCAATTACCTTCATAAAAGAATTAAAATGAACACCAAACATAGTGGTAGGGGTTTATTACTAATCAATTCCACAAGTGTTGGTGAATTTGTGAGTGCAGCTGCATTTCTAGGAAACCGGGGAAAATGAAGCATAAAAGGCCCACTCTGCAAACACCGAATTTCCCCGTCATAAGGAAATCTCCCCAAAAGCCCAATATCAAGGAGATATGAAGAAAGATCATCTCTTGGAGATCCTCAACAATGGCAAAGATATATGGATCCACCAAATCAACCCATACCATATTCCAGAGAGGACACCACTCCGAGAAATCAGCATCGGCAGCCAAGGATGACATACACCAAAAGGGATACAAACCTTATTCACCTTGGGTCAACACATTGAGATACATCATTAGAACCCAAAGGGAGACTCCTTGGCCAAAGCCCAAGAAAGATATCACTCCGGCAAGTCCACGGTCATCGCAGAAAATCACCCGGGATGGAGAAAAGGCCAAAATACAGTCATCTGGACTCATCCTGGGCCATACACCGGGGAGAGGCCTTATGAGGACCCCATGGACCACTACACCAAGGCCCAAGGCCATAGGGGCCAAGGGGGGGTCGGCCGACCCCAAACCCTGGGTCGGCCGACCTGCTACAGTGGCCTTTCTGGCCCATTTTTCTGTGGCGGTTCCCCACCGACGTACCAAGGTCGGTTCTGCCTGCAATCAATGCCACCGACCTAAGGAACCGCCTCAATTCCACCGCCTTTGGAGGCTATAAATAAAGGGGTACCCCCCTCCCCTCAAGACACACAAGAAGGAGAGCTTCATTCCACCCCAAGGGCCTAGAGCCCCTTGTACACTAGTAGAATAGGGAGAGAGTAGGGTAGGAGAGAAGGGTAGTCCTCCCCTTGTGAGGACCTTGCCCAAATCTTGTACCTTGGAGGATACTTATTCATAGTGAAGTGTTCTTCGTTCGTTCATCGTTCGTTCGTCGTTCATCTTCATTACAAGTGAGTATTCTTGATCTTCTATTGGATTGAATATTTCTATTCTAGTATAAGTTCTTCTTTTACCTGCTTGCATGATCATCGTTCCATTCAAGTAAGCATTTAGAGGCGGAATTTATCTTTAGTCTTGTGAACTAGAATAGGTCCGGCAGCTAGGATTTGATTGCCTTGTTGTCACGTGACCTTGGGACTGGCATAGGGACTTAATTGCTCTAGTGTCGCGTGTCCTAAGAGAGAGTCGCCGGTAGGTGGTGACAGCCCTACTTGCTTAATCCTCTCTGTTCTAGTGAATTGACTTCTTGGAATCGGTCTGGCAGCGAAGACTTAATTGCTTTGTTGTCACGCGACCCTAGGACTGGCCTAGGCACCTAATTGCCCTAGTGTCACGTGTTCTAGTAGGGGGGTTTGCCAGTAGGTGGTGACAGCCCTGCTGTGTTTACTCTTCCTTATTCCAGATAGAACTTCATCCATAGGAATCCTCTCTACCCATACCTACCATCCTTCTTTGTGTCCTTGGACCAGCTAGACTAGTAGATAATTCCACTCCGTTCCTTTGGGAAAATATAAATAACGATACCCTTGAATACTCACGGGTGAAGTGCTACAACGGTATTCTCCGTACGCTTGCGGATTTATTCGTGACGTAAGAAATACCAACACACGATATTTCCCTAAATCAAGATACAGATGTACCGGTCCTTATGCGATGCGACGGGTCTCCAAAATCATGATTATCAGACAATCATTAATCCAATTTAACATTTCACATCAAAACCCGTCAACATCTAAATTATCATCATATATCATCAACAATAATTCCCCATCAACATAATCCGTAAATTTAATGATTATACATGTACTTACATTTATCCAAAATATAACCTTTCATTTTAGCAAGCTTAATTAGTAATTAATTATATCGTGAAGCTTAGAGCGTATGACTATTATGATAACCCAACCTATGATTACAAGGGGATATGATATAGTTCAACAAAGGGAATAAAATTAAATAGGTAGTATCTACCATTTCCCAAATGAGAAATTTTAGTGATATAAATTATGCACAAATTAATCCTACATATTAAGCACTTAAATGCACTTGCAAAAATAGGATCAAAATGATCAAGGGGGTGTGCTTGCCTCGCACCTTTATATTTATACTTCATATGTCGATCTTCAAATGTTGATCTTCACGTGATGTAGTCCTCCGACGATTCACTCACTTTACGATGAACACCGAGAGATCCAAATAAAGTCATCGATTGAAGATCCAATAAAATCTACAATAATTAATAGAAATATTTCGAATAAAAACCAAAGAGCATGATTATGGAATGCACTACATGAAAAATAAATATGTACTTGGAGTTCGTACGAACGGACCACGCGTATCGAATTCTATCGATAAATAAATAGAAGAAGTGATATTAGGGTTCTCGCGATTCCATTTATTCTACGGTGATAATTTGCTAAGAGATATATTCATGGCCTTTTATAGGCCATATTCACCTAGACAAATTATTTATTATTTATTTTCTCTTGAATAAAAACATGCATGGATGTTATTTAGTTTAATTAATGCATGGCTAATATGATGGTATGCATAGATATCTATTTCTAAATCTTTATGGTGAAGATGGCGAAATGCATATGCTTCATTGACAGTGATTGCGTGCATATCTATTATGTAAAATCATAATTATTCCTGTTGATGAACATGGTGTTGTTCAAAGAGACATGAGCAAATAAATTAGATATTTATAACAAATATCCTTTGGATGATGTATATGTAATATGAAGCTATATGTTCTCAATGCACATAGAACATCCTTATGGGTTAAAATAGGTATGCATATGAGTGCAATATAAATATATATTTTCATGAGCATGAGATATATCCATTTAAGATAAGCTTCATTGAGCTAACTAAATTATCTAGACATAGTAAATAACTTTAGCGTAATTTATAGGTAAAAAGAGGCTACATACATGTGGAAACATCCTATGGATTAAGATACTTATTTTTCCATAATCATTTTGGGTAAATCTATGTATGTATATGCAATCTACATATTTAGAGGAGATGCAAAGATATGTTATCGAGTTCTAGTTTGAATTGAATATTGTATAAATATTTCTTACATGCTCATGTAAAATCAGGAAAATGTTCCTATCATGTTTTCATCTACAATTATATTCTTAAATGCTAGATACTAGCATAAGCTATTAGTTATAACTGACATATTTATATTTTGCTAACAAGAAGTTCTATTTAACTTAGTATATATTTAGCTTCTTAATCATGGTATAACCTAGAGATGTGACCCTATGGTTTATTTTATTTATCATAGCCAGAAAATATGTTCATACAGTGTAAAGAAAGCTATATATTCATGCACAGATGAGATGTTCATTTAATTAGGTTGATGAATCTATCATTTAAAGTAAAACTTACATGAAACTACCATTTTAGTTCATCATGTGACAACTAGGATACAATCTATATATTTTAATTATAGAGATGGTATGCAATTCTATTGTACAATAACAATTAAATTCTCATATAGAAACATGTTGTTTCTTAAGAAATAAACAAGTCTAGATATTTATTTTTCTAACAATTTTTCCTATGATCAATTATGTGTCTACAGTGGAGATATATTCTGAAAAGTTCAAAAGTAAATTAATCTTATTTGTTTTCTATATATAAATTCCCTAATCAATTATTTCTTAAACAAAGCATAAGGTTAACCTATTTGTTACTAGGAATTTTTCCTAAACACTTATATCATATTTTTACATAAGAAGGAGTCTAAAAACATAAGGAATTTTTCCAGCTATTTTTCTAAATTTTTCCTCACTGTTCTTCTATCTATTTCGAACTAAGAACGTCTAAAACGTTTTCTGGCCAATCGCAACGCGACACATCACTAGCTTTAGCAGCTAATTCCAATCAGCGCGTGTGAACAGTAGAGCGGCGGCGGGACGGCTCGCCGACGACGAACTAGCGGCGGGCTGCGACGATGGTGTACACTATGCGATGCGCGGGCTTAAGGGCTACAGCCCGGTAGTCATCTTGTCGCCGGAGACAGCCTGTAGCGGCGGCGCGGCGTTGACCTAGGCGGCGCGGCGGCAGAGCAACGGCGCAAAGCTAAATTTCAAACGCAAGCTACGAGTTTGTGCTCGCTTTGGTCATCTACGAGTCGTGTAGATGCTCACCGAAGCTTAGCTTGGGGCGGAGATGGCCGGAGGTAGCACGGCGACGAGCGGTGGCGGCTGGACAGGGGAGGAGATCGGGGACGGCAGCCTACACGCGATTTCCAAGTGAAGATCAGAGGGGAATGAGGCTAGGCAAGTCCAGAGATGCTAAAGGAACTAAAAGGAGACGTGGAGCTCACCGGAGAAGCTTCAATTCGTGGCAATGGCGGCGGCGGCCGAATTGGGGAAAAATGGAAATTCGTCGAATTGTCGCAACGATTGCAAACATGGTTAAGCTCCAGAGAAACAGGATGGCAATAGGAAGCCATTTGAGGGGTTGGTTGAGGGTTTTATAGGGCGAAGAGGCGGTTTCTCGCCGATTTTTGTTGGGCGGACTCACCTGTCAGTGAAGAGAAGAGAGAAGAAAGAGATAGAGAAGGGAGAGGGTTCCGGAAGGCGCGAGGTAGTGCAGGAGGGGTCGGCACGCGTCACTTCTCCCGGGGTCTCCACAGCAGCAGCACAGGCGGTGTCGCGGTGGCAACTCGGCGATGGCCGGTCGGCGTGGCGGCGTTGACGAGTTGGGAGGAGGAAGACGACGCGCGGCTCAGGCGGTTCGCAAGTTGGGCCAAGCGGGCTGCGTCGGTTTGGGCCGGAATGAGGTAAGGTCTTCTTTCTCTTTTCTATTTCTTTTATTTTCTAAATGGGCCGAGCCCAGGATAAAGCCCATGAAGAGTTAAGAAGTTTTCTATTTCTACAACGGCAGGGAGTTTCTACTATTTTTCTCCCAAAGCAAACGTGCTCTAAAAATTCTGAAAAATTCACAGAAATTACTTCACTGTGAAATTCACCTATGGCGAATTTTTCGAGATTTTTGGCTAAGTATATTTCCCACGAAAAATCTAACAAATTCTTGTGCACATGAAATGCCATATATGCATGAACTTGAAATTCCAGAAAAATTCAAATATAAAATTCAAACATAATCCAACATTATTTAGGGTTTATTTATACTAGTTCAGGCCCCTAATTTTTGGGATGTGACAAATATTGATTAATATATTCCCTTTCTAAAAAGATACGTAACCTTGTTGATTGGTCTTGTCTGTTTTTTATTGGAACGTGACTTAGCTCTGCGTTCTGAATATATCGTTTCCGAAGTAGAATTCTTCACAATTCATATGAATTAGTTGAATCCATCTCCCGCCAAAAAAAAAAACTTCAATCCATGTAAATTAGGAATGCATCATGGCTGGAAATGGGACATGTACCATGATAGTTTTGACAACCCTTTAAGTTGGAGAAAAAGAAGAGATCGATGAAAAGCTGGTCACATTTTTGGCGCACATTCTACCTTGGCCGTTTTCGAATCTGGTAATTTTTTGAACAAAAAGATAACAGTCATTTTCACTGATTGGTACTCCAGCTAGTAGTAAACTTGTAAATAAGAATAAGGGAAGGATGGTGTCAATAGGTTAATTAGCTGTCAATTTCCACATTCAATCAAGGCATGACTTTTTTTTTCACCGTCAGGACGTGGTGGTATCTGAAGATTTAGAAGGCTATTCAATTGGATGACTCCAATCGCAGCAAAGTGCAGTCAAGACAGGGTTTTTGTATTTTTCTGGTGCCAGGTGCTTCTACCAGACTACCACCACATAAAAGCAGGCCAAATCAGCAGCATTTCTAGTTGGAATATTCGTTTTACTTGCATTCTAGCTTATTGATGTAGTTAAGCAAGGGAAATTAAAGCATGCACTTTATGCTGATCGACAGTCAGCGTTCCACAATCCACATTGGAAAATCTTTCAGTCTTCTAGCAGGATGAATTGAGCCGATGGACCCAGATGCATAAAAGTCCTTTTTTGTTTTCCTTTCTGGGCAATCTTATGATTCAATTAAAGCGCATGCGGTATCTGCATATTTTCGCTCCTCCAAAATATCTGCAAAATTTTTGGATGATAAAATATTTGGTTAGAGTGTGGAAACGAAATACTCTGTCGACATAATGTAGCCAACGGTTGCTTTAGTCCAACTGGTACGACACATAATATAAATTTGAAAATGTTGATTGGCAATTTACTCATTTGTTGTTGGACTCAACCATGGCCTCTTCTTTGAATATGGCTATGCTATTTCCCTCGGCTCTATATAAAGCAGAAAAGTAGAGGTGAAATCTAGGTCATACACGACACGGTGCATATTCCCTCTGACTTTTAAACAAAAATATCATGCAAAAAAAAATTGGTTGAGAAGTAGTACTATTCCAGGTAGCAAGCCTGTAATGACAATATATAGTAATTGATAAGCAAGATGTAAATAATCGTGGTCCATTTTAAGACATGCATTTCCATCAGGAGTTTAGGACGTCGTTGTCTAGGATTTATTTGTCAACAGCTGACGTTCTTGCAGCTAATGTTCTGTTGGGACGATTTTTTTTTCGAAGTATGGTTTGTTACACTGTACGTAAAAGACATCAGAAGGCTTGTGCTTGTCCCGCAAAGAAAGGACACGGTTAATGTTGGTGCTCAAACCAAGTATCGGCAAGTCATATCTCAAGCTTTTGACCATGTTAGCTTCACTAATCGCTCATTCAGACGGTTGGCGAACTTATGATTGGCCACCACGAATGTGCAAAGCTGAAACAAACGCAAGTACGTAAGCACGTCATGCCCCAGGGAAAAGATGAAATAGATAAGCCTTTGACGCGGCACTGACCTAGTGTGCCATTTACGACTGCTCTCACACAAGATACTCGATAATGATAGTGACTTATTTTTTATAACAAAGTGCACAAACCTCGACCAGGCAAAGAAAAGTGCTTAGGTCATCCAGATGCCTGATGCGACAAGCAAGAAAACGAAACGGACAAATGAAGTTGCTTCAAACGCGAAGCTGCAGAGCCGCAAACTAATGATATAATATATCCAAGATCAAGATACAGATGAATCAGGAGATTGCCCAGTGATGGAGAGAGCTTAGTCAGCCAAGACACTCAACGTTCGACAGGTCATCATACATCTGTCCATCTCAAGATGGCACTGGACACCGACGAACTCCAACGAATATCCCACGAAATTAATAGCGGCTATTTTACATATGGGTGGATCTTAGCAATTGTACACTCCTAAATCCTAATGATGCGAGACACAGCATTCGACTACCAAACACAGCAAATGCAGCCGGCATTTGCATTGCTTCAACATGTCAAGGACAGCCTGAATCATCATCCTCGCTCAGTTGTGATCGACAAGTTCGGATGATGGCTTGATCCAGAATATCAGTGAGTTACTGAGATAGCATCTGTACATAAGAACCATACCCTGCTCCGGACTGATTGGTATCTGAAAAACCACGCCAAGAACCAGACAGTTCCCGGTACCTGAATGGTATTCTCTGCCGAGACTTAGCAGTTCAGCTAATACAGGAGGGGGGATCCACAACGTCAGCTGGTTTATCCTGCTGTCGCGGTGTGCTAACTTCCAGGAAATCCTCCGCGTTGAATTCATCGATCCCATCCCACTCCACCTCTGCTGTGTTCTCGAGTTAAGGGTATAGTGGTTTCACATCAAAGTAGTGTCTGATAATACTAAATAAGAATTTGTACTATATATAAAAGATAACGATGACAGGCTGTTAGAAGGATACGTGCTGTCTTCCACATGTCCGTGATGCTAACTCCTGTGTCGGATAAAAGCCAGTAGTCTGCATCAGTCTGCAAAAAAAAAAAAAGAAAACAAAGGAAAGGGTTAATGCATAGAAAAGTTCCCATGCTGTGTAAACACAACGGCACAAATTTCAATTGAATTCAGATATGCTATGCTTATCAGATATATGCAAAGCAGAGTTTATCGTAATTCATCAGTTATATGTAAAACAGAGTTTACACAGAACGTTTTCTAATATCAGTAAAACTGGTTCATAATTCGTCGGTGATGATGGACAACTAAAGTAGTAGCTCTTTACAGGTCAGCCTTTGAAAGAACAAGATAAATTATAAGGAGCATAGGAAGAATATCAAATGGCGATAGTACATAACAATATGGTACAAAGAGATTAAAATTCCCTAAAAAAGACATAGTGAAGTTTGAAGCAAAGCAGCTTTGATTCTTCTGATTAGATGAAGCAACTAAACTTAATGAGGACGTGAAGTTGAGCATAGGCATCGAAAGCCATACTATGAAATAGCAAGAACAGAATACTTGACAAATTGATTCTTTAGCACAATCTTTGAATAATAACAAAAGAAAGTGCACTTACATCAAGCTCTGAAGGAACAATCTTCATCATCCCTCCAACGTCTTGCGAACTACTAGGAGCAACTGGAGGCAATGTAAACCCTTCTTGAATATTTGATTCCACTGCTGAAGGTTTGTCGGGTTCTGCAGCCAAAGGCGTCCTAGGATTCTCTAGAGAATCCATGTTTATTGTCTGCGCGGGCCTTGGAGGAGTCTCTATGCCACTCATCTCCTCAAATTGACTAAGATCAATCAATTGAACAATGTTAGACTTCATATTATTTTGGGGATGTAAATTCTGAAGTTAGAGCATATACCTAACTAGGTATACATCTATAGGACCCATTGTACTTCTAAGAACAATCCTATATCTCCTTTGAGGGTAATCATTGACCTGCATCGCGAAGGACACCACATTTAATATCAAAATGCAGCAATCCTAAGATCCTCAATGTGACAAACAGGCATGCCTTTACTACCTACCTCATCAGGATCTGGGACTTCCAAAGTTGTACCATGTGGTGCTTTTATAGCGATTAGTGTTTGATTCTGCAAATTGATAGTACTCAATTCACTTATATTGTATATGTGAAATATATATATGGCTCATTTAACAATTATAATAGCTCATAAAGAGAAAGGACCTGAAAGCAGGGTAAAGATTTGATGTCATCTTCCGTAACATAAAGCCACCTGCAGGTAGAGAGATTCATTAATCGGCCTGCATGGACATTTGGTTGCCATCTCAAGTTCATCAAGAAAAAAGGAGATAGGTACCTTTGGTTATTTTCATCTTCAGTGAGCTCCCTTAACCTGTCTCGCATTTCACTGCAACAAATATTGGAGCAAGCTTAGAGAAATGATAACAGTAACAAGATCCTTGGGTAACTGGTCACTACAAAAGCATCAGATAGCTGGTGACTAACTTTATTCGTTCATCCAAATTGTGCTCTTGCAGAGTGAGAGCTTCAATATCTGCCTGTGGATGACAAATGTGTTTGGAGAGAGAACAATTACTTAATAATCTGTGTTTGGCTTCAATATCCCGCAACAATCAGGGAGAAATAAAGTATGGAACCTGTAAAATGGACATATCATCGCTAACTTCCCCTGGTCGAGAGTCATCAATTCCTCTGCAGAAGACTGTAAGTAAGTAATGCCCATAAAGCACAAAAACAAATATGGATAGAGGATAATTACTTCCAACGGATATTATTCTTAAGCGTCTTTTCTATCAGTCCTATTCCTTCGAGAACATTAGTAATGTCGTATATACGCCTTTTCTGTACCTGCAAAACAATTTCCACATGTACATAATTAATAACAGAGCTGTGCTTAGAATAATATACCAAAAAGGAAGTACCAACCTCTAGTGTTTCTGCAGCATTATTCAAATCGACCATGCCACCAGGTGCAGCTTTTAGCAAATTCAGGAACTTCTTTGTCAAGAGTCCTTAAAAGACAAAGATCCCAAAAAGATGTTAGCACAAATCAGTTCAAGCCCTTTCAGCTACTTGGAAATGTTGAGGTCCAAAACAGGGAAAAATCAATGAGTGGTTCTTCTCACCTAGGGAGCTATCGTAGCGGCAGCCACCAACAGGAGTGACCGGATTGCCCGGAGAACCTGGGAAAGAGTATATGTTGAAATTCAGTATGTTGGAACAAGATAAGGATGATTCATGACTGATTGAATTTCGCATTACTCACCAAAGCTCAAAGGGGTCTGAGGGCAAGATTTCTGGCCTTTGATAGTCTTGGGCTTTACATTAGTTTTTAAAGCCTTTCCTGAAGGTGGTGTAGGAATTGGACTGCCGGCTGCATTAGCATACCCAGGGCTCATCATCCAGTCATTTTGTTCAGCAGCTCCATTTTCTTCTCTGTTATGTTTCCGTTTTAAACTACAAGGATAACATTCTTGTTAGAGCTAGTACTAGGCAAGGAACTGCATGCAGATATATCGCTACACATTAAAGTCCATTGAGATCTAACATCCATCAGCAAGAGTTGACTACTAATGTTATATTACTACAGAGCAATGGGAGTCTAATTAGTATAGGTATATAGTCTCCAAAGGTTTCTCAGTACACAGTAAAGTCATATCTGGTGCCTTTTGTCAAATGTAATACATGATGTCATTAACTGATGGTAGAATATTTTGCACTCAGGTTTGAGAGTTGTTCAGCAAGAGGGTCTTCAAGTTGGCTACACAACCTTACTAGCGCCTTACAAATTTTCAAACACTGCATCTTACACTATGTACAGGCAAAAAAATTCATTGTCAAATTCAGATACCAGCTGGTTATGCCAAATAGATGAGCACAAACACTATAGCAGTCTGTCAGCACAAGAATCACCAACCACCTCCATCATGAACTATATAACACTCACTAAGTGCATATCAATTACTAGGAGCAAATAAAAGTGCCTCTTCTAGCAACCAAACAGCTCGTAGACAAGTTGCATCTCCAGTCCTCAACAATGAGCGAACGCCACGTATAAAAGACTCACCCTTTCCCTCATATGTCAAAGCTAGCAAATTAAAACAAATGTCAGTCAATTCTCCCAAGACAAAAGGAGTATTCCTTCCCTCAAATGTCAAAATTCATAAATTTAACCGAATTAGTCCATTCTATTATTGCATCCTAGAAACATTCACACAAATCACAACAAAATATCCATCTGTTCACCTCGTCGAGCAACAGCGAAATCCACCACAGCCCCCAAAATTCGGCAAATTCGTCCCCGCTACCAAAAAGGTATCACCCAACCGGTCCACATCCACCCCACCTTGCTCGTCATAAAATCCACGGCGATGCGGTTCAGCATTGCTGGGAACCTACGCAGCCCGCCGGTGCGCACGAACTCCCCCGGCTATCCCCTCGCCTCACTCTAGCGTGGAACCCAACAACCAGGAATAATTTCAGCACAACAACCAGGGCCCAGAACTCACTGGCGTCCTGAAGATGACCGCCTCGACCATATCCTCGGCGCCGGCGCCGGCGGCGCCGAAGTTGTGGTACTCCCCCGGCGACGGCGCGAAAGGCTGGTGCCGCTGCAGCATCGCCCGCGCCTCCGCGGCCCCGCCGCCGGCCGCCGCCGCCATGGGGATCGGGGACCGCGCGGATCGGAAGGGCGGGCGCTGGGGCTCGGAAGCTCGGATCTGAGGTGGGGGGCGGCGGCGGCGGCGAGGGTTTGCGCGGCGGAGGGAAGGAAACGAGGGAAAAAGTGGGGTGGGAGAAAGGAGGGAAATTGGAGTTTTCAGTAGGGGGTGCCAAGTTATGGTCTGGAGGGAACTTGGGTGAGACTTTTACCTGTATGCCATTAAAAAAGATGGTCGTGACCTACATGCCATTAAAAAGTTGGTTAGCACCTGTATGCCATCGGCCTAAACTTTGTTGTCCCACAAGCCATTCCGTTCACAGACCGTTACTTTTCCACCGTTAAGGCGCACTGACAGGTGGGACCGGCTGAGGAAAAAGAAAAAGGAAAAGGGCGCCTGGCACTGTAGCAGTGCCGGTGGTCATTGCGCGCACGCACCGCGGCGCGGCGGCGTGGCGCGTTCCCGGCGAACGGCGGCGAACTAAGGGCGGCGAGAGGAGAACCGTGAAGAGGACGACAAGGAGAGAACGACGCACTAGCACGTGCATGTGCGCGGTCGCCGGCGCATGGTCGGCGGCGAGGGCGGCGGCGCCTAGCGGCGGCGAAGCGCCGTTCCGGCGAAACGAGGCGCCGAGACGAAGAACGAGCAGGAGAATGAGCTTCACCTCGACGGCGCGGACCCGAAGGTCGATGATGTCGTCGAGGAGGAAGCCCGCAGGAGGGAGTCCGTCGGAGGAAGACGCGGTCCGGTGGTCGGCGTCGGGGAAGAAGAAAGATTTCGGCGAGCTCGCTGCACGAAGGACGACGAGGTCATGTTAGGGAGGTGCGTGGGGATATGAGAAACACTCGGGTGCGATGAATTGAAGAGCCGCTCACCGAGTTGGACGAATTTGCCGGTGAGGTCGAGCTTGTTCATCCGCCGGCCATGGTGACGATGTTGCTTCGATCTCGAGCTAGGGTGTTGGAAACGGGAGTGTGTGCTAGGGAGAGGCTAGAGGGTTCCTGGCGCAGCGTTTTGATGTTGGAGGCTCGGCCGGGGAGTGGCTGTGGTGGCGACCGGCGAGGTTTAAGCTTGGGCGGTCATGACTGCCTGACCCAGAGAGAAAGAAAGAGGAGGAGCGGCTTGTCTAACTGGAGGAAAGGGAAGAGGATTTGGATGAGGGGGCGTGCGGCATCTCGCGCACTCGATGGTGCACGCGGGCTGCTCTGCAGCTGCGGGACGGTGGCAACAGCGCCGTCCTGTGGAGTTCAGCGAGAGAGCAGAGGAGAGAGACGAGCGTCCTTGCGCCTTAACGGTGGAAAATTAACGGTCTGTGAACGGAATGGCTCGTGGGACAACAAAGTTTAGGCCGATGGCATACAGGTGCTAACCAACTTTTTAATGGCGTGTAGGTCACGACCATCTTTTTTAATGGCATACAGGTAAAAGTCTCAACTTGGGTGTGCTGTGCTGATGGGTACAGGGACAGAAATGTAAAATGGAATGTCTTCTCTTTTCGCCCCTTATTTTCAGACATTTAGCTCGAGGTCATTCATAATTTAATTAATCTGGCATGTATAATTTATAATTGACCGACTTGTAATAACGGTCTCAGCGAGTTTTATATGCTGATCTACTGTAAACAGTTTTGTAGAATAAGGTAGGAGTATAAGGGCTCGTTTGGATTGGAGGAAAATTTTTCCTTTTCTACGTTTTTTCTGTAAAATTAAACTGTTTTCTGTTAAATTCCTGTGCGATTCCTGTGAAATTCTTACGTTCCAAAGGAGGCCTAAGTTATCAATGTTGATTTCTTGAATTTTTACGCACTTTGTTTGTAAACAATAGTCTGATACTACTTCCCGTCTTTTTTGACAAAAAAACAGAGTATGTATCTTTTTTTGTACGATGATTTTCCTTGGGGTTAAAACACATGAGTGACCAGAGAAGGTAGAAACCATAAATTGTTTAGCTTGTTACAGGATTTAGGAAAAGTTAAACAATCCGTGGTCTCTCGTGGCAGTTTAAACTTGATAGTGGTAATATTATAATTATGCAACTCACGTCAATTTTATATTTTGAAGAGTACCACGGGCGCTGCACTGCTCTGCAAATACTGTACTTGGTTGAACCAACGGGTGATGTGACGATCATTTCCCATCACAGAAACCCATGGGCGAGAGAAAAAGCGTGACCGGTGAGAAACCGTCCAGCTGTCCGTGGGACCCGCCCCGAAACCTCTGGTGAAGTGCGCGCGCTTTTATTTTCCCGCCGCCCGGCTCCTCCTCCGTCACGCTGGCACGTGGGCCACGCCCCGCTCGCGCGCGTCCCTCCGCTCAGGTTTTGGCGGGGAGCATCCTGATTGGTTCACTCCATCGCACGACCAGGGTAAATGCATTGGGACGGGCCCGAGAAAGGTACGCGCCCTTTGTTCAGAGCATGACCTGGTGGTCCCACAAGTTTGTGGCCTACTTGTCAGTGACAAACTAAAGAGCTTGGTGGCCATGCCTGGCCGATCCATCAAAACATCTCGGATAACACTTGCCGTATTTTCACGCAGAACGAACTAGCAAACGTGGTCAGGTGGCGCGCAGCACCGCAGAAGAATGGGCCGACCAAATCGCTAATGGACACTGGAATGTAGGAAATGGCTCGATTAAAAGTAACCCATGGGCCTTCAGTCTGTAGCTGCTGCGAGGCCCATGGGTTACTTTTAATCCACGTGCTGTCCAAACGGGCCGGACTAAGCGGGCGGGCACGAAGCACGCAAAATTTGGCCCGGCCCAAGCACGGCACGGCACGATGAATTTTGGGCCCGGGCCGACACGGCACGAGGGTCGGGCCGTGCCATGGGCCGATGGGTAGGCACGACGGGCGGCACGGGCATGGCCCGTTTAAGCCACGGCACGTGAAGGCCTGCTAATGGCCCATCAAAGCACGAGCCCGAGTATCATAAATATATTTCAAATTCTTATAGACTCAAGAAGAGAAGTTGGTCTGATGGTAAAACACTTCACTCTGGACCATGGGGTCCTTGGTTCAAATCTCAAAACCCCCTCATTTTAGCACTCATTTTGCAACATATTTACACTAATAGGCTAAATGGGCTTACGGTCCTAACGGACCGGCCCCGGCCCGGCACGACTATATAATTTCGGCCCGTGCCGTGGGCCGTCGCTCAGGCACGTGGGCTGGCACGGCACGGCCCAAATGAATTACGTGCCGTGCCGACCTGAAATTAAATGGGCCGTGCCATTTCGTGCCCGGGCCGGGCCGTGCCATGCTGCCCGTTTGGACAGCACTAGCAGCAGCAGTAGGAAAATGTAATGCCGCACAATCAGAGATTGAAATTGGCTTCTTATTTTCTCCTAAAAAAAAAATTGGTTTCTTATTTGAACTGCACGTAAAGAGAAGTGTAATGCTGCATTTACATATTCGTTTTTTTAGGGGTCAGATTCTTCTTCAAACAACTTATGTGGAATATCGGCTTTTTGCGAAGCATAAATTTCATGAAAGGCAAATATACTGCCTTTTTTTTCCACAAAAGGAAATGGTGAGTATCCTCTTTATCCAAGGAAATGCAATTGAAGGATATTGTGCCGCCTCTCAGAAAGATTGTGCCTCATCCTAGCAAAAGAGATTCCAAGTGTAATCAGTGTTGTGGAACGCTTTCGGTCATAAAATGCCACACAAGAGCTCTTTGGCGTCTAGTCTTTCTTTTACTTAATGAAAAGCTGATTACTATATCTTCGTCTCAAAAGATGTAAAGCCTAATCCATCATGAAGAAGAAAAGAATTTAAAGAGAACAATCGTCTTCTTAGTTTTTTTATCATTTACCTTCAATCATAGGGGTACAGTGTAATCGCAAAAAAAAATATATTTGGAGCTTGAGATTAGCACATTTTCTCTTAGTTAATGATCTAGCATAGGCATAAATTGGTAAGTTCCGCACATAATATATTTGCGTGTGAAAAAACATTTTTTATGTTCGTATTGGATATTTGTTCTTGAAACAAGCAGAATTAGGTTCCAAAATCATTAATGCATCGCAAATAGGAGAGGAAGTAGTTGATCTTCTTTGTTCTCAAAAAAAAAAAGTAGTCGATCTTCTTGTAACCAAGTTTTCTGTTACTACGCATCTCACTCTTATAACACACTTTGTCCACTAAATAACAATTTTAGTATGAGCTGCACACGTACTATTGCATAAGGTTGTTAAGAATCTAAATACCTAGTACATAGCCATTTGTAAAAGCGTTCATTAGATGTAAGTGAAGTCATCTCTGCTTATCAGGATAAATTGAGAAATTTATGATAAATCAAAGTGTAATTGTCATAATTTTGGAGATTGGTGGGTGCTTATACTTTAAATCGTTTAGCTGGTCCTCGAAGGAATAATTAGCTTAGAGCTATTAGTATTGTTTATGCTCTAGGTTGTACTCCTTTTCGGCTCATTGGATGTGCATGGTGCTGCCCTGTTTTTTCACTCAGCTTCTTCATAACAACATGTAAAAAAAAAGCTTCTTCATAAGAAGATAAACGTTCAGTCCTTTACAAGAACCCGTACGCCGACAATGATTTGCTTGTGCACCCGAAACTTGTGAAGCATCGAAAGTCAATTGCTTCTTCAGCTACTTTGCGTACGTGTGTTCATAGGGATGAATGTGCGTGCGTTGTGAGTGTCTGAGTTGTACTGTAATCTCAAAAAAAAAAAAATTAGTTCTTTCTCCTAACCCTGTGTGGCAAACATGTGTTTCTTCCCCACTCACTCAACCGATAGTCACACACACTCACTACGCTCATCGTGAAATGGGTTTTAAATAGAAGGAAAGGGCCTCTGTAATTCCATATCATAAGTGAGATATTTATTCTTTGGAGTATACGCGTACGTACGCACATACTATAAACACACACCCTCACGGATATGTCCTACGTACACATGAGAGGCGGAGTACGTACTGGGAGCGGCCGCACCCGGCCAGGGCTAAAAATAGAAAAAAGCAATGTACTAAACACTAAAGAGGACCATGGCGCGCTACGTAGAGTACAACACACTACAGCTGCTCCTGCGGGTACCACACACGTATATACGCGGCGCGGTTGGATTGGTAATATATGGGGACTGGCGCGCGCGCAGCACCCGTCGTTCGTCGCAGGTTTCCGACCTCGGCCTGGCCGATGATGATCTCGCTCGACCAGAAAGATTTTATCGCCTCGGGAGTGCCGCCGCTCCATGCATGGCTCGTCCGTGCGTGCTGCGGCCGTGTCTCTCGCACCTGCGCTGCGCCTTGGCTCGTGCACCGCAGGATGATTCGATGATTCGATCGATCGAGATCGCCGGCCGGTGCACAACGCGCGACCGATGCTCTGCGCGTCTCAGCGCGCTGCACCACCGCGCGCGCCAGGCTGCGGCTGCGGCGAACCAATGAATGCAAAGCTCAGATCGAGTTGATGCCACCAGTAGGAGGCCGCCACCAGCCCACAACACGTGAGGTACTGTACCACTCGGCAAACTACGATTTCGCACTGTGTGCGCGCACCTGATGTCAACGGCGTACGGCCTCGTCGTGGCTAGACCTCTGGGTGACGGGAGATACGTATCTCTGCGCCCGCCGTGCGTGCTGCACGCTCGCTAGCTGCTGCTGCGACAAAACTACGAACAGCAGCATATATACGGCACGACCGGGCTGTGCCGCCTGTGCGTGTGCGTGCGCTGCGGGTCGGGTCAAGTCACGCGCACGTACAAGCCAGTACGTACAGGCCGTTGCTCGATCAATCGTGGTTGGTTTAGGGCGCGCGTATTTGGTCGAATCAAATGTGTCGTCGACTTAGCTAGCCAATAGCGATACACCTTTGTTGATTAATAATTTGATAGCATACGTGTATATGTCGAACCAAATGGACGTGTTGTATTTTCAAATATATACAGCGTTGTGTGGCCCACCCGATCGAAAAGAAAACGTATAGCGCCGCAAAATGGATATTTCTGTCAAATTAATCATACGTGTGTCTAAAGACCATTTATATATAACTCCATATACAAATGGAGTTATATATACCATTTCTATGCTTTGATATTAATGAAATTCTCTTTTTGCAGAAAGAGACCATTTGTATATGCTTGTGTTTCCAATAAGCACACGGTGAAATGAAATCACAAAGTTAATTAGATTGGCAGGAGTAGCAGTAAGTACTAGGCACGTACACTATCCATCTGGGAGTCAGCTGTCCCCATCTCCTGGACCGGACTGGTGCGTATGTACTGCTCTTCCCTTGCGCTTCATGTTTGAACAGTGGCTTTCAAACCCGTACAACAGCAGACGAGATTCTCCTATAACAAGTTGCATGTATTGGTGATAATCTGTCTCCTCACTCCACACACATAAGATCTGGAAACTTTAATTAGCTTCAAGTTTGAACTACTCCAGCTAGCTAGGGGGCCAATGCTTTAAAAAAAAAAACTTGAGTTATAAAGTAATTTCGCCGGGCAAATGAGTAAATTTCGTAAAACTATACCGTTTTTTGGACAAAACTATCTCAAAAACTACACATTTAAGACACAATTTCACAAACTACGTACAGACGCTAACCAACTTAATGTTAAGAGATCTGCATTTTACATTTAGCTTGCATTCTTTCCACTTTCTAGTTGCTGTAAAAACTGGACCACCATGAACCTTCAAATTGTTTTGAAATGGAGGCGACAAATCCCCGCGTCCAAATTTATTTTATTTTTTTTGCAGTTTTGTCAAATTTACGATTCCTTGCCGGTAGGAACATACAAGAAAGTTTCCACCGTCCTAGAAAATACTCCAACTAATGAGCTGCCTTTTTTATTTTGCGAGGAACTAACGAGCTGCCAGATGCTTACCTATCTCCAAGTGCGTACGATCCGGACCTTTTATGTTGAACATAGGGTGGTGATTCGTTAGTGTGAATAATCGTAGTGCACCGGAATCCACTTATATAATTCCAAAAAGAACAATCCAGTTAATTATGCTGCTTAACAGCTTATATGTACAATAAGCACAAGAAAAACCCATCATGCCGATTGAAATTGAGCAATGATCATAACGACATACATGATACACCGACCCCGACAGGCACGATCAACAGAATCTCATGAGCCGTTCTCCATGTCAGTCATTTGCACATCCCGGTATCTATGAGACATGACAATAGGCAAACATTCATAGCTGCGGCTTCAGGTACTTGGTCTCCAGCCAGCCCTCTCGCCCGTGCCATGGATTGTGGCGACATATACTAGTAGCTACGCATACCGACGCATGCGTGCATCTTCTCCATCCGCACGTACCGCACCGCACCAGGAGAGATAGAGCAGTAGTAGGCGGTAGCTAGCTTGTGCTAGGATCCGGCCGGCGTCGTACAGGCGAGCTCTAGGCGCGGCGAGATGCGGAGCGGCGGCGGCGTGGTGCAGCACGCGCTGGCGGCGGACGCGGCGGCCGTGATGCGGCAGGCGGTGAGCGCGGCGCGGCGGCGGGGCCACGCGCAGGTGACCCCGCTGCACGTCGCCGGTGCCGCGCTCGCCGGCGGCGGCCTCCTCCGCGCCGCCTGCCTCCGGTCGCGGTCCCACCCGCTCCAGTGCAAGGCGCTGGAGCTCTGCCTCAACGTCGCGCTCAGCCGCCTCGCCACGGCGGGCGGGGCGTCCGCGTTCGGGCTCCAGCAGCAGCAGCAGCCGCGCGCGCCGCCGGCGCTGTCCAACGCGCTCGCCGCCGCGTTCAAGCGAGCCCAGGCGAGCCAGCGACGGGGCGGCGGCGGCTCGGAAGGTCAGCAGCAGCACGCCAAGGTCGAGCTCGAGCAGCTCGTCGTCTCCATCCTCGACGACCCCAGCGTGAGCCGCGTCATGCGCGAGGCCGGCTTCTCCAGCGCCGAGGTCAAGGCCAACGTCGAGAAGGCCGTCATCTCGTCGGAGCCGCCGCCGTCGACGAACACCTTCAGCGCGTCACCGAATCCTCCCAACACCAAAGGCTCCAAAACCGACGTCGCCGGCGACGCCGCCGCGCGCGTTCTGGACTGCATGGCGGCGAGCGGGGGGAACCGGTGCGTGGTCGTCGTCGGCGAGAGCGCCGCCGCCGCGGAGGGCGTGGTGAAGTCCGTCATGGACAAGGTGAGCAAGGGGGAGGAGCTGGAGCTCCGGCACGAGCGCCTCAAGAACCTCCAGTTCGTGCCCATTTCGTTCACGTCGTTCCAGCGCGCGCCGAGAGAGGAGGCGGACGCCGGCGCCGGCGACCTGCGCGCCCTAGTGCGGCGGGGAGTCGCCGCTGGGAAAGGCGTGGTGCTCGTGCTCGAGGACCTTGGCCTCGCCGCCGATGCCTGGGCCACCGCCGCCGCCGCCGCGTCGCGGGGGAGGAGCCACGACTACTGCCCCGTCGAGCATTTGGTCATGGAGTTGAGCACACAGGTGCGCGGCTACGGCGACGGCGAACACGACCGGTTCTGGCTGCTGGCGTTCGGAGACTACGCGTCGTACGCGACCTGTAAGGCTGGGCAGCCTTCGCTCGAGTCCGTCCTGGAGATGCACCCCGTCGTCGTGCCGCAGGGCGGCCTTGTTGCTTCGAGCCTCGGCGGCGACAGGTAAGCACTTTCTAGCAGCAGCTTGATCCATTGTTGCACGCGTGTGTCCCTTTGATCACAGATAATTTAGCGATGAACTGGTAATTCGACAATATTATGCCCCATTCTTTGACTTGTGGTACACAGTGAGCTCACGTACTGCGGCACCACCGACACGGTCACGGCGGCGCCGGCGAGCGTCCCCTCGTGGCTTCGCCGCTGCAGAGGTCCAGTCCCCACCGGATCCGAGCTCGCGCTGAGCTTCTCTTCACCTGCTGCTTCCTCCATCTCCGGCTTGACCCACTGCGACGTCCCCAACCGGAGCTCGAACCCATCGTGGCATGATCTTCTTCCGGACCAGCGGCAAAAACTGTGGCTGCTGAACCACCGACACGATGGTCCGTTGGCTGACTCACGCGATCATGAGCAATGGCCTGCGAGCCCTACTCCCGGCTCCTCGAGCTCGGTGTCCAGGTCCATCTCGTCGGGCGGCACGACGGAGGCCGCCGCCGCTCGCCGGCGGCGGCCGAAGTTCACGGAGCTCACCGCGGAGAACCTCAAGGTCCTGTGCGGCGCGCTCGAGGCGCGCGTCCCGCGGCACGGCGGTGTCGCGCCGGGCGTCGCCAGCGCCGTGCTCCAGCGCCGCTCCGGCGTCACGCGGAGGGCCGCCGCGCGGCGTCCGAGCTCGGCGGCGACGTGGCTGCTCTTCCAGGGACTGGACGGCGACGGCAAGGCGGCCGTGGCGTGCGAGCTCGCGAGGCTCGTCTTCGGCTCCTACGACGCGTTCACCACCGTCGTCGTCGCGCCATCAGCCGAGTTCACCGATCCAGCTCGTTCCGGCTCCGGGAGCTCCGGTGGCGGCGAGCTCGGCCGCCGCCTCAAGCGGCCCAGGTCGTCGCCGGAGAAGCAGGATCAGCCGGGCTACTTGCAGGCGTTCCACGACGCGATCCGCGAGAACCCTCACCGCGTCGTGCTGATCGACGGCGTCGACCGATCGGATGACGAAGCCGGCATCATCAAGAGCGCGATCGCTACCGGAACGGTGAGGGCTAGCAACGGCGACGTGGCCAGCTTGGAGGACGCCATCGTCGTGCTGAGCTGTGAGGTGTTCGAGTCGTGGTCTAGGGCTCCCTCCCCTCGTCGGAGGTTGAAGCAGCCAGGCGACATTGGCAGCAAGGAAGACGACGATGGCACAGGAAGAGGAGCGATGCAGCCACGTTTTAGCTTGGATTTGAATGTCTCTGCCATTGACGGTGAGTTGGAGGAAGGGAGCTCGCTTGATGGTGTGGAGATTCTTAATGCTGTTGATGGTGTTTTCTCCTTCCAATATTAACGGAAGAATTGATTTTGCTGCATCTGAGACTAGTAGTACAAATTCATCGTTTCTGTCTTCCTTGGAATTTCGCTGTAATGTTTGGGTCGTAATATTGTTCAAGAGTACGTTAGGACAACCATGTATCTTCTAAATCAATGATGATCAGAAGCTAATTAAACCGAGTTCATGAACGGCCGGCTACCATGCCAAGATGATCCATGGACTAGACGACAGTGGTCAACTTTACAACTACATGCAGTTGCCAGCAACGTACTCTGAAATCGTTTCTATATGCCTCGTTTCAAGTTTTATAATGAAGCTTGTACGTACATATGCAGCATAGTATAGCAAGGGGGAGATTTCAACATAGTATGAATCTCAAAGAATTGACGCGTAGCTTCACGTAGCATACGAATCGGAAGCCGCTAAGAGATTTCTACCGAGTCAAAGTTGCCTTGACTGCGACCATAGTACAGGCGGTTGCTTGTGACAGTAGCTTCACGTAGACGTAGTATACATTCTTAAACGCAATGTTATGGACTAGTAATTTGTGTATTACAACACTTATATATTAGCAAGTTAGCATAGATGTGTTGTTCTAGTATGATTCAAGACCTCGAGGATGTAGAAAGGTGGTCGCAATCTTTCACTAAGTAGACGATCAAAAGGCATTTGCTTTTAGTGTATCGGGTGATGCCATTTGAGAAAAAGAAAAAGGCTCCTCCTTTGGGTGCTTTAGATTTCCAAATCCACATTGCCTTGCCATCTCAAAGCAGTGGGTGTGAGAAAGCTTAGGCAGGAGAAAAGCAAGGAAGAGATCAGAGATAAGCATCTCTTCCGGGTCATTAGGCCCTAAAGCTTGGTGCTTTAGAATCCTAGAAACATAAATTAATGTGCTCTCTAGCCAGATAGTACTCTCACCCAACATCTGATCACTAACATTCATAAACCAGGTGTACGTAAGCAGGGCATTGTTTGTCGTTTGCTGCTTTTCAGATGTATATAAAAAATTGACGAGATTTGTGAAATCTAAGAGCCTGTACTCTGTGCATCTCGTCCTCCATGGCTATCTATTCTTTCCACAAGCTCTGTGCAGTTAATTGCGTGTATCACGTTATGCTTTGTGTTTTTAGTTTTTACCTCTACCTTTTGCTCTATCTCAAAAGGGGAGAAGCTCCGTAGTCCATGCTACTTTCTTCTTAAAAGGAGCTCGCCAATATACTCCCCTTTTTGGCTACTGTTTTACAGCAAGGGATTTATATTTAGGTTTTACAGCTTTACATTTGGTAGAGTTAGACACTTATAACCAGGTTCACATTCAATAGTTTACGTGTAGGCTGAACCGTTTCTAGGGTTGGTGGGCCGTTAAGCGGAAAATATAACTCTTCATGTGGCCCCTGACGTTGTCTTCAGACTTCCTAACATTGCTATTAACCGCCAAATCCCGGCTCGGTAAATCTTAACCCGATTCTCTTTCGGGCAACGCGCGTGATTGCGTTGTCTGCCGAGGTTACCCCGTCTCTGAGGATCGGCTTACCCATGTGCAAGTGTTGCTCACATGGAACTTTTCTCCTCTTCAGCCTTCAAAGTTTTCATTTGAATATTTTCTACTACCACCAAACGAGGGGCGCTCCGCCCAGGCTCGTGTCCCGGGTTTTGCAACTGCCGCCGCACCCTCCTACTCATTAGGGCACGTCACCCACCCAGATGGCCGGGGTGGGGTTGCGTGCTTAAGCGCCATCCATTTTCGGGGCTCTCGCCACTTGTTCAAAAAAAAAAAGTTTACCTCAGATTTACCGCTGATTTAATCACTTTGGAACTCAAAAAAATGAACATTGGTTGAAATACCAAAAAAAATACAATCAAACAATATTCAGAACTTTTGGTCAAAAAAATTTAAAGAAAGTTCTATTCTGTTTTTCTTTTTGTTTCAATTTTCTACTTATGCTATAGGAAGAGATCTTCTAACCGCCACCGATCGCTGTACCAAATTTCCTTGCAGAAGAAATATAATGCTACCGTTTAGTCCTTGCAAAGGTATTCATAGAAAATAATTATATCATATATACTCCCAATCGTGGGATCTTGGAGGGTGGCTTCTCATAGAAGGCTACAGAAGGAGCTTCAGTTTAAGTGTGGTTGTTTCCCATACGCAACTGAAAAATGTTATGTGTCCCTCAGATCTGACTGGTGTTAGATAATCAGACGCGGAAGCGATTCCCCAAGAACACAAACGCCAATCACAAGATCACAGAAAAGAGAACAACACAAGGCACGATGTTTTTTAACGAGGTTCAGCGATGTGCCTACATTCTCGGGGCATGACTACGGGCGCTCCTCCCCATCATATCCGTAGTAACACCAGCATCCAGGAGTACATGGCTTGGCTGCCTCTAGGGCACGCCGCCCTAGCCACCGTCACCCCTTGCCTACTACATCTGTTGTCGTTGCGGTTGCAACGGTGCTGCCCTCATATTTATGGGCCCGGGAATACAAGTCCAACAGAAACTCTATCCCTAACACCTAATACAACTCAAGTCCTAATTGCAACCGACTTTTGTACATATATTCGACACAAATATAACAAACTCCACCTTGACGAATATGCACGCCACTTTGAAGTTGTCCATGCTCGAACCTTCGTGTACGCGGATTTGAGTTGTCTCCTCCACTGCTCACCTCGAACAGCCCGGCGAGGCCGTCTCGCCGCCAAGACTAAACACCGCAATACCTGCAGCTCCATCCTCCATGACTCCACCTTTTAGCTTATAGTGATGAATATTCGACCTCTCGCCTATCATCACAGTCTTGCCATTCTGCATCACCCTCAAGGTCTTTCTATCTGGCGCCGCCTGATACAACCAACCTTTCTCATGCAGAATTCCAAGCGAGATAAGATTCTTCCTTAGTTCCAGCACGTGCCGCACATCCTGGAGTAGCACCTCCTGACCATCATACATTTTAAGCTTGATGTTGCCAACTCCTATGATACGATGTACTGTATCATCTCCCAAGTGAGCAAAACCAAAATCGCCCTCAACATATAAAGAGAACCACTCCTTCCGAGATGTAGCATGATAAGAACTCGCAGAATCCAGCAACCACGCTTCTCCACAAGACTTCTCACTAGATATAACAAGAACATCACCATCGCTATCCGAGTCATCCTTCCTGGAAACCACAATATTTGCCACGTCCTTCATCTTCTTCAGCTCCGGACAATCCCTCCTGACATGTCCCCACTCCTTGCACTTATAGCACTGCGGCCCCTTATTCTTCTTCTTCTCAGCCTCCCTTCCTCGATCACTCCTGACCACAAAAGCATCTCCAGCAGAAGTAGCATCACTAGAATTGTTCTTCCTCCTCTGATCCTGAGCAAGTAACTCCGTAGTGATATCAGCCACCTTAAGCTCGCTCTTGTCATACGTCAGTGTAGTGACCAAGTGCTCATAAGAACTAGGCAACGAACAAAGAAGAATAATCGCCTTGTCCTCATCATCAAACTTCACATCCACCTTCACAAGGTCAGTCACAACTTGATTAAAGACATTGATGTGCTCAGCAATATCTGACCCCTCCTGCATCTTCAGCCCATATAACTTTTGCTTCAAATACAGCTTCTGAGTCAGCGTCTTGGACATGAACTGATCGCTCAACTTATCCCAAATCTTCTTTGGTGACGTCTCATCCATGACACGGTACAAGATTTGATCAGAAAGACACAGCCTGATTGTCGCCGCTGCTTGCTCCTGCATGTCCTCCCACTTCTCATCATCTACCTTGGCCGGCTTTGCATCCTTGAGTACCTTCAGGATCCCTTGCTGCGCCAACAAGTCCTTCACTCTTGTTTGCCAAAGCCTAAAATTGCCAATACCATCAAACTTTGTCACCTCAAATTTGGATGACATCGACGCCATCCGCCTGTTGCCACGGACCGCCGAACCACCGCACTTGCACACCGCTCGCCGAAGACCACGTACCTCCTGCACGCCCACGAGCACACAAGCACGTACCCGAATACGCCGCCGCGTACTCCCGCGTCTCGCCTAGACGCGCTGCCGCGTACACGCGCCACCGAGCCGCTGCACCTCCTGCGCACAACTCCTTTGCAGCACGTACGCCTCACCGTACACACAGCCGTGTACAGCCCGCTGCTCTCGAGCCCCGTCGACCGTCACGCCGCTTGCACACGACGAAGCCGACCCGCTCGATCGCCGCCCGCCGCCAACCACTGCAAGCCTTGGTTCACGAACAGCCGATTGCGTTGAACACAATCTCCGTGGACTATTCCCTGTGTTTTATTTGGAGCCAGACCGAGCGACGTACAGAATCCAAAACGATACGGACTCCTCCATCCTGCCGCCTCGGCCTTTCCTTGTTACGTACACCTTTCGTGAGATAAAGCAAATAGCTGGCTTGCCATACGAAACCGAGTCACGAGGCCAATTTGATCTCACAAGGAAACAAAATTGATTCCAGCCTGCATGCATATCAATTGTTCTTTAAACAAACGGCATGCGGACCCACCTTGTCTCCCACGTATCCAATACGCATGCATGCAGCCCCGATTTTCCAAATCGCGGCACGATGCCACCTCCAACTTGAACTCTTTCGCACACGAGTCGACCACGCCACCTGATGCATCTCCTGGCCACGCCCGTCTCGCACAAACCGCACATGCATGTCACGAAACCCGTCGAGTCCCAGTCCGCCACAAATCATGGCTTCCGTTCTCGTGTCTGGCTCTCCATGCATGCGTCCCAGCTGCGTCGCTAGCGCCGACGCCCGTGCCGAGCTGACGCCACACAATCACGCAACCAATTACAGGCCACCTCCATCAACACGCCGAATCCACCATGGTCTTCGCCATCATTGTTACTGCTCCATCTTGAACAGATAACAACCGCTCCGATCGAACTGACCACCCGTCAGTTGAACCGCGAGTCGAAGCCGCCGCCATTGTCCGCGACGTCTTCCGGCCGCACCGTCAGACTTGGCCATCACGTCTGATCGGCCCCTATCGAACAGCAGCCCATCGGACGGTTCGAGCCGCCACGCTCGAAGTGTCCGACTCCACCGATCGAGTCGTCGATCGCCGCCATGCTCCACCTTGCGCCATGTCCCTCCCCGGACATCTCATGCAAGCTTTGCGCCGTGTGGAACATCTCCATCATGCCTCCTATGATCTTCTCCCGTGAATCTGGCTCTTGATACCACTTGTTAGATAATCAGACGCGGAAGCGATTCCCCAAGAACACAAACGCCAAATCACAAGATCACAGAAAAGAGAACGACACAAGGCACGATGTTTTTTAACGAGGTTCAGCGATGTGCCTACATCCTCGGGGCATGACTACGGGCGCTCCTCCCCATCATATCCGTAGTAACACCAGCATCCAGGAGTACATGGCTTGGCTGCCTCTAGGGCACGCCACCCTAGCCACCGTCACCCCTTGCCTACTACATCTGTTGTCGTTGCGGTTGCAACGGTGCTGCCCTCATATTTATGGGCCCGAGAATACAAGTCCAACAGAAACTCTATCCCTAACACCTAATACAACTCAAGTCCTAATTGCAACCGACTTTTGTACATATATTCGACACAAATATAACAACTGGTGAGAGGTGGAGCTCGTTTCAAATCGAGGCCACACATGGATACCCACCACCAGGTGCATGTGTCGTGTTCATTAGTCGAAAGCGCATTCTGGCACAAACTTTCAACACTTTCAATGTAACAGTTCCACATCTTTAGGTATTTGCCTTTTATTTTTACCTTTCAAAAGCAGTGGATTTTGACTATATTTGGGGTAGTTCCACATGAGATCTTGTAAAAGCTTGTATATAATTTGCATGCATTCTCCTATTCACTAATGAAAAATGTCCATTTCGAAGAGCCTAACCAGACACTATGTCATCTTTACTCACAGTTATAGGATCGGGGCAGTTCGGAGATATTGGGTAACACTCTTCATGAAAGTTAGCTTTTATTTTTCTCCACCGTTCCAAGTTGTTGCAAACTTTTTATACAAACTCAAGGATAGACAATCGTGATGTGGCAAAGACAGTCAATGTACAATTTCCCAGTTGAACTTAGCAACGAGCGACTTCTGAGGCAAATATATTTTGTTCGTAACCAGCGGTCATATTTCATTTGAAGACTTGTTTGCTACTTAAAGCACAAGCACGACCTCTTTGCACGTAATAGAGAAGACTAACAATAATCAATAATCCTAAAGCCCGTGACGTAGCAAATATTTTCCATGTGCCACGAACGTACATATAGTACACTTTTTTCACTCTGGTCTAATCCCATAGCCTCCAAGCAGAGTGCATATAAATGTGCAACGGCAACTGAGCTAGCTCGAGAGGAGACATCTGTCAGCACGAAACAGAAAGATTAAAAGCGCGATAAAGCAAAAACACGATGGATCAGTAGTATTTGCCTTTCTGTTATCATGGGAATACCAAATTTGATCAGTTACGTAACTTAAAACCATCAACATTCGTCGCTCGTACTGGTTTAATTTCTTGGCTGTAGACGTGTCCCTTTAGCTAGAGCCCACGCCCACGCATGCATGCAGGCGCCACCACATGCGCCTAGCTACATCATCCCAAAATAGGAAAACGACAGCATATACAAAAGGGTTAATTTGCAATTTGCAGAATTGCATTCACCTCCTCAATCGATCATTTTTATTGCAACAAGATCAAGTATAGTAAGTAAAGGTGGAAGCTAGTGATGCATCTTTTTTCTCTGCACATATACACGTCTATAGAAACTTCTTCTTCTGTTTTTTCCTAGCTTATCGAAACCAAGCTGTAACCTTTATTACTACGTGGTGATGTCGGTCCTTAGCGTAAGTGTGCAACCGACGAAGTTAGTTTCCACATCTCGCCAACTAGGCTTCTATCGAGGAAAGGGAAAGAGCTAGCTTTTCATACTGCATACTGCATGCATGTTGCACGCGTCGATCTGCCTTTCGGCTTTCCTTCTTTCGCCAAAGTTCTGGGTCGATGTCATTGTCATGCAGTCTATTCACTGCTCGAATTTCTCTCGTCCTGTCGTTCTCAAGCGCATAACCACCTTGTCATGTTATGCGCTTCCTCTGCCTGTTTACATGCTAGTAGGGGTGAAAACGGGATGGATAATATCCGACCGACCGACTGCTAAATCCGAATAAAATTAATATAGGCAAATACAGGATGTATAAATAATTACCTGACACTATCCGTGTCCGAATCCGAATTCGAAAAATAATAACGGGATAGGATACGGGACGAGTGGTATCTGTCCCGAATCCGAATATCATGTGATCTAAGAAAGTATATAACAATTATAGACTAAATAATGTGGTGTAAAATCGTGAAATTAACATAAATAAGAGTCAAATTGATCTTGATCATGTATATCCATGATTACCATGTCCTTTCTTACTCTAATTGTTTCTCTGTCTTTTGATTTTTCATCCTTGCAAACTATACGAGATTATCCGTGTCCGACTCCAAATCCGAACAAAGAATATGCGACAGGGTATGGGATGTGGAAATAATTATCCGGTGGTATCCGCTCTGACTCCGAATCCGAGTGAGAAAATATATGATAGGATACAGAATGAGCACTATCCGCCTGTATCCGATCCGTTTTCACCCCTACATGCTAGTATAATAAGTTTTTTTTTCCAGACGAGCTAGTACAAGTTTTCTTTTCTTACCAAGATGCTACGGCCCGGGAGAAACAAGCACTGGAGCATGGGCCTATTATTTCTCAAGCCTAGGCTGAACCAAAATGAGATTCATGGGCCTATTTCTACATCGAGAATCTCATTTGGTTGCTTGTATTTCACATGGGCCTCTTTCTTTGTCAACCCTGGCCTTACGAAGATGTAGAGGCCGCCTAGGAATAATGCTCTATTCATATGGCCTCAATTGGCCCATTTAATATGAGCAACATTGTTAGGCGGTTTAAAACCAAAAAACAATTTTATCAACTCCAAATTGCAAGACTGCAATAAAGAAACAGATGTAAACAGTGTGCAAGAAAAAACATAGCATCTGTCCTGCATATACCAGAGAGTGATGGTGCCATGATTTAACGCTTTTCTTTTTTCCTTTTACATTTGGATATAAAGGAGTCATTGTTTAAAACCTGGTACTGGAGTACCATTTATTGGGGAATCTTTGCATCCTCGACAACAAGTTTTCTGCGAAACGTGAAGCATATGTTCACATGCGTCTCGAGAACGTCAGCGGCAGCAAAGCATTTGCATGCCTGGTCCTAAACTAAACTGAACACTCATGGAACCAACCACCTGCCAAGCGATATGGATGTCTTGTGTCTTGCAGACAAAAGGCTCAGCTCTCATCGAAAAAAAAGGCTCAGCTCATCCTGATATTTCAAGCAAAGAACAGCGTCATCTAGTACACAGAAGGCAGGCTCGTTGACTTGGAAAATTTCAAGTCAACGACTGCACAGCTAAGCTCAATGAGGTGGATGGAGGTGGACCCACTGATGACTCATCCTTAATCATACTACCTGCTCCAACCTATTGTCCCAATCATTGATACCAGAGGCATGCTGGAGAAGTATGGTAAATCAGACTGGACAGGGCACATTTCAAATTAGGATGGTACTAGTAGTAAATCAATAGCGAATCAATAAGGTTCAAGAATCAAGAATCGTGGTAACAGTATACATTGCACAACAACAAAAATTCACCCAAACTAACAACAATCTTTGCAAGAATCGAATCATAACCGTTCACTACTGTCACCCAACCAAAACCAGAAATCACCAAAAAGCAAGGGGGAAGTTGATCTCAACCATCAGTACTTGACGCTGCACCGGTCGCCGGGGGAAATGGCGCCGCCGACGCCGGCGCCGCGGCCCTTCGCCTTGAGGGGGATGCTGATCCAGCACCGCACCTTGGGCTTCTGCCGAATCTTGATGGCCCCGAACACATACCTCACCCGCACGTCCACGGCCAGCTCCATGCTCACCGGCGCCTCGCCCTTGACCCCCTTCTCGAGCTCGCCGGCGACGTCGCCGGCGACGCCCACGCCCTTCCCGTCGAACTCCAGCTTCACCACGTCGCCGGTCTTCCTCCTCTGGGAGAATTCGGCCGGGGACACGGCGCTGGGTTCCGGCCCAATGACGGCGCCGCGGACGCGGAGCTCGGCGGCGAGGGCGTCGTAGTAGATGTTGACGCGCTTGCTGGGGTTGTAGAGTCTGAGGTCGACGGCGAGGTGGTAGGAGACGGCGTTGCCGGAGACGGTGAGGTTGGAGAGCGCGGCGGAGTCCACGGTGGCGCGGATGTGGTGCGGCTGGAAGATGGCCCAGTAGATGAGGATCACGAAGCCGGCGGTGAAGATGAAGGCGCAGCAGCTGCCGCAGCAAGTCCTCTCGCGGCTGCCGCCGCCGTCGGACATGGTGAACGGAGGAGGAGCTCGCTGTTGCCTCGCCGGTTGGTGTTGTTGGTCAACGGAGGAGGGAGGAGGCCAGTTCGTGAGTGCTGCGAGATTTGGGTTGTATGTATAGGTGAGTTGGAAGCTGGGATGCAGGGGAATTAGTACCTAGCTAATGATCAAGGTTTGGAATATTCTAACCACAAGCCCAGAGAAATGGTAGCCGTACACAAACACATGATACTCTTGTGTCTGACAAGCTTCTATGCTACAAGTTCTTCAACGGTACACTTGTGCTTTTGGATTTGGTTTACAGTCTTCAAGTATTCTTAAATGTTTGAGTAATATGGAGAATAAAAGATTCAACATACTACTGAGACAAAAAGATGGACTGTCAAAAAGGTAGAGGAGGTAGGATGGGCAGTTGGTCAGATCTAGTATGGATCATACATGGACGATAGTTGGAGTCGGCGGCTCTCCTAGGCTTCCCTCACTGGGATCTCTGGGGAAGAGGATCAAGTTGGCCCTTGCGAATAGCTTGATGCACTATCTCCCTTCAACCCTTTGAGCGAAATGTGGCAAAAAGAAGGAAAATCCATGGACCGACCCCATTGTCTCCACCCCGTAGGATAATGAAACTATTTTTGAATCAGATGTGCAAATATAGTTTGTATGGTACTATACGTTTGCTACATAAAAACCATAAATAGCTCACAATTGAGGTTTAAAAGTATGGATTTTTTCTTCATAAATCTACTAAAATCAAGGGAGTTCTTAGTCGATGAAGAGCAAATTATCAGCAATGGTAGAGCTTAGGGTTTTTAGGTCTGAGGGCAGTGGCCGTTGGGTATCTTCTAGCATCACTGGACTTCAAAGGAGGCTCCGAGAGAGGTAGGTCGGCCGGACGGTGGTGGTGGGCGAGACGGCGAGGCATTCGGATGACGCTGGCCACGAGTGGCGGGAGATCCATCGATGGATGAATTCCAGGGCTAGGGAGCATCTAAAGGAAGAAGAAAATATGGGAGAACCCGGTTTTCCAATCTAGTGATAATTAGTCGCCCCCTTGACATGCATGATTGTTGACATTGAATTTTTTTTTTTGGCGTGTTTCTACATTGAAATAATTGAATTTAGATGATAGGATTGAGTGAGGAGTTAAGTTAATCTAGATGCGCCTTCTCTCTTTCTCTCTCTCTCTCTATCTCTCTCTCTCTCTCTCTCTCTCTCTCTCTCTCTCTCTCTCTCTCTCTCTCTCTCTGGAAACCCACTTGTCCTGTTCTTTGGTAAGGAGGCTTGAAGCTGATAGCGTCAATTTTAGGAAAGGAGGCCTCTTCCTGGTAGACTGGAATGTACGGCTAGCCATTTTGAGTTCTGCTTTGCTCAGTTTTGGATCCACTGGATCCATTGCAAATTATCAATTGACCTTGACCAAAAACCCTTGGCGCCACTGGGTCTCCTAGTTTATTGGCAGAGACGTGTTCCTTACTTTCTTGGCTGCTTCCGAACACGACAGAAGAACCGCGTAAACAGAAACAGGAAAACGTGTGTATGCTGGTTAACCGGCTCACTCGTTCCTTCATTAGTACTGACTAGCTTCTCTCCCTTTCATTTTCGGACAAGACTTGGCTCTCACAGCGTCAGGTCTTTGTGTATTCCTGGGGTTGATTAAACATTGGTTGGTTTTGGATCGTAGTGATTCAGTGGACTGACTGACCGGCTCTGCGTCGTCGACCTGACGGCATCGGGCTGCGGCGCCGTTGCGCGAGAACGCGGCTCGTCCGGCGTCGAATCCGCGTGAGCTTGGCTTGGGACGCGCATGCAGCAGTGGCCGGAACGTTCGAACGCGGCAGGGACGTGAGCCGCCGCGACATTTCCTCGTCGTGCTCGATCGACCTTGCTGCCGTCGCTTAATTTTGCAGACGCTGCACTGCAACCAGCTCCAGCACGGCAGCAGACGCGCGCGACGTAGCTAGCTGCGTAATCCGTGGAAAGGCAGAGGCGTGGTTTTGGGCTCAAAATCGATCATGGGGCCGGATGCTTGGAAACGCTGCTTGAGTTGAGACCGGCTGCATGCCGAAAGGGACCCGTCGCGCCTCACGAGTCACGAGTGGCCGGCCGAACCTCTGCAATTCGAATGACGATCGAGCTCGCGCCAATTCACAACGCGCCTAGGCCTACCTATTCACAAGGCTCACCGTTTTGTTTCCCTGATGCAAAACTTCGCCCGCCGTGTGGAGCCGTCACTGGTCACCACCGAGAATCAAAGATTGTTTTTGACCAGGCTAACAAAAACTACTAGTCAAGTGGCGCTCAACAAAACCATATTCTTCGATTCCAATTGCCTCGAGTCACTACTCACAACAACGGCGAGCCACAACTCGATTGACGAACCAGACCGTCATGACATTTGGTTTATTACAAATCAATGAATGATCACATAGCACTAGCAGAGCATTGATTCTTGGTGCGCAGAAACAACCAACTATTTTCTAACAGTAAAGAAACAAATGTAGCAAATCATCAAGCAACCGAGCTCGACGCCAGAACTCAACTCAACTCAACCACCGTTCCTGATCAGTACAGTACCTGACCCTGCACCGGTCACCGGACTCCAGAACACCCCCAACGCCGGCGCCGCTGCCGCTTCCCACCGCCTTGACCGGAATGCTCAGCCAGCACCGTATTTTGGGCTTCTGCCGCAGCTTGAAGATCCTGAACACGTACCTGACGCGCACGGCCACGTCCAGCTCCAGGCTCACCGCCGCCCCCTTCACCTCCTTCTCCAGCTCCGCCGCGACGTCGCCGGCGACCCTGACGCCGCCCATCCCATCAAACCCCAGCCTCACGACGTCGCCGGTCTTCCGGCGCTGGTAGAACTCGGCCGGCGACGCGGTGGTGGCCGGGGGGCTGAGGACGGCGTCGCGGAACCGGAGCCGCGCGTCGACGGCGTCGTAGTAGATGTTGACGCGGACGCTGGGGTTGTACAGGCTCAGGTTCACGGCGAGGCTGTAGGAGACCACCGCGGGTGAGGAGGCCTTGGAGACGGTGAGGTTGGAGAGGGCGGCGGACTCGACGGTGGCGCGGATGTGGTGCGGCTGGAAGATGGCCCAGTAGATGAGCACCACGACGCCGGCGGAGAAGAGCACCGAGAGGAGCGCGCAGATGCATTTGCAGCAGTCGCCGGCGCAGGACATGGTGGACGCGACGGACGGGGGGGCACAAGCTCTCCCTGTTTGTTGTTGGTGTTGGTCAATACCCTGTTTGGATTGTGGCCTTGGGCTTGGGGCTGGATGGGCTGCAGAGGGATTAATACCAAGCTAATGATCAAGGTTTCGTTCGAATATTCTAATTAATCACGTGGATCAACAACTGGTAGGAGCATTTAATACAAATCCATGTATTTAGATTGGAAACTGGAAAACATTTTGTGTTAACCTGTCTTGAAATTGTAGCGTCATATTTCCATATCTATTGAGTGCATTGATACAATAAAATAGAAAATGACCACGGAATAGTACTCCCTCCATTTCAAATTACTTGAAAAATTTGTGCAAATATCATTTATCTTGTTATGATTTGTTTTTCATTAGAGATACTTTAAATATGATTTATTTGTTTTCATATTTGTACAAAATTTTTGAATAAGACGAACGGTCAAACGTGATCTTAAGAAGTCAAAAGTGTCAAGTAATTTGAAATAGAGGTAGATGCTATCACATATACAGTCATACTCAATTCGAGGGAATTGTTTGATCTTAAAGGGGATCTACTCTGAGTTTCGGGGTAGTTGGAATTGTTTATTCAGCCACTATATTTTAGGTGTAAGTTCTTTTTTATCATTGCCAGATGAATCCGTTGTACAAGTATCAGTTGACCTTGAGGTCCTTGACCGAGCCGGGCGCGACGTAGGGCGTTTATCGGCAGATGGAAGAAGACGACTTTAATTTCTTGGCTAGTCGAGGACACGGAGAGAACAAAGTCATGTGCCAACACCCTCTCATGCATTTGTCTAGCTATTGCACTTTTTTTTTTCTCTTTCCTTTTTCCTTTTTTTTTTTGAGGAAGTCTATCAGACTCCATCAACGATCCAAATGCCACCTTTTTTTGGGCCGGGTGTAGTTTGGATCAGAAGACCAGCGAGTTTCTTTGAGCGGCAAATTGAGAGCCCACTGCGAGAGGCTGCTTAAGGTGGCCCATGGATAACTGGCTCGGGGGCCTGCACTAGGTTCGATCAAGATCACAATTCACAATCCCGTTATCTAGTGATGGCCAAACGGGCCGCCCGGCACGGCACGGCCCGAGCCCGAAAAGGCACGGCCCGTTTAAATTTCGGGCCGGCACGGCACGTAATTAGATTCGGGCCGTGCCGTGCCGGACCACGTGCCTGACTCTCGGCCCGCGGCACGGCCCGAAAATGGCTAATCGTGTCGGGCCAGCCCGTTTAGCCCGGCAGCCCGTTTCAAATTTCAGCCCATTTAATCATTTTTTGAAGGAATTTAGTGTTAAATGGTGCAAAAATAGGTGCTAGTAAGGAGAATTGAACTTGAGATCTCATACATAAAAAGAATTCCACTTACCATTAGACTAAGACTAATAGTTGTACACATAAAAACTAAAACATATATTTAATAAAACTTAACCGGGCCGGGCCGTGCCGCCCGCCGTGCCCACCCCTCGGCCCAAGCACGGCCTGATGGTGCGTGCCGTGCCAGCCCGGGCCCGAAATTCATCGGGCCGTGCCGTGCTTGGGCCGGGCCAAAAATTGCGTGCTTCGTGCCCGCCCGCTTGGCCCGGCCCATTTGGCCATCACTACCGTTATCCAAGTGAAAAGCTCCAACTTAAGCCGGTCTCACCCGCCAGCTTCCGCTGGACATGGGATGGCAAGGCAGCCTGGCAGGGAACTTGATCAAGATTTTTGTAACACACGGAGAAAACTCCTGGCTTCACCAAACGGACATGTCATGGCAGTGAACAACTCATTTCCTCCGGATTTTTTTGCAGTTTCAGACGCTTTTCCAGCTACGACAACGAGATTTGTCATTGGTCAATCCAAATGACTGAACATGATTGTGAACTACTATAATCGGTGATGTTGCGTTTTCTTTTAATTCACATCATGGAATGCTGTATTGTTGGGTTCTTCCATGCTCTCTGCAAATTATTGGCACTATGGAGTATCATATTCAGGCATGCAAAAAAGTTTCATTTAAATTGCATGAACACACTGTAATCAGATAAATTATTTCCCCAACAAATACTAGCAAGTATTCCACATGGTGTCGAGTAGTGATGGCTCACAACTCTTAAGCCACAACCAGCAAGAGCAAAAGAAAAATGAAAGTTTTTTTTTTTGGGAAACCAAAATGAGAGTATTTGGGAGAACATGAAAAGTCATGTCATTGAGTTGTATACCCAGCTTAAATGTTCCAAGTTAAAAATCTATGAGATTGAGGAGAGAGAGGGGCATATATAGCAGTTTTTTAAAGGTAGGCATAAATAGCAGTTGGCTCCACAATGTGGATTGGGAACAAAATCGTCGGCCGTTGCTATTATAACGGCACAGTCGTGCCGTTCCTCACCCCAGCCATGGCTTTAGATTTAACGATGGTGATCTGTCTCTGTAAATCAACAGCCCGTCGTATACATTTTTGCAGGCCTTCTCGCTTTCTCAGGCCAAACGCAGCTTTTCGCTCACTCATTTTCGCAAGCACCTCCAACTCGTCTTCCCCACGCGTAGATCGGCAGCGCTCTCTCACCAATCTGGTTCCTCGAGTCACCAAAAGCAGGCATCTTGGCGGGCGACAATGATTGGAAATCGCAAAACAGCAGCCGGCGGCGAGCACCCGGGCAAAGGATTACAAGCAGTAGGTCGGCCGTAGATGAGACGACAAGCACTGCAAGCTTCTCCTGCTGCCTTTATCTCCATCGCGGCAACAACAGGCACTAGCTTAATCATTGCCTCATGGCCAGATTACCGATTTAGTGGGCTGATTAAGGACCTTTTGGCAATTAATAACGTCTGAGAGGTAAAACGGCACGCTGTGCCGTTATAGTAGCAACAGCAGGCGATTTGATTCCGGTGGATTGTTGCTGCTTGATCGCAAATGGCAGAATATAACCAAACTGTTTCCACTGATTAGTCAAGAACCACACGTCACAAATCGCTAATGAAATTTCTGACCCATCGAAAGTTTTTTTTTTTTTTTTTTGACACCACCCATCGAAAGTTGGGCGTCATGAAGCAGGGCTTCTGAGCACGCGTTAGTTTCACCAAGCATCATGTGCAGCTCCATACCTGCAAGCATACATGTCCGTCCACGTCCAGGACAAACCGCCATGGCCGGCATACCGAGCTCCAAGAATGCGGCTGCCATGTCAGGCAGCCTGAGCCGCGGTTGCTCGTGCGACGAATCCCGCGCCTGTGCTCCACCATTTTTGTCTTTTCTAGGGAAGTCAGATGAGCTGGGAGCTTGCTGGTGATAGGGATTGGGCGTGGGTTCGGTGGGACGGGACATCACGAGCCGGACGAGGAGAACTGCGGTGGCGGCGCTGCGTGAGGAAGGGAGGGGAGCCGCCGCGGGGAAAGCCAGGCGACTGAACCAGGGTTCTTTTCGCAAACATTAGGACCGCAAGTGATGTAATTTTTCAAATAAACCCCTAATTTGAATCACGATTAAATAGTCGCGATCCAAATAAAGGGTGTTTCTGCAAATAGTTGGATCGCGATCAATATTCGCGATCCAAACCGGGGGGCGTTCTGTAAATATCCGGCGCCGGCCATCGTTGCCGGCGCACGCTCGCGCCGCCGCCGCAGACCTCAGGTAGCCCCGCCGTCGCGTGTCCCGCACTCACCGCCGTCAAGTAACGCAACCTATCGCTTCCTACCTCACCCTACAACCTTGCCCCGCCGGTTCGCCGAGAGCACCCGCGGTGGCCAGGGACGGCGGCGACCTCGTCTGCTTCTACGCGACGCGGCCCGAGCGTGGACGGCCGCGGCGCAGGCTAGATTGAACGGAGCGCGCCGGCATCCGATCTCGGTTCCAACTGCTTCACTAGCCGCCGAGATCCAAGCTATGCTCCTCTCATCCCGTGCAGTAGCCTTCCAGGAAACATGTTTCATTCAGTTTCGTGGCCCGAGCTGAACTATAGATAGCAGGAAAGCCATGATGAACTGAATCCCAGAAGCAGCGTTGCAGAATATTACCAGGATCCAACATTCAGGCATGCCGAAACTGGTGTTTGCGGTTGAAACCTTCTGCAAAGATGATGCAGCTGCAATTAGAACTTCAGAAGTTCAGATAAAGCACGGCGCATCGAATTGCCCCGAGCTATGGGATGGCAGAAAACCAAGATTGTATGACTTGTGTTACACTGAGAAAAACTCCTGGTTACACCAAACTGAAGTGGTCATGGCAGTGAACAACTCATTTTCTCCGAACTTTTGCAGTTTCAGACCACTTTTCCAGCAATGAGATTTGTCATTTCTCAAACCAAATAACTTAACATGTTTGTGCGGTACTGGAATCGGTGATCTTGCATTTTCTTTTCTTAATGTACATCATGGAATGCTGTATTGTGATACAATGACAAAGTACTGTTGGGTTCTTCGATTTTTTTTTATTATAATTTTTTGGTGCTGAGGCGATGGTTCTTTGATGTTCTCTGCAAGATATTATTGGTAGTTTGGAGTAGCCTTGTTCAAGTATGCAAAAAGTCTCGTTTAATTTGCATGAACAAATTCTAACCAGGCAAACTAATTTCCTAAGAAATATTCCCATGACAGACATGTCTCTTAAGTCACAACCAGCAAGCTCAAAAGAAAATGACAATATTTGGGAGAACAGGAAGAGTCATGTAACTGAGTTACATGCTCAGCTTAAATGTGCCAAGCTAATTAAGAATCTGTGAGATTGAGAGCCAGGCATAAATGGCGCCACAATTATGGATTGTTATGCTTGATTGCAACTGGCACTGCATACATAGTTCCATGAGTGACATTATCTCGAATGCCAGAAATTAAACAAAAGGTGCCTTTGGTTCAGCTTTTTGCACCTGCTTTTGCTATGAAAAAAGTCACAGCCAACCAAAGAGGCTTGCTTTCTCTTAAGTGCTTCCAAGAAAGCTGCTTTTACGTAGTGCAAAGTTCACAGCACCTTCCGACTTGCTTTTAGCGGCTGTGGGAGGAAGTTTTTACGAAAATTACCCACTGCCACTGGTTATGTGGTACCGGTTCGTTCTTTTCCTCTCTATTCCCCTTCCCATTCGACAGAGAACCGGTGAGAGGCGACGACCGCGCGCTAGGGTTCCTTGCCGCCAGCGCCGCCCCTGCCCGGCCCCGGCCCCGGCCCCGGCGCCCGCCCCTGCTGCTGTCCCGCTCGACGCCGGCGCCCCCATTCGCCGCCACATGTCCAATCAAAGCTCCGCCCCGCTTTTGCCTTCCGAAGTGCGACACTCCTGTTCGATTCGAGGTCAGCAGCAGGAAATCCGCCCCTGTTCGATTGGAGCTCGCCAGCAGGACAGCCGCTTCACTCTTCTCTCTCCCATAGTCATGCGTCTCCAACTGGAGGCCATGGTGTTCAACCCGTCATGGCTGCTCCTCCTCGAAATAATCCACATCTCCACAGCTTCGACCCATAATTCCACATCAAACGGGTGTGTCATAGCCCCGGGATTTGATTCCCCCACTTCTCATGAACTATTTCTCCTTGTTTCGGTGCCGATGTGAGCTCCGGAGATCGTCAATGGTGGCTGGACGCCATTGAAAGAAGCTTTTGCAAACAGGCCCTCACATAAACTTGTAATTAATATTAGTATTTTTGTGTCTTGATGTTTTTGTACAAAACCCCCCAGATGTTAATATATTTCTGAAAATTTTTTGAAATTTAGCCTATGTATGTTAATGTGGATGCAAAATTTAAGTAAATTAATTTTTTAAATGATGTTTTACATGTAAATATGTGAACCGCACATTGTTTAACAATCAATTTACATATAAATTGTCTCTCGGACCTCTAGGGGTATTACAGACATTTTAGCAATTTTTTCTTTCACAGCCACAGCTACTTCAGCCAAACGGCTTTTAGCTTTTCCACAGCTAACAGCCCACAGCAGCTTTTTCCACAGCTCACAGCCCACAGCAGCTTTTTTCACAGCCACAGCACAACCAAACACTATATTTCCACTGATTAGTCAAGAACCACATGTCACTCATGGAATGTTGGGCATCTTGAAGCAGAAAGGCTTAAGCACGCGTTACTTTCACCATCTATCATGTGCAGCGCCAAAACCGGCAAGCACAATACATTAACGTCCATGGCCGGCATCCAGCTCCAAGAATGCGGTCAATCCCAGCTGGTGCTCCGCCCTTCTGTGTTGGGGAAATCAGATGAGCCGAGAGCTTACTGGTGATTGGGATTGGGCGTGGGTTTAGTGGGACGGGACATCGCGAGCCGGACCAGGAGAACGGCAGTGGCGGTGGCGGCGCGGCGTGAGGAGGCAGGGGAGCCGCGAGGGGAGAGAGGCGACTGAACCAGAGGCCTTTTCGCAAACATTAGAATCACGATCCATCAAATTTTCATATAACCCCTGGATCGCGATCAATAGTCGCGATCCAAATGAGAGGTATTTTTGCAAATAGTTAGATCGCGATCATTATTCGCGATCCAAACCAGGGGGTTTCCGTAAATATTCCGCGCCGGCCATCATTGCTGGTGGACGTCGCGCAGCCGCCGGCGACCTCAGCTATCCACGCCGTGGCGTGTCCCTCGCTCCCTGCCTTAAAGTGGCGTGCCCAATCGCTTCCTCCCTCGCCCTACAGCCTTACCCTGCCGGTTCGCCGGGGGCACCGGCGGTAGCCACCGACAGCGAGCTCGCCTATTTTTCCGCGACGGGGCCCCAGCGCGGACGTCCACGCCGCCATCCAATCTGTGTTTCTCTTCTCATCGGCAGCGTTGCATTCCAAGGTAACATGTTCCGTGCAGCTTCACCAAACTGAACTGGTTGGTCATGCAAGGAACAACTCATTCCTCCGGATTTTTGCAGTTTCAGGGCACTTTCCAGCTGTAAGCTTTGTCACTGCTGAAACTAAAGAGCGGAACATGTTTGCGTAGTGCTAGAATTGGTGATGTTTCCTTCAAGAAAAAAAAAACTGGTAATGTTGCATTTTGTTGGGTTAATATACATCATCCTGGAATATTGTATTGTGATATAATCACAAAGTGTTTTTGTGTTCGTAAATGTTGTCAGCAAAATATTATTGGCAATATGGACTACCCTTGTTCAGGCATGCAAGATAGTTCATTGACTTTGCATGAACACAATGTAATCTATTTTCCAAACAAATATTCCACATGACAGACATGTCAAGTAGTGCTGGCTCACAACTCGTAAGTCACAACCAGCAAGCTCAAAAGAAAATGGCAATATTTGGGAGAACATGAACTGTCATGTAATGGAGTTCTATTACCAGCTTCAGTGTGCCAAGCTAAAAATTTGTGAGATTGACCACAATTATGGATTGTTGCTGCTTGATTGCAACTGGCAAGGCATTGCACAGTTCCATGAGTGTATCTTTAAGCACACTGATTAGTCAAGAACCACAGGAGGAGGAGGTCAGGACTGCCAACCTGTACGACGTGGAGGAGGGGCCGGCGATGGAGGAAAAGATGGCGATGCCTCCTCTGGAGAGGGAAGGTTGTGTCGCGCCATTGACTGTCGGCAACAATGTCGTCGTTGAGTGTGTTGTTACCGTTGATGCACCACCGGTCCCGGTGATGGTACAATCGTAATAAAAAAAATCAAAATTTACAAAGTTTGTCTATTGCTTCCAAATATCAATTTTCTTTTAGGAAAGCAAATCCAACGTTGCTGTTCTTATACGACTAAGAGCATCTCCAGCAATGGACCTCAAAACAAGGCCTCTACTTTCGTTTTTTAGGCCGACATGTAAAAATAAGAGCCTAAATTCTAGGTTTAACTCCAGCAGTAAACTTACCCAAGACCTTATTTTGTGTGAGATTTAGTAAAAAATGATGGGACCTATGAATAAGAGGGAGGATTAGAGGACCTTAGAGCATCTCCAGCAAAGCTCCTAGTTGGGCCCCTACTCTATTATTTAGGAGCTTGAGCCAAAAAATCAACTCCAGCAGGGACCCTACTTGGGCTTTTTTTTTGCATGCCCTCTCAAATTCCATTCCAAGCCCCCATTCCTAAGGTCCTCTAATCCTCCCTCTCATTCATGAGTCCCACCATTTTTTTACTGGGTCTCACACAAAATAAGGTCTTGAGTCAGTTTACTGCTGGAGTTGAAGACAAATTTTGAGCTCTCATTTTTGCATGCTGGCTGGAAAATGAAAGTAGAGGCTTTGTTTTGAGGTCCATTGCTGGAGATGCTCTTAGGAATGGAGGCTTGGAGATAGAGTTTGAGAGGGCATGCAAAATAAAAGCCCAAGTAGAGTCCCTGCTGAAGTATTTTTTGACTCAAACTTCTAAATAATAGAGTAGAGACCCAACTAAGGGCTTTGCTGGAGATGCTCTAAGTCATCACAAACATTTTGCTTCCCGCGCTTTCTTTTATGTCGGGCGGCGCCGCCACGATGCGCGGACTCCTCGTCGCTGGCAGTCCCCTCTCCCCGCTCACGTTCAAGCTCCTCCACTGCCGCATCCTCCGCCTCGATCTCCACGACACCGACCTGCCCACGCTCCTCCTCCGCGCCCTCTCCTCGGGCCTGCACCTCCACGTCCTCCGCCTGCACTGCCTCCTCCGGAACCCCTCCCACCTCACCTTCCCCTTAGCGCTCAAGGCCGCGTCTCGCCTGCCCAACTCACTCCATGCCGGCGTGCAGCTCCACACCCGCTCCCTCAAGCTACCCTCCCACTCCAATCCCCACGTCCTCACCTCCCTCCTCACCACTTGCACGACACCCAGCGGGTGTTCGACGAAATGGCCCAGCCCAGCACCGTCTCTTGGACCGCGCTCATCACCGCGTACGTGGACGCGGGGCGGGTCCAGGAAGCCGTTGGCTTTGCAAGGGACGCGTTTGCCAGTGGCATGCGCCCGGATAGCTTCACTGCCGTGAAAGTGCTGACTGCGTGCGCTCGTGTCACAGATTTGGTTACTGGGGAGGCAATGTGGAAGGCTGCAGAGAAGGAGGGACTCGCAGGCAGCATGTTTGTTTCCACTGCTGCGATGGATTTATACATCAAGTGGGGGGAGATGGAGAAGGCTAGGCAGGTGTTCGACAAGATGCCCAACAGAGACACAGTGGCTTGGGGTGCCATGATTGGGGGATATGCTTCTAACGGCCTCCCTCAACAAGCTCTGGATTTGTTCTTCGCATTGCAGGCCGAGGGAATGAAGCCGGATTGTTACACGGTGGTTGGCGTGCTCTCGGCTTGCACAAGGTTGGGTGCACTGGATTTGGGAAGACGGGTGGTTGGGACATTGGAATGGGATGAGTTTCTTGACAACCCGGTTCTGGGGACTGCGCTGATTGATATGCAAGCCAAATGTGGGTGCATGGGTGAGGCGTGGACTGCGTTCCAGCAGATGAGGAAGAGAGATATCATTGTTTGGAATGCGATGATCCTGGGGCTCTGCATGACTGGCCATGGTAAGATTGCGTTTGCGCTGGTCGGTCAGATGAAGAAGATGTGCATCACACTGAATGACAACACCTTCATTGGACTGCTCTGCAGCTGTACGCATACTGGCCTTGTACAAGATGGTCGGTGGTATTTTCATAATATGACTCAACTGTACCATATAAGTCCCAGGATTGAGCACTATGGCATTATGGTAGACCTACTCAGTCGTGAGGGCCTGCTGCACGAGGCTCTCCAGTTGATCGAAGATATCCCGATGCAGCCAAATGCTGTTGTATGGGGCGCACTTCTTGGTGGTTGCAAGATCCACCGTGATGCTGAACTTGCTGAACATGTCTTGAAGCAGCTCATCCGCCTGGAGCCGTGGAATTCTAGGAACCATGTTATGCTCTCTAACATGTACTCAAACAGTGGCAGATGGGAGGATGCGGCAAAACTCAGATTGGATATGAAGAACAAGGGGGTAGAGAAGGTGCCTGCATGTAGTTGGGTTGAGTACAATGGTAAGGTCCACGAGTTCCATGTCGGAGACAAGTCACATCCCCTCTCTGAACAAATTTACGCAAAGCTGGATGAGTTGGGCATGGAAATGAAGGCCATGGGTCAGTGGCGAGGCCAGCCCAAGAGCTGAGGGTGGGCCGAAAGCCAAATTGGGCCGGGAGGGTGGGCCAGAAATGCGAAAAACGTAAAAAAAAAAAAGAAAAACCACACTGTAGCAACTGCTACAGTGCTAAAAAAGGCTACTGAGCCAAATCTGGGGGTGGGCCGCGGCCCACCCGGCCCACCCCTTAGACTCGCCACTGCCATGGGTTATAAACCGACTACTGAGGTGGTGATGTTTGATATTGAAGATGAGGAGAAGGAGAGCACACTGGTGCATCACAGCGAGAAGATTGCCATTGCATTCAGCCTACTCACTACTGGAACAGGGGAGACCATTAGAGTCACAAAAAAACCTTCGTGTCTGCAGTGACTGTCATACAGCCATCAAGCTCATATCCAGAATAACCCAGCGTGAAATTATTATTTGAGATAACAATCGATTCCATTGCTTTAAAGATGGTCATTGCTCTTGCAGCGACTATTGGTAGAAACAGGAATGACAATTTTGTCCCACTTTACAGCAGGATGGAGAGTTGCAACCATCTCCGTTTTCACTTTGAGGTAAAAATTGTGGTCAGATACAGTTGTTTCTTTGGGGGGATAGCACAGGCATAATATAAGGCAGATCAGTATTTTAGATTCTTTTTACGTTCAAATTCTGAAAGGAATCAATAATATTCGACTTCTCTCATGCTTTATTTGCTACCACAGCAATTTCAGCAAAACAAAATTGCTACATTGACTCCTCTTGTTTTCCTCAAGGCTATCAACAGCCAAGCCACTCTGGTCATTGTGATTATTTTTCTTGTTTTAGATTACCTTTATCCTGAAACTAATGCCATTTACTGTTTATGATTGTGACGTCTCCGCAGATATATGTTGCCTTTTCAGGTGTTACTTTCTGTGATTTTGCCTTCTACTGAGCACCGGATACTTATTGACACCTGTGCATTCCAAGGTTCGAACTCTAGAACTTTTGACTTAACAATTAGTATAACAATGTACGAGCTGAGTTTAGTGATACACAAGTGGTACATTAGATTAGTATATTGTTAAGTACATTTGTATTATTATTTATTATTATTATTTTGTATGCAGTAGAGAAATTTATTATTAAATTACAACCGTGCCTTATAAAATAAACAATATTAAAAAACTTACTAAAATAATAGTAGTTTAGTCTAATGAAAGAAGAATCCTGGAGCTATCTTGAAGATTACATCGTAGTCCTTATAACTTGTTAAAGCAGCTCTCTCCACTGTCCTTTCCCTTTGAGTTGAAACAAGTATATGGTGGGAACGTGAAACTTACAGCAGCTGTTAAAAGAAACTGCTGCTTTGGTCCTAGGTAAATAATATTCTAAAGAAAGAAAAAGAATGTATGGAATGATTTTGGTAGTAGTGAGATAAAGTGCACCTCACCTGCCAAATGATCGGCGACATCCCTTTGTTCAATTCGATGGATCGTCATCTCTGCACTATCAGAAGCAAAAGTAAATCTCATCAAACCCAACAAAGCAAAAGTTGTATTCCCAGGGGATAGCACTTTGGTGGATATGTGCTTCCTTGTTGAGTAATGGAAATGTGTACCCAGTCAAATAGTAAAAATAAAGCAAAAGTGCCTCGGATGCCATTCATCACCGAAATAAAACAAGAATGACTTGGCATGCACGCGAGATGTGATATTCGCGGTCTCTATATGGACGTGCAAGGTGGCAGCCCCAAGTGCAAGAACATTATTCAGGCAGCTAGAGCTATAGGTGCCATTCAGCCCTACTCCAGCATCATCCAGCGAGCTGGCCGTGTTGTTTGGCTGGGAAGCCTCATCTTCTTCAACATCAAGAGCGTCGGGCGGAGGGCGGTGTTCAGCGTCCTATGGATCCTCTGTGCCACCAACCAAACTGGTGCAGAGAGTCGTCTTCACCGAGGTCGAGAAACGCTCGTACCCGACAAGTCTTGGCTTATCACGTCCTACATGGCTCAAACGCTCGTACCCCGACAAGCACACAATTATGCTGAGGGCGAAGAAGATTTGTTGAAGACGTGCAAGTACATCGTGATGGGAGAAGAGAAGCTGGTGGGGGAAGTCACTGCAGATGGGTACAAGCTGAAAAAGCGGTACCTCAGCGACGACGGTGTGCCTCCTGGCCTCATCACTGTTGGCCAAGTCTGCGAGATTGAAATCATTTTCGGAGGCGTCGAGACACGGTTGCTCAAAAAAAGCAAGGAACCTCTGCCTCTCGTTTGCTCTGTTCAAGTTACTCCGTCGAAGGTTCGAGCACCTGCCCGCGATAACCAAGGAAGAAGCTCGTGACTGCAGGAAGCTCCTGCTGACGGGCCTTGAGGATGAGCGGGATCTGTTTCAAGTGATGGCTGACGAGGTGAGGTTCCTTCATGAGTACTACCACTCTGTTGATCCTGTCGTCCTCTCGAGCTCCCTATTTGTGTCGATCAACTACTTCCTTGTCCCCATTGTTATATTCGTCCTCAGCCTCGTTGCTATAGTTCTCGTCTGTGGCAATGGAGATTTGAGCTATGCATTTACTAGGATCAGTGCGGACAATTACGCTCTTCACCCTGGTTTTGCCAAACTGGCCATATGCACTCTAGCCACAGCCACTCACTCGCGCCCGGCCTTGTTTTTCATTCTAGACCTTTCCATCGCTGTTCTTCTGTTCATCATCTTCTTCGTTGAGGAGATTCGTGAGTTCGTGATTGTCCTCCGCTCCAACTGGTTTGTGATATCAAAGTTGTGCAACTACGTGACCGAATTCAGGTCACGCCGGCGGTCCAGCATCATTCCTGGACTCCTTGCAAGTATCTCATACTACCTACGGAGACCGACTCGTGACAGGTACACCGACATTAGGCTGAAGCAGTTTTCTATATTGAATCACCATGGGGCACCCGTATCACTGATTTCACTGTCTTTTAAGCCAACAAAGACTGTGCCGGTGAAATCACATTTGGCGAAAGCCATCTTAAGGAAAATGACCAGTACGGTGCAACCACCTCTTCTTACAATAATGTCAAGCAAGTTCTGCAGCGGTATGGCCTCAATGATCCCGGTATCCTCCCACAATCTTGCGAGAGTGATAGCGTTGCCGAGGTCATTCTCACATGGCACGTTGCCACCAGCATATTGGAGCTGATCCGTGCCCCTTCTAGGAGTATGGCGGATCAAATGGAGCCGGCTAAGGTGGCAGTTAGTTTGTCCAGATATTGTGCTTACTTGGTGGTAATTCACCCGGAGCTACTACCTGACAGACGGGCAAAAACAGAGCTCGTCTTTCAAGATGTGGAGGAGGAGTTGAGGAACATGCTTGGGTTATTGGGTTACTACTTATCATCCCAAAGGACACGGATCACAAAATTACTAAAGGCTGTGGATTCGATGATGATGACGACGACTGGTCCAAACAAAGTTGCGCGGGATGGCGCCGCGCTGGCGAAGATACTACAAGAGCTACCCCCTGATGACAACGGAGAAGACAAGTTATGGGCGCTATTAGCTGAGGTGTGGACGGAGCTCATCCTTTCCACGGCGTCGTCAAGCGACGACGAGGAACATGTGAAGGCCCATGCAGACATCCTGGCGGAAGGAGTTGAGCTCATCACCGTGCTTTGGGCGTTTGCCGTGCACACCGGCATGTCCCGCACACCCAGGTCGACGAACCCTACCACAGATGACATAGAGTATATAGAACCTCTTTAATTGCTCAGTTTCCACATTGTATTTCTGCTGCTATTAGTACTAGCTATTTTAGTTTCATTTCCGATCGAGCTACCTCCTTCCATGGGCTGGGATGCTATGTCTGTAATAACATGATCATTTGTTCAATATTAGTTTTCTCTAATCACTCTTCATGAATTCACTATTAATGGAGTGCACATTGTTCTATTGTTGTATAACGACACTACCTGTATTCAAAGATGGATATTAACTGTTTTTTTCTGCCTCAAACCTTTGTTTATTATCGTGCTGATCAACTGACTGTATCATCAAAGTTGGATATACATCCATATATATTTAAAAGAAGTTTTTATAAACTTGTTATCTTATTATTAAACAAGAGGCAGTTGTGTTTTTATCAACTCGGATGGTTAACTGTGATCCTACGTTCACCGGTTTTGTCTTTCCGTTCAATTGTTTCTGCTGAAAGGAAATAATAGTGTTATTAGCTGGTCTGGTCTTGCGTTTTACATGTACCAATTGCAATTCTAGGCAAATTGTGCTACTTCACCTCAAAGCTGTCAACTACTAGACTGATAATATGACCTGTCAACCTGTCCTAAATTATCTTTCTCTTGCAACTAATGCCAGTCATAACAACGTAAGAAGATTCTACAGGTATGTCACTTTCAGATGTTGGTGCTTGAGAAATTCGGCCTTGGTACTGGCAACAATAGATCACCAGGCCTCCTGTTGTGAACACTAGATACATGCTGACAACAATTCATCTCAGGTTCGAACCTCATAAAGCATTTCTGACAATTCCACCACAATATATTCATTGGCAGCTAACTGTTCGGGCATGCATAGCTATCAAAACATTTGAGAGCTGCAACCAAATTCTAGCTCTCCATTAATTGACCCTAATGGCATCATGTCTTACATTATTCGGCCATCTTCTTTAATTCCATGGTTTTCTCAGGGTTCTGTGCTGCCAACAGTTTTCAGCTTGCAACTCTTGCCACTCTCCCACTGCACCCAAACCATTTGCCATTATTACTTATTTCCAGAATAACCATAACAGTTGTGAGATTGAACCATGCAGCATTTTTCCCCATAAAATTTTGTTAACACACCGCAGAGCGAAAATTCAACACATATGCTCTTAACACTCAGATAAACACTGTCAATTATTTCTGGTTGAAAAGATATAGCAACTTGGTATAATTAGGTGCACCAAATGCATGAATCGTTGTATAATCCATCAACACTAGAAAAGCTTTTGAAAGAGGTCCCTACCATTTAAGTAGTGCTTCCTGGATGATGTGATATTTCGTGTGAGTCCTTCAGGTCTCAATAATATTATAAAAATATCAAATCTACTTTCTATATGTTGTGTTATTGAAAAAGAAGATGCAATTTTTTTGGGCAATACGTTAATAGGATGTGGGGGAGCATTCAAGTAGAAAAGTGTTACACAAGTTTCCCTAACCTATGTCACTGACACACTTCTAATGCAAAATTGAATGGTACAGAAAATCAAATATTATGGACACAGTTGCGCTAGAAATGGGGATGTGCAGAATTTTAGAGTTTTTAGCCCGGCTTATTCTAGCCTTTTACAGCATGGTTTTGTAAAGCTGACCCAATTTTACCTTCAAGTTAACCACCAAGTAGCATGTCATATGTACACACTAAAAAAGAACAGAAGATCAACAACTGCAGTATATGCAGAATTACATCTGTTTTACGTGCAGTAGGACAACTAGCAAGGTGCATTTCCTCAGGCAGTCAGGCTGGACAATTAGCCGAACTTGTTTTGAATGTGAGTGCCTTGCAGCTCACCTTCGATGTGTAACATCTTCGCTATATCCATGAGCAGCTCTGGCCATTCACAGTACAATATTTCCTCAATGTTCTCGTCATTGTACTGATGCAAATGGCTTCTCACATTTCTGTTGAGCCGCAGCTGGTCGAGCTGAGTCCTCTTGTACGGTTTTGACTTCGCTAACCCACTGATTGATTTGCTCGTTTGCAATGGCAGTATCTAACCAGTTGTTCTTGTAGGGGAGCTTAGAGAGTATCCTATTCTTCTTTGCTCTTCTGGCCTTTGTACGGCTAAGGTATGTGACAATTCTGTCGTATAGCATCAGGAAGACCTCAGTGCTGGATAGGGGTGGAAACGGATCGAATACGGATCGGATAGCGCCTTTCCCATATCCATATCCATATTTGTAAACGGATATGGATACGAATATGAATGTTTTCGAATACGAATACGGATCGGATATTAAACCAATGCGAATACAAAAGCGAATATCTCTATAATTCAAACGGATACGGATACATCTAACTTTCTATGTCGTAAGACAGTTATTACACTTTTCCTCTCTATATTAGCTTTCATAACGTTATTTCATATAGTCTACACTTGTTCACATTAAAACTGAATCAATTTTATAATATTTTTTATACAATATAAGAATATCTTTATAATATAATGACGGATACGAATACAAAAACGGATATGTCGGATATTTGACATCAAAACCTCAAACCATATCCACATCCATATTTTCTGATCGAATTCGAATACGAATTTGAATAGTTTAAAAAATATTAATCGAATGGCAAATTTCATACCACATTTACATTTTATCGGATACGGATACCGGATATTACGGACTATCCGTATCCACTTTCCACCCCTAGTGCTGGAACACAACAAGGAAACTGAGTTTGTAGTCACAACCAAATACAGTAAAAAACTGGAAATCGAAAACTTACCAGTTCGACATGGGCAGCAGTGCAGGATTGTTTACGATGAAGAACTCATCTTCCATGGTAATGGTATCGCTCGTCAAAAGCACGAGGAATTCCTTGTAGTCTGGAGGCAATTTGGCGATATTTCCACCTGAGATAACTATGAGCTCTTGCAGGACCCTAGACAGGTGCTTGTAGTCATCCTGGAAACGCTCAATGCTGAAGCGTTTACCGGTGAAACGTGCCCCTCTGAGCTTTACACTCCCAGCACTGCTGATCCAGACATTGGACACCTCCAGAGGAGCAGCGAGGTACTTGCCAACTGAGTGGTGGCTCCAGAGTATCAATGCAAGTTTTCTGCTGATTCTAGTTGCTTTGTCAGATAATCGCCAGAATTTTTTTGATGTTCCTAACACCGGGACCTGGATTAGCATTGCATTGGCCTTGACGTAGCTCGCCGCGTCACATAGCCCCTTTTTTTTTTTTTTAAGGTCAATGGGGGGGGGGGGGGGGGGGGGGGGGGGGGGGGGGGGGGCAATTGTCCCCACCTGATTTCGGCGGCCCTGATCGGCCCGCAATTTACATGACGGAGTTTGGGTACAGAGCTACTTATATTGCTACATATTTACATCAAAGAAAGAACACCAAGCGTCAGAGACACTAACATCAGAGCGAGGAAGTCGACAGCGCCATAAGAAAGCCTCATCCTTGCAAGTTCGTAGCAGCCGAGAGACAGACTGAGGTTCATGTTGGAACACCACGTCGTTTCTGTGCTTCCAGATTTGCCAGCAACAAAGCTGAACGAATGCATCATAGTGAAGAGCAGGGACAGCTGAAGGCCGAGGTAACTCCCAAAGCCATCTCACGGTTAGTTCCGGCGGAATATGTATCCCAGAACGCTCGAGCGACGGGGCAGTAGAAGATGATATGATCAGAAGTTTCAGATGAGGAGGAACACAACTCACACACATCATCATCGACGATTGTCTTCGTGAGCAGATTCGTCCGACATGGGACGCGTTCCTGCACCAGTAGCCAGGCGAAGAACTGTACTCGTGGTGGCGCTTCGTTCTTACGAAGTCGGCGAAGTCGCATGGGGAGTCCGTGCCGGCATTCAGGATTTTGTACACCGGCGCAGAGTGGAACTTGTTGTCATGGTCAATCAGCGGGCTAACCCTCTTGTCCGGCCTCGGGAGGAGGGAGACGCCATCAATAATTGTTTGTAGCTGCTGCAGCTCCGTGGTCGCCGCACGCGACAGGCGTGGAACCAAGGACGCGAGGAGCCCGTCGTGGATGACTGCGTGCACACTTGTATCCGGCTTCGTGCTGTGGCTATACAGAGCTGGGAATTCCTCCGCGAGGCGGTCAAGAGGTAGTCACATAGCCCCTTGGCTGACGACTCGTCGATGTCCTCATCAGTGCTATAAACGATGGAAACAAATTAAAAAGAATTTTTTTAATGGAACAGGAAGTTATCTGAAACAGCAGCAGGATCAGCAACTCACTTGCATCGATGGCGAGGAGCTACCACTCTCTTGACAAGTACCTCACTGCTCTCCTGAAGACGTCTGAACCTTGGAACAGTATCCTGTCGAAAATATTCAATCAGGAAAATGAAGTTGAACACATTCAAGCAAAAAGATTGCGCGAACTGCTTTCTGGTCAGAGTAACAACTGATTGGACCATGGGGTTTGAAAAGAAACGCAACCAAATTTCAATGCAGAATATTACTTCTGTACTATGGAGCTTTTATGGACCTTCATGAGTTTATTTTCCAGAAATGATCTCTTGACATTTTTTTTTCTCTTCTAAGAATATCTCTTACCTTGCGAAGGTCACAGGCTTAGACTTGGAGGTTCCTCTTCCTCATACTTCAGGCCTTTTTTTAGAATCGGGAAAATTTATTCCAGCCTCTGCATCAAAAAGATACATGTAGCTACAAAGATTAAAAAAAAAACGTTGCTCCATTCCATATTGCACGCAGGCTAGGAACAAAAGAGCAAAGGAAGTAAACAAACATATATCCTGCAACTACGTCACCACCACCTCGAGGTCTGTCCAACCCAATCGTCGTGATACATCTTTTGCGCCAATGAGCACAGAACAAACGTCGGAAATCCCCACACCTTAGCCCCAGAAGAACCACACATATAGGGCCACCACCATCAAGATCTGATCATCCTCGCACAAATCCAATTTGCCGACTTTAGACGCCTTTGTCACTCATCTCTGACCCATCTAAAGGATCATTAGGATGTGTGATAGCATCCACCAGCGTAGAATTAGATCATTAATGAAGATATCAAACCTGGTGTCATGTAGAACGGATGCCACCGTGTTCAATGTGCTGGCCGCCGTATAACTTGACGTCATCCACCAAAGAACCTGACCAATGTGGGTAGAATTAGATCGCAATGCCGCGCCTTTTCTAGTCCCCCATCCATCTCCATCGATGCCGGTGGTGAGCTGTCACCCATGGCAGGCCGCGCGGCCTGGATCTTGCTTCATGCACGGGGATGAGCCTCAGCCATCACCCACGGCAAGACATGCCAGTCACAGCGACCATCTGCACTGATCGCCACCATCAAGCTTCATCACGGCCATTCACGATGAGCCTGCGAATATGGCCGTCAACGATGGTAGGCGCTCAAGTCCGGCAGCCATGCATGCTAGTTGCAACAATCATCGCCACCAAAGTATTGAAGTCGCCGCCGATCCGTTCGCGGCCGTAACGGTCGCTGCCGTCAAATCCGTGACCTGCTTGTGCTGGAGGCGAATCGGCCATGCGGATCAGCCGGCTACCCTCCTGCGCTGCGTCTGGCGCGGGCACGGCCAGGCGGCGGCCTCGCGTCGCACGCGAGCACGGCCAGGCGGCGGCACCACGTCGTGCGAAGGCCCGGCCAGGCAGCGACCTCACGTCGCGTTGGGATGTAGATTAGCCCTGCATCAGTCGACGATTCCTCTGATGAGAAGCACGACACCGCGTGCACATCGCCCCGGAACACGACGACCAAGCAGACGCCTTTCATCACCTCGCACGGCGGCCGATCTTTCCGGCGAACTGGATCTAGATCTAAACTAGAGAGAAACTAGAGAGAGGGAATGAAAAACTGCCCCGCCGCCGCCATCCTTGTAGCTGCGCGTGCTTTGGCCGGCAACGGACTCCGGCAGCGGCAGAGGGGGAAGGACGCGGTGGGAGGGCCGGCGGCGTTGGTGGTTGGGTCGCCACCCGTGCCGCCCTAGGAGCGGCGGCGCGGGGGCAGTTTTCTGGTTGTTTTGGTGCTAAAGTAGAGAAAGATTTCTAGAACACATGGATTTGACTACTAAAAAATGATCAAAATCTTTTATCCGGATAAGGTAAAATTTCAGCTTCAGTGACACTTGTTGTGGAGCTAAATACGTTTTCAAGGATTCAGCATTTTGCAAAATGAAATGGCTATATATTTGGAAGTAAAAGCACCAACAGCTCCAGTCTGCGGTGTCTAAACAAGCAGCGTCACAACGGGAAAGGAAAAAGGAAGAATACTACTAGAACAGTGTGCGTTACCATGGATGTGGATTTGAAGTTGAGGATGTGGTGATCATGGGCGGCGACCCCGGCGGTGTCCGCCATGACGCCATAGGGACCTAGGACCTTCCAATGATCTGGCGGCATAGCGGTCGCGGGCTGATCATCAATTCCGGACTGCAACACGAGGCAGGGCCCGGAGGTTGGGCTACGGTAGTAAGGGTAGTGATCACCGTCGGCATGGTGTTCTTCGCTCTCGAAGCACCTGAGGGCGTTTCCCATGGAGGATCCCTAGCAGCACTGAAGATACTTCAGCCTCTTCTTTGGTCACTCACTCACTCACTCTTTGTGATGCTGCTTGCCTTCTTCTGCACTTGTTGGGCTGCCGAGTGAAGGGAAAGGTGAAAGAAAGGTTCCATGGGACCCAACCTCCTGCAAGTGGAGAGGAAAGAAAAGGAGACTAGACCGTGACCTTCATCCGCAGACTCTACAGAACCCGGCAAGAAAGGCCGCGCAAAAGCTTGGCTTCAGTTTACCATTCAGCTCTAGTTGGGAACTAGGTAATTTTCAAGTAATTTAATTTGTAGAAATTTCACATGATTCCGTTCAATTTGTACGCGACTGCAATGCACCTGTGCTTTCGAGAGTGTTACAAAAGGTTTCATGGATTTTTCACAAATATGTTACTTTTTGGATCTAAGTACCTGAAAAAAAAGGAAAGAAAGATGAACGAAACACACACACACCACAAGGATAAGAGAAAAACAAAATACAAGGACAGGAGAGATCTTCTGACCCACTCACACTCATATACCAGATAGATCAATTCAAGTAGAACTACAACTAGCCGAACTTGTTTTGAATGTCAGTGCGTTGCAGCTCATCTTCCATGTGTAACATCTTCACCATGTCCATGAGCAGCATTGGCCATTCATAGTACAAGATTTCCTCAATGTTGTCGTCGTTGTACTCACGCAAGTGGCTTCTCACATTTCTGTTGAGCCGCATCAGATCGTGCTGAGTCCTTTGGTATTGTTTTGGCAATTGACAACCCACTGATTGATCTTTGTATTTGCAACGGCAGTGTCCAGCCAGTCGTTCTTGTAAGGGAGCTTAGATAGTATCTTCTTCCTCTTTGCTTTGCCGGCCTTGGTATGGCCAAAGTATGTGACGATTCTATCGTATAGCATCAGGAAGACCTCTGTGCTGTCAGCATAATAAGCAAAAATGAGTTTGTGGCCACAAATACAGACATTTTAAATTTTGAAAAAATGCTTATTATTACCGGTTTGACATGGGCAGCAATGCAGGATTGTTGACGATCAAGAACTCATCTTTCGTCGTAAGGGTGTCGCTCACCAAAATGGTGAGGAATTCCTTGTAATCCGGAGGAAATTTGGTGATATCGCCACCAGAGATCCGAATCAACGAATGCAGGACCCTGGAGAGATCCTTGTAGTCATCTCGCACACGCTTGAAGCTGAAGCGTTTACTACTGAAACGTGCCCCCCTTAGCTTGACACTCCCGGAACTGCTGATCCAGACATTGGACAGCTGCAGAGGAGCAGCAAGGTACTTGCCCACCGAGTGCTGGCTCTTGAGTATCAATGCAAGTTTTCTGCTGATCCTGGTTGCTTCGTCAGATAATCGCCAGAATGTTTTCGTTGTTCCTGATACCTGGACCTGGATTAGCATTTCATTGGCCTTGGCATAGCTCTCCGCGTCACAAAGCCCCTCGGCAGAGGACTCGGCGATGTCCTCCGTGCTGTGAAGGATAGAAACAAATAACAAAATGAATCCATGGATCAGAGGGAAATTTCTCATGATTATATACAACAGGGATCAACAACTCACTTGCATTGATCCTGGGGAGCTATCACTGTATTGCCATGTACCTCTGTGCTCCCCTGCAGGTGTCCCAAATTTGGACCAGCAGCCTGTCGAAAATACTCAATCATGCACACGAAACTGAACATGTTACTCTGGCCTCAATAACAACAGATTGGACCATGGTTCAATATTTTACAAATTAAATAGCAAAACTTTGAACTAGAAGCATGAAAAGCTGAAGTCTGCAGTGTCTAAAGAAGCACAGGCACAGTACAGACACAAAGGAAAAATGGAAGGAACGAACACTATATGTTACCATGGATGTGGAATTGAAGCTGATGATGTACTGATCCTGGGGAGGGACGCCGACAGTGGCTGCCGTGACGCCATAGGGGCCTAGAGCCTGCTGGTGAGACCGAGGAGGAGCGACTGAAGGTTGACCATGACTGTAGGGCGGCGGCTGGTAGTGGGGCCTGGAGGTTGGCCGGTAGTAGGGGTAGTGGTCACCGCCGGCATGGTCGTCCTCTCCCTTGAAGCACCTGAGGACGTTTCCCATGGAGGATCCCTGCTTTCCCAACCTTGTTCAAGCTCTTCTTCCTCTTCCTTCACTCTATGCGGCTTCTTGTCTATTTCTACACTTCTTTATCTGGCGAGCTAAAGCGAGGGAGCTGATGATGATTGATGAGGGAAGGGAAACCTCCTGGAAGTGGAGGAGAAAGAAAAGGAGGCCGTACGCTACTATGCTTGACTTGAGTTGACCATTCAGGTCCTCTAGGGGAAATAGAAATTTTGAAGTTTCAAATACTAAATTAATTTGCAGAAATTCCACATGAGCTCGTTCAATTTCTACAAGTCCGTCATGCATATTTAGTTTCTATAGAGTTTGAGTTACCAATACTGATACAACACGTGATTATGAAGTTTCTACTGAATGGTTTGAAGGAAATGATCTTTTTTTGAACACAAAAAAGCTTTGTCTGTTTTATGGAAACAATTACCAACAAGCTTATGAAAATAGAGTAATTAGCGAAGAGAACATTTTAAATGAAGAGTGAACACCATCTAACTAAATTTAGAGGACTTTTACCGTCCGGAATAATAATCAACAATATTTTAAAAGAACTAGCTAGTATTTTAGGGATAATTTTAGAAATAAAATATTATTTGCAAAAATGTTTCATCCTACACATACTCCCTCCGTTTTGAATAGCATGAACTTGGAAGCTTGCAAAAATTGTTTGATGGAAACAACCACCAACAAGCTTATGAAACTAGAGTAATTAGTGGAGACACATTTTAAATGAAGGGTGACCACCATCCAACTATAATCTAGAGGACTTTTACAGTCCAAAATAATATTAATAATCTTTCAAACAACTAGCTAGTATTTTAGAGTTAATTTTAGAATTAAATTATTATTTGCAAAAATATGTTTCATCCTACACACTCCCTCCGTTTTGAATAGCATGAACTTGGAAGCTTGTCATCAACATGAACTTGGAATTTTGCAATGACAATATGAATTTTCTTAGAACAAGTACATTTTTTTCGAAGTGTAGAACAACTACATTGGTTTACCACTCTCCCATAATATCCCTTTTTATTTATTTATTTCACACTGAAACAGAGTAAAGGAGTATTCAGCCAGTTATCATGCGAAGACTGGTTACCAGGTCTTGCTCTTAAATAAATTTATCTATGAAGTAGCAGTTACAACTTCAATGGATCAGTGACTTGCATCCTTAATTATATAAAACAAAAATGACTGGCATCACTGATCGATGCACACTTAATATATTCAAAGTACCGACAACAATTCCCTTGTAACTGGACACTAAACCTTTTACAATAGTAATTTTGTAAAGCTGATCGAGATTTACCTTCAGACTGAGATAACTGAACAAAGCAACAAACCTAATAATTCACAATGTACTCCCTCCGATTTTTTTGTTGACGTTCAGACAAGATGATTAGTTAAAAATTGAACTAGCGATCATGTCCTAAGGTCAACAATAAAAATCCGGAGGGAGTGAATAGTACCAGTAGCTAAATGTAATACAAGATGTATACCTGTTTTGCAGAAGGACAGCTAGCCAAACTTGTTTTGAACGTCAGCTCACCTTCAACATGCAACATATTCACCATTGGCATTAGCAACTCTGGTCATTCACAGTACAGGATCTCCTCATTGTTGTCGTCTGTTGAATCGCAGGTCGCATCTGGTCGAGCTGAGTCCTTTGGTATTGCTTCTGAACATTAGCAACCCAGTGATTGATCTGTGCAGTTGCGATGTCGGTATCCAACCAGTCCAACCGCAATTGGATGAACACCTGATGGCATTGGTCATAACCCGTGTCTAGTGAAAGCGTCATGGGATCAGAGACCTCCGGGAAGAAGGACGACGCCCAGAACGCGGTGGCGCCCCAGAGCGTAACCTCCGCGCAGGCAGCATCGTCGGCCGCCGAATCTGGGCATCGGGCCACGACACCCTGCCGTCGCCGGCGACGACGCGGCACATCCTCCGCGCGAGCTAAGACTGCGTGCCGCGGGCATGGGGACGAGCACGTGAGCCTGACGAACGTGAGCGGCGGCGGGGCTTCGCTGTGTGTCAGCCTGAAAGTGGGGCGGGCAGTGGGCTGCTCGCCAGCTGCCGCTTTGTCCGCTAAATAACTCGGCGGGATTAACGGTAGCTCACTAATCCGCAAACGCTGTCCACTACGGTCCGGTGGGTTTAGTGGACGTTTGGTTCGTGGTTTCACGGGCATCGCAAGTGTCCGCGTAGCCCGCTTGGCCAGAGCCTGCACGGTGCTTGCTGCTGCGGTCAGGACGCCTGAATGTTCACGCATTATGATCGATCTTAGAATGTTCACGCATGCATCCACTAATGCATGTATTCTGAAAAATTCTCGTGGCCAAGCAACCACTAATGCACATGTATATCTGAAGAACTTTCATCGGCTACAGAATACAGATTGCACATTCAAATTAAATTATTAATCAAATAAGAAAAACATCACCAAGCTTCATGCATCAAACATTGAAACAACAACTTGACCCAACCATCGGACATGAAACAAAAAGAGTAATGAAGATATGTGCTCAAATTGAGTAGAAACACGACAGCGGGCAGAAATAGTGCCCTGATGCCCTGATGGTGTGGCGCGCGTGGTGTGGGCAATGGGCAGGCAACGGCGTCGCGTACGGGACAGTGCGCTGCGCCGCTGTCGCCTGTCGTAGCTCGTCGTGTGCGTTGACGGGGGCGGCGGCGCGGACGGCGGAAGGGGCGGCGTCCGGCGTGCCGACCTTGTTCGCTTGCAGGGGATGGTGTGAGGTGTGCTGGGTCCTTTGTACGCGGGGGAGGTCCTTGCCGTTGTCGCCGAGCTGCGGCACAGCCAGACCATGGCGGCCGGCGCGGCGGTACCAGGGTGGCGGCGCGGGGTGCTCGAGTGGAGGCTGGAGCAGGTTATGCGGGCGAGGCGACTGTTTGCGGGCTATTGTGGTCACGTTCGCAAAGCCCAGCGGGCCCAGTGGCGCGCCCACTTCGTGCCGCCAACAATTGAGCAGGTGGCCGCAATGTCGTTTTTAGTGGGGCGGGCCTAGTAGGAAAGCAGGCAGGCCCGCTCCGCTTTCAGATTGAGCTGTGTGGCCGGATTCATGCCGCCACCGGCAGAGACATTTGCATATAACCCCTTTGGATCGCGACTGTTAATCGCGATTCAAATTAGGAGGATAAGTGTAAATTTTGGGATCACCACTTAGGGCTCGTTTGGATTGGAGAAAATTTTTTCCTTTCTTACGTTTTTCCTGTGAAATTGAACTGTTTCTTGTGAAATTCCTGTACGATTCCTGTAAAATTCCTGCGTTCCGAAGGACGCCTTAATAATCACGATCCCGATATTTTGCAATAAACCCCCTGGCCTGGTCAAAGTGTCCGGCTTCTTCAGTAACCTCTCCGTCTTCCCCATCGAGAGCCGTCGGCTCGTCCTCCGGCCGCCCGTCCGCCGCCGCCCGAATCGCGAGCCTCGTCCCAATATCCTCTCCCCAAGCCACAAGTTCTCGAGATGTCGTTAGACAGGGCATGTGCCAGTGCCACTCACTCGGCACCATGGCGGAGTTCCGAGGTCCAGGCCGGGTGGACCAATCGACCAAAAGCGAGATGATTCAGCGCCGCGGCGGCGAGCGCACCGACGTATACGAGAAACCTCGAATAGGCATGACACGAGCTATTTGTCTTTCTATCGTTAATTCTGGCGAGACATTCAGGTGATTCACAGCAACATGAAGTGGCCCTGAGCCCGTTTGCAAGTCTGAATCTGAATGAAGCAGGCAAGCATTTGCCATTGCGCTATGAACTTGCCCACGCATGGACCATCAGGAGCTGGAAGCCAATGTGCAGGGCAGACACCCTTTCTGCAACGGATGAACTGGGCGTCCCCAACTCTGCTTGTCACATTGTACGTTTACTGATGGTCATCAAGCAGAACTTGTGTTTAGTTCAACACGAGGAACATAGTTTCTGCTGATAGGCCAGTTCTGCAGGTCTCCTAATATTTACTGCACAACAGAAAATTGTTGTTGTTTATGTAGTGTTCCTGTACCATCACTTTTAAGTTCTTGGTGATTCTATGTCATCAAGGAACACTGAAATATGTTCATGTACAGAAATAAGTATGAACTTGGACAGTATGAGGGCCTGTTTGGCAGGGCTTCGGATTCTGCGAAAAATAGATTCTGCATTGGATTCTGAGGAAAAACAGCTTCTCTGGATTCTACTGGATTCTCTGTTAAAACAGCTTCTCCAGTTAGGCCGTTTGGCAAAACAGATTCTCCTGATATTTTCTGAAATGGATTATGCATGTGAAATGACTGATCTGTCCCTACAGTTGGAGTGCTAATTTGTCCACACTTTGTATACCATATTAAAATGAAAATAATTGAAAAAAATAAATTAAATATTAAATAAATGATTACTAAGGGCATTTTTAAAAAAATAAAGATTTGTAAAATATAGTCAAGTGTGGTCTAGTTTCGAAGGTCTCGTCGCAAGAATCACAACGGTGTAATCAGTTTATAATTCGTACGTTTAGTTTGTAGTCTACGGATTTTTTAACGAGACGAAACGTTGTTCCAAACGTGTGGGCCCGGGCTGGGTGGATTCCTTCCGGGAAAGCTGTGGCTTGCGCATGTGATCATGGCCTCGTGGGACCCAGCTGTATGTGCAGAATCCAGTACGGAGTAGAAGCTACAAATTGATGCTTCTGCTTCCCAGTACAAGTTGAAAACGGATTCTGACTGCACATCGGTGAGAAGCTGTTTTGAAGTTTGCCTGTTTGGCAGATGGAGGTGAGAAGCTGAAGCAGAATCTGCTCCAGAATCCATGCCAAACGGCCCCTGAGAATTTTCTCAGAACAATTACATGTGTTTCCACAAGTGTAGAACAACTACATTGGTTTACCATCCTCCCATAAGATCCTTTTTTATTTATTTATTTTTCAAACGAACAAGCCTACCAGAACAAAGTAAAAGAGTAGTATTCAGCCAGTTATCATGCACATATTGATTGCCAGGTCTCGCTCTAAGAGAAAACTTCTTAAATGAAATTGATCTACGAAGTAACAGTTCCAAAGATGAATGACAGGCATCCTTGATCAAACGCACCTTTAATACTTGATAGATACGAGTGCCCACAAGAAGTCCATTGTAACTGGACAATAAACCTTTTACGATGGAAGTATTGTAAAGCTGATCAAGCTTTACCTTAAGACTGAGATATCTGAACAAAGCTACTAGCCAAATATTCACAGTGTACATACTACACTAGCAGTAGCTAAACAATAACCGTATGAAATACAACAGGATCTATCTGTTTTGCAGCAGTACAGCTAGCCGAACTTGTTTTGAATGTCAGTGCATTCGAGCTCACCTTCCGCGTGCAACGCCTTCACCATTTCCATGAGTAGCTCTGGCCATTCACAATATAAGATTTCCTCGATGTCATCGTCGCTATAGTCATGCATGTGGCTTCTCACATTTCTATTTAGACGCAGCTGATCGTGCTGAGTCCTTTCGTATTTGTTTTGGACATTGACAACCCACTGATTGATTTGTGTGTTTGCAATGGCAGTATCCAACCAGTCCTTCTCGTAAGGGAGCTTAGAAAGTATCCTCCTCTTCTTCACTTGGCCGTCCTTCGTTTTACCAAGGTTTTGTTAATTTTGTCGCATAACATTAGGAAGACCTCGGTGCTGTGAATATAGATAAAAACACAAATAATAAAAAGTAAATTTCAGAAAACTACAACTATTTATGATACTTCATCATAAAAGTATACTTTTGATGTGCATTTCAGAACTACAACTATTTTAGCCTTCTATTTTAGGAAACTATAACTTTTATATCTTGTTCCACCTGTCAGTCTCACAATCAATCTTACTGTGTGTCTGACATGTGGGGCCAAACATAAAAGTCATAGTTCTATGATATAATGTGTCTGAATTGTTGTATTTTTTTTTAAAAAAATGGTGCCAAAATTTATATTTTTTATATAAGGTCACAAATAATGTAGTTTTATGAAATGTACTCATAATAAAATTATCTTGTGGCCATAGAAACAATTAATCCGAATAAAAAATTACCGGTTTTTCATGGGAAGTAGTGCAGAATTGTTTACAATTAAGAATTCATCTTGCACTGTCAAAGTGTTCCTCGTCAAGAGCATGACGAATTCCTTATAGTCTGGAGGCAATTTGGTGAAATCCCCACCTGAGATACTAATCAACGCCAGTAAGACCCTAGAGAGGTGCTTGTAATCATCTCGCACACGCTCGATGCTGAAGTGTTTACTGGTGAAACTGATGCCCCTTAGCTTGACAATCCCAGTACTGCTGATCCAAACATTAGACACCTGCAAAGGAGCAGTAAGGTACTTGCATACTGTGTGGTGGCTCTTCAGTATCAATGCTAGTTTCCTGCTGATCCTGAGTGCTTTATCAGATAATCGCCAGAATTTTTTCGTTGTTCCTAACACTGGGACCTGAATCAACATTGCACTGGCCTTCGCGTAGCTCACCGCGCCACAGAGCCCCTCAGCAGATGATTCATCGATGTCCTCGGTGCTATCAACACAATAATAAAATGAGTCTTACTGTCACCAAAGAGAAAACAGAACTGAATCAATGGAACAGAAAGAAATTTCTTGCAGCTATCTGACAAAGCAACTAGGATCAGCAACTCACTCGCATCGGCATCGATAAGCCAGCGCTTCGTTCGCACATACTTCACTACTCCTTTGTAGGTTTCCGGTATTTGGACCACCAGCCTACCGAAAATATCTGATCATGCACATGAACACATTCAAGCAAAATAATCGTACAAGATGATCTAATCTCAGTAACAACGGATTGGTCCAAGAGGTTTGAAAGATTATCCAACCAAATTTCATCACGGAATAATTCATGAGTTTCTTTTTGGAAAGGAATCTCCCTTTGTCATGGGAAGGTCGAGAGAAAGAAAGAATCATGGGAAGGTAAAAAGGCTGTAAAATTCATGATATTTGTCACCTACATTGAATTGACGCATGCGACGTCATGCGACCTACACAATTCACCGATGACCTTGTACATTTCCGTTGTTATTAGCAAGGCATGCACGGATTCTACTACTTTTACCTTCTGATCTGGAGATCTCAGGTATAATGTTACTGTAAATATCGCTTTTGGTTTACGGAGCCCTAAATTAAATACGTTGCCAAGGATTTAACATTTTAATAAATTATAAATCGCGACACCTGGAAGTAAGACCACCAACAGGCAACAACTGCAGTCTAAAACCCGCGGGTGGCCCAGACCCACAACCCAAACTGTCATCCCTAATACAGTAGAAGACAAAGAGGGGAAGAAAAAGTTTTACCAAGTTAATGGGGTATTGGGGCAGCGCGGTGGGAATTTCTGCCCATCGCTCCATCTAACCAGCAAAAAAGCAATAAATGCTATAACTTGTTAGTTTTGCAAGCTCTAGGTCAAGGAAGAAAAAGATAAGATCAGGGAAAAAAATATATATGCCACCTTGCCATAGCAAGCTGCACGCCTGAGCAAAGCCTTGGTATAGTTAGGGTAAATCTTGAGAGCTTCATTGCAATCCTCAACAGACTTCTCCCACTGCTCTAGCTTGAACCAGCAAGCTGCCCTGTTGCAGTACATGACTTTATTTGTGGGATGATGCTTGAGGCCTTCACCATAAGCTAGGCAAGCTTCTGAAAATTTTCCGGAGTAGAAGAGCTCATTCCCTAGGGATCGTGCTCTAGCCACAGCTTTCACTTTGTTATGCATAATTATCAATTGAGTGTTTCCCGGATCTTTTATCCTGGCCTTATCTATGGAGGAGACAGCATCGTCAAACCTGCAAAATGCATGCGAGTGTCAAGTATAGACATCAAGATATAGCAGGGTAACATTCATGTACCTGCGATGTCGAAGTACCTTTAGTAGGGTTGTGACAGTATTTTCTGACTACAGTTTGCTTCTTTTGTTTTGAAGGGAATGACTACAATAATTTGCTTCAGGGAGGGAGTGCAAATTACCTTCCCAATGCCATGTCAACTTGGGCATGTACATAAAAGATGTATGCATTAGCAAGGAACCCACAGAACTTGGTGTGTGAGGAGCACGAAAATGGATAGTCCAACTTGGAGGCACTTGAGATAGCCGAATCAGCTTCCTCTAGCAGATTGAGTGGAAGAAGGGCTTCTGCTTTAGCGGCCAAGAGCTGCAAATATGAATAAGATACTTCCTTCATTCTTATATTGTTGTGACTACTAACTTTTTTGAGTTACCTTTGATCATTTGTCTTATTCAAAATATAGCTCAAATATGTTAAATTATAAATTATGTTTTAATGTATCTAGTAATAAAATAAATCATAACAAAATATATGTTAATTTAAAAAATGAATAAGAGGAATGGTCAACCATAACTCAAAAAGTTAACAACGACAACAAATTTAGAACGGAGTATGTTTTACAAAAAGATAAGGCTAATCAATATCAAGTTTGTTGAAGGATGAAATCTGGGAATCCTACCAGAGCAGAGGAGTCAGCTCCAGAAGCAATAGCAGCGTCACTTTCCCTTAGTACAATCTTCCACTCCCTGGCCTTCCGTGCATCCACAAGCCTCCCCAAATGCTTCTCCACCGTTTGCAGTTTATGCAACTCCAGGGGATCAGGCTGAGACGACGCGAGGGAGAGATGCTTCAAAGCATCCTCGATGTGTCCTAGCCTGCATGAATGAAGAGCTTAAGCGCCACTTAATCTGGTAAGCGAACCCGTGCCACATAGGACCAATGATGAATTTAAGATGTTGAGCAATTACTAAATCAGGAAAAAGAAAACTAAAACAAGTAAATTGGAGTTACTATTTTGGGTGTGTTTGGAGCTGGAATAAGTTGGAAGCCAACTCCAGAAAATTTGTGGAGTTCTTGGAGCAGCTCATACCTAGCTTCAGAAATTCTTGGAGCATGAGACCCTTTTTAGATTTAAAATAAAAATATAAAATATTTTAATCTATTTTACAAACACATGAGCTTCAGCATGAAGCTCAGAGCTGTAGGCATATCGCCCTTATGGTGGTTTTGTACTGAATCTAAGTATTTTCAACATATTCCCCCACGACTGCTTTGTAAGCTCTACTAAAATGATCAAATTTTAGATTCGAGGGTACATGATCGTCGGAGCAAATCAGCGTCCGTGCTGCAAAAGAAGCTGCCTTTCAGCGTCACAGCCTTAAAGGTTTAGTTCCTTTAAATGGAGAGGAAAAAAAAACAACCAATTCATGCTCACGGACCTGATATGCAAGGATGTGAGGCGCAGGTGTGCGCGGCCGTACGACGGATCGATCCGGAGCGCCTCCTCGTAGTCTTTGATGGCCTCACCGAAGCGGCAGAGGCCAGTCAGCGCGGCAGCGCGGTTGCCCCGACAAGCGGCGTTGTCCGGGCACATGACCAGCGCGCAGTCATAGAACCTCAACGCCTCCTCGAAGCAGCCCTTGTTGTACCGTTCGTTTCCTGTCCTCTTCACCTCCTCCGCGTAGGCGGCCCGCCTGACCATGGTGTCGTCGTCGTCGCCATGGCGGGTGGCGCGTGGAGGCGGCAGGGTTGCGGCGGAAGGTAGCGGCTTGGCGATGCTGCAGAAGGGGCATGTGTTCCTGGCCGGGAGTGCGTTGGTGAAGGGCGAGGTGCCGGAGCTGGAGATTGGGAGGTAATAATCGGCATGGTCTTCTTCCTCACTCTTGAACAAGCGCCTGAGGATGTTTCCCATGGAGGATTGCTAGTTAGCTTCCCTTATTAACTTCTTCTTCAAGCTCTGCTCCTCTTGCTCTGCTGCTGCTTGCCTTCATCTTACATTACACTTTATATGATGTGGCTGGCACTGAGCGAAAAAAAAAAAAAAAGTTGAGCTCAAGGGTTGTGATGGGATGGGACACCGGGTCGACGATCTACGGAAAGCCAAAAAGAAGGAAAGAGACTCCGTTCGTACGGCTAACTTAGCGGCAAAGGCAGAAGCTTAAGTGCTTGACTTGAGCTGACCATTCGCGTTCTTTTTTTTTAATAGAGAATACATATACATCAATTCACTCGGATGCCTATTAAAGATGCTTCCTGTCCTGCAGGGATCTGTCATACAACAACCTGACAGGCTCAATACCTGACGCCCTGTCACATTTATCTTCACTTAAAGCTCTGTAAGTCTGCTAGTTTATCACGTTCTGAAATCTGAATGTTTGCACTTTGCTTTCGCGGAAATCCATTTTTCAAAAAAGGTTCCTATGCATTAGGTTGACTCACATGAATAGGATTTCATTTGTTTCAGAGATTTGACTGGTAACAACCTCAGTGGATCGATTCCCCCTGGACTTCTCAGAAAGATTCAAGCTGGGTCCTTAAATCTAAAGTTCGTTCGCTAGTTCTCTTCTGGTTCAAGCAGAAATGATGTGCATTGCTGCTTAACACTTGATTAAAGTAATCATTGCCCAATCAATCTGTCTGCAGATATGGCAATAATCCCAACCTCTGCGCCGATGGCGATTCATGTACGACGCCCAAAGTGAAGAGCATGCTATCCATCTATGTCGTTGTCCCTGTGGCTCTGGTTTTGGTGTTAGTATCAGTGGCAATACTCTTTTTCTTGCTAAGGCGAAGAAAGCAAGGTAAGACACACCAGTCGTATGTTCTAGCTATTTCCCTTCCCCATCGTGAGCAAATAATTGATGTTTCGTACATATATGCCATTTAGGACGGGTGAACAACTGTGTGAGGCCCCGGAATGAGACGTCGATGAGCCATGTGCCAACAGGTGACATGCACAGTTCCATGCGGCTTGAGAACCGGTGGTTCACGTATAAGGAGCTGCAGAGGATCACGAACAACTTCCAGCACGCGATAGGCCGGGGCGGCTTCGGTTATGTCTACGATGGCTTCTTGGAGGATGGCACTCAGGTGGCAGTCAAGTTGCGGTCCAAGTCATCCAACCAGGGTGTCAAGGGATTCCTCACGGAGGTAAGAATTTCTTCAGACAAAATTCTGATGTTTCTTGATAAAACTAGAAAGAGTGCGCGGCCTTGCCGCGCCTAAATATCCACGATGGATGGACCAGGGTGCTCCGTGCCATACATTGTCACTCTGCCTCTATAACATTGATGGCTAGATCAGCATGTTGCAGATCAAGGTTTGATTGCGCTCAAAAAAAAAAAGATCAAGGTTTCATAGAAATATTATACATGAAGGTTTTATCAGTGCATATACAGCAGAGCCTAGTTAGCATATATTAGAATATCAATGTCATTGGCTTCACATTGAGAATTCCATCGTGATACATTTATCAAACATGGGTATAGGCTAAATATTGTACTCAAGTAGGTTTATGATTCTATCCTAAATCAAAGTAGATAAGAAAATAAATATAACAATAATGTACATATAGAGTTTAGGGATTTGATTAGAAGTTGAAAGCATACATGAATTGTCAATCGTGTTGGGCATCCATCATATACACTATCATCCATCATATACACTATCACTTAGGTAGATCTCTGTGTCTAAATCTAAAAGTGGAGATCAATTTAGATATTAATTATACGTTTTGTTAGCATTGAAAGAATATGCCATATATGGATATATTGTTGTTTGATTTTCTTTATATCTGCAGGTTCATCATATCCGCAGCAAATGTATTCTAAGTCGATCTTTATTTTTACATCGGTGGCTTGAATGTAAAATCTGAATCCCTCGCTCTCATCTTTTACTGAAGGAGTCCAGAACCACCTATCTTAGAAGAGTCAAGGTGATACAACTATCAACAATTTTGCATCTTTGCAAAGATTATGCATGCTTCATGAAATGTTTTATGTCCCTTTTCCTTTTTCTCACCAACTTTCAGTTGGATGTAATATTTTTCAAATCCTGTACATATGTATATGGTTTCCATGCAATAAAATGGTCAGGCATCTCCAAATGAATTGCCGTAGTTCTCTTCAAAAGAAATGTTGTCTTACAAGCTTGATAGGTATTGCTAGATTCTTTATAGCTAAAATTAAATATGGTTCTAAACGGGGTTAAACCACATTCTTAATCACACTTATAGTTTTCTAAACAGATAAAGACATTCAAGACTTATCTCTAGACTGCAAAATGGAGTCGAATATCACAACTAATGCAAGTATGCAACAAAGATATTTTGTTTTCTAACCAGGAGCTATTAGAGCTATGATAATCCATTGTGGTGAGAAAGAGGTATGGTTCCATGATGGCTGATGATTCTAAGGTAATTTTTGTGAAACATTTTCATTGAAGGTCTACCGCATACTAAATGGAGTTTGAGCACTACATTCAGGTTAGGAGCACCGCTCCCGTGAATGAGTAGTAAGCTCACTGACTGACATTTAGCAACTAGCATAGTCCATATCAGGCTCATACCCAGTTGATCTCAATTGAGTTGGGGGCAAATCACATATACACATAGCGGTGAAATTACATCCTAAACGACATCTAGCTAGCTATGCTTAATTCAGGATTCCTTATGTCCAACGCATTTCCAAGTTGTACAGCTCGAGCACCAGACGTTCAAATTGAAAAAGCCATGAATGTCAATAAATATAAAGGGGATTGGAAAGATATGATCTTCAGTAGAGGACTTACACACATTTTATCGAACACTTGTAGGGCGTCTGTTGTGCATGTGGTGCATCTGCAACTTATGCCCCTCGCATGCTGTATTTCTTGGTACCGTACTCATTCTCGCCCAGAATCACTCCTCAATGACGGACGGTTCGCAGCAGAAAAGGTTGCTCCAGCCTGGTATACGTACGTAGTTCCGTCCAGTGAGCGCGAAGTCCGCCTCTTGCTGGCGTGTCGTCGTTGAATTGAGCAGACAAGTTATGCTGCCGCACGCGATCGGCGGTCTTGGAGGCGCGGGAAGGTGGCGCTTGTGCGTTGCGGCGACGGCCGGGAGGCGAAGCGAGCAGAGCGCGCGGCCACTTGTGGTGGATTTTTTTATCCGTTGGTAGGCAAAGACAATACTAGTAGCAAAGAGGGACGAAAGTTCTGGAAGAGCAGCAAGATTTTTACAGAGGCTCGCTATCTTCGCCGTTTCTTTTCCATCCAATGGGTAAAAGCTTTCTGGCTGACGTGGAGCAGTAGAATTGGAGAGAATGCACAGCATTTACTATGTAAGAGATTGGCACCACAAAAGTTGTAATGCGTTGGATCTTAACGCGGATTCATCACAAGAATCTCGTCTCCATGGTTGGATATTGTAAAGATGGGGAGTACATGGCACTTGTATACGAGTATATGTCAGAAGGCAGCCTCCAGGAGCACATCACAGGTAAGCATGTCATTTTGCACTCCAGCACGGCAATTTGAACATGGGTCACAACGATACTTTAAAAGCTGCTCTCATAATGTTATATTGTCTGTACACCATTTAAAGTGTCTCTGTTGATCCGAATTTCTCTCATATTGTTGTTCTGTTTGCAGGAAAACATTTAACTTGGAGACAGAGGCTCCAAATCGCATTGGAATCATCACAAGGTATGAGTTTATAAACTTCAGTGAACTAAGTCGAATTTGGCATTGAAGTTTTCGTTTTGCAGGATTGGAATATCTACCCAAGGGCTGCAACCCACCTCTCATTCACAGAGACGTGAAGACAACTAACATCCTATTGAACGCAAAAATGGAGGCCAAGGTCGCCGATTTCGGCTTGTCGAGGGCTTTTAATTATGACATCTACACCCATGTATCCACAAATACACTGGTTGGTACACCCGGATACGTTGATCCAGAGTTTTTTTTTAGATAATGGAAACTTTCATTCCCAGCCTCTGCAAAGTGCACACAGCCTTATTTTTGTTTTTAATACACTACTCAGTCCACTGACTGGTCTTAACGCAACTCAAAAAACGCTACATTGATTCATGGAGGATGTAATCTGGTGTGGAAGTTCCATCCATGGCTTGCAAACAGTTCCAGCGCAGCAACCTCCATAGCTGCACTCACTTTTCGAAATTGCTCCTGGGATTCTTCCGGATGCAACAACGCCAAAAATCGCATCCAATAGGCCCCTCTGAATGTAGCCTGCATGAACGATGTATATTTTACATTGTTAAAGCAAATTTCATTCCTTGAACGCCATATGGCCCAACATAAAGCTGCTGCCCCGCATAGAATGATTTTTCTCTCTTTTTGACTAGCCCATGATGGCCAGTTACCAAGCATATGAGAGACGGAGTTTGGAGGCTCCAGACCTGTAGCTATTCTAACCACTCTCCAAATATTCTTAGCATGATAACAATCAAAAAATAGGTGTTGTATGGTCTCGTTGCAATTACAATAGCAACATTTGTGACTTCCTTTCCAATTTCTTTTTGCTAAGTTATCCTTTGTTAATATGACCCCACGATGTAGGTACCAAAGGAAAATTTTGATTTTTAGAGGGATTTTTAGTTTCCATATGTATTTGTGATGAAAAGGAATACCCTGGTTTATCAGAACTTGGTACATTGAGCGGGTGGTGAACCGTCCACTCTGATGCAATTTCCAAGTGACCGTGTCCCTTTCCTCTACTATACTGAAACCATCCCGCATAGCTACCATGTTGGTGTATTCAGTGAATTTGATCCCTACTAGAGCTCTCCGAAAGGAGAGGTTCAAGGGGCTGCTTGAAAAGACTACCTCTACTGAGTCGTGAGGATTGTAAGCCACTTGATATAAGTTAGGGAATAACTCACTGAATGGTCTATCACCTCTCCATGCGTCATCCCCAAAACCTACTTTGGGAACCATCGTTGGTCTTGAGTGACACACAAGATAGAAAGGTTTCTTTTACCTTAAGAAGTCCACTCCAGAAATGAGAATCAGATTGTCTATTACTAACCTGCGCAAGTGTCTTTTTTTGCAAAAAGGGAATTCCATTGATATTAAAGCATGTTACATCTCCGAATTACAAAAACACCTGAAACAATTCCAACTCTACTGATAGGAGACAAAAAACCTTGAAAAAGCCATAAATTCCACCATCTAGGATCACTGTCCCAGACGGATATGCCACGGAAGAGAACTTCGATCTGAACGAGCACGGCCATCTCACCATCCACCACCGCCATCCTCATCTCTGACGGAGGAAAACGGAAATCCATCCCTTTCGCCGAAAAGGATAGACTACTAATCTTCCACACGTAAATACGATGAACTTGTCGTCGTCGAGCCCGTTGAACTCATCATCGCCTTGTTCATCAGATTCGCCGTGGGAAAACACAAATCCAAGAAACATCCAGATAGATGTCACCGGAAACCAAAATCTCACTAGCCCACAGCCATGGTCAAAAAGAACCACGGTAAAACAAAGGAGGGGCCGGAGTACCTTATTCTTCATCGATGATGACGCCTTCGCCTCGCCACCACCGTTGAGATATCTCATCCTCCGTTGCTCTATGCCGATGAATTTGCCGACGTCAACCGCCGCCGACTCCCTCGACCGGACCATTGGAGGAACCCTAACCCTAACAACCATCACGGCCGCCGCCAAAACAACCACCGCGAAAAAATCTAACTACTTAAAACTAGGAGGAACCAGGACGCTTCGTTGCCGGGCCTCCCTCCTCCGCCGACGGCAAGGCCGCCGGAGGTGAGGGGGCCGGCCAAAAAGCCTCCGGAGGAGTCACCGCGCCGCTCTTTCGTTGCGCAAGTGTCTTTGACCCCAGATATTTGTTTCTGATTAGGGTCTGCCACTGCCCATCCTCATTTAAGAGTTTAAACAGCCACATACTAAGTAAGCATCTGTTTTGGATTTCCAGATTTATGATACCCAGTCCTCCTTGGTCTTTCTGGCGGCATAGTAGGTCCCATTTGGCCAACCGGTACTTTTTCTTATCTGTACCATCCTGCCAGTAAAATCGGGACTTATAAAAATCTAATTTGGTAAGGACTTCCTTTGGTATTTCAAAGAAAGACATCATGAACATTGGAAGACAACTTAGCACAGAGTTGATTAGCGTCAAACGACCTCCATAAGATAGGTGTTTAGCCATCCAACAGCTTAGCTTCCGTTCAAATCTTTCTTCAATAATTTTCCAGTCGCTATTTCGGAGTTTTCTATGATGCATTGGAATCCCAAGGTATCTAAATGGATACTCTCCTGGTTCGCATCCGAATAACTCCGTATAGAGGTCTTCATTTGTTTTTGCTTCACCATAGCAAAATATCTCGCTTTTATGGAAATTGATTTTAAGACCCAACATTTGCTCAAACGCACTCAGGATGAGTTTCATGTTTTTAGCCTGTTCTATGTCGTGATCCATAAAAATAATGGTGTCGTCGGCATATTGGAGAATTGATAATCCTTCCTCAACTAAGTGAGGAATAACCCAGTGATTTGTCCATCATCCTTAGCTCTCTTGATGAGAATGGCTAGCATATCAGCAGCGATGTTGAACAAAACAGGTGACATTGGGTCTCCTTGCCGTAGCCCCTTCTTAGTTTGGAAGTAGTGCCCAATGTCATCATTGACTTTGATACTAACACTACCCCCATATACGAAGTTTTCAACCCATCGGCACCACTTGTCCGAGAAACCCTTCATACGCAAGGCTTGCTGTAGAAAAGACCACTTGACCTTGTCGTAGGCTTTCTCGAAATCAAGTTTGAGAATCACCCCGTTTAGTTTTCTGGTATGAAGTTCATGAATGGTTTCATGTAACATGATAACGCCTTCCGTAATGTTTCTCCCAGGGACGAATGCCGTTTGTGATGGTTGAATCACTGAATCTGCAACTCTATTGATCCTATTGGTGCCAACTTTGGTGAATATTTTAAAGCTGACATTGAGCATGCAGATTGGTCTATATTGTTGGATTTTCTTGGCATCATTGGCTTTTGGTAATAATGTTATTATCCCAAAATTTAGCCTATGAAGGGGAAGATCTTCATCACGAAAATCTTTGAACAGAGCCATCAAATCCGACTTGATCACCTCCCAGAACACCTGGTAGAACTCCGCAGGAAAGCCATCAGGTCCCGGAGCTTTATTATGCTCCATTTGGAACACCGCTTCTTTAACCTCACTCTCAGAAAATGGAGAAGTAAGAATTTCGTTTTCCGTGCTACTCACTTGCGGTATGTCATCATTCAGGGACTCTGAAAGTGGATTCCGCTGTTTTCTGGTGGTCCAAACAAACCCTTATAAAAAGTGGTGATGTAGGACTTCAATTGATCTTCACTGATCACCCAGCCATCTTCATGCTCCAATCTGAAAATGCGCTGTTTTCGGTGTCTCCCGTTGGCAATTAAGTGAAAGAAGCATGTGTTATTATCTCCTTGAAGGAGAGTTGTCACTTTAGCTCTTTCATGCCATTTGACTTCCTCTTCCCTTAACAATGTCAAGCCTCTCCTTGAAGTAGTGTTTTAAGTTTATCTCATTGTCATCAAGAGGAATACTTTCAGCCTTTTTGTCTAAAGAGTCGAGCAGAGATAGTAATTTCTTCTTCTCTTTCTTATATAGACCGGCTGTGTGTTTTGCCCAACCCCGAAGATGCTTTCGTACAGCCTGGATTTTGTTCTGCCATACCTCCATACTTGAGTTGCCCCTGTTTTCTTTTTGCCATATATCCGCAACCATGGAGAAAAAGCCATCTCTTAGGAACCACCCTCTCTCGAATCTAAAGGGAGCAGAGAAGGTACCATGGGTTGATGAGCCCGTGTTGTGCACCAATGGAGTGTGGTCAGAGATACTTCTATCTCTAGGCTCCACGGTAGACAGCGGGTATTTTTCTTCCCACTCTGTGCTTACCAAAACTCTATCCAGTTTTTCCATTGTTGGGTTATCGCCATGTCCCGCCCAAGTATATTGGCGTCGAGACATTTCGATTTCCCTAAGATCCAGAACATCAATAACCTGATTAAAAAGATTTGGCCATTTATGATCAAAATTGCCAGCACTTTTTTCTTCAGGGTTCCTCATGATATTAAAATCCCCTCCTATTATATACGGGAGGGCCTCATGGGAACAAGCGTTCGCCATCTCGGCAAGAAAGGATTCTTTGTGCTCATGTTGGGCTGGTCCGTAGATAGCATATAAATTCCATTTAAAGCCGTCATTTTTGTTGCGGATGGTAAATCTGACGTAATAGTCACCCTCCGCCACCGAACCAATGTCAAATAAGGACAGATCCACACCTAAAAGGATGCCACCTGATCGTCCATGTGGTGCCATAGAATGCCAGAAGAAATCTCGACCAGCACAGAAATTTTTTAAGGTCTCATCAGGGAAATTTTCCCGACCTGTTTCCATGAGGGCAATAAAATTAATTTGCTCCTCAAGAACTATATCCGCCAGGTGTCTGTGTTTAGCCAAGTCCGCTAGACCTCTGCTATTCCAGAAAATACCTTTCATTGGGCGGATTTTTTAGATTTCTGAGAGGCGGGTCGCCCCACCTTCTTATTCTTACCAGAGGTAGATGACTTTCTTTTGGGGACATCATTCAGATCACAACAAAGGTGGTCTAATCCGTCCTCATGTGCTTCCTCGATTAGATCCCCACAAATGTGGTTGAGGCTTGCATCAATATCATCTTCCTCATCAGTGTTTGTTATAGACCTATGTCTATTATTTGGAATCAGTTTAAGATTTGCTTTCTCTTGTATTCTATCTATTTCTAGTGACTTAAGAGAAACAGCAGCAGATAAACATTCATCCTCATTACTACCCAACGATACACCTAGGTTATTGAGCTTAGTTACTACTTGGGAATTTGAAAAAGAAGGGAACGAAATCGTACCTTTCGTCTCCAGGTTCTTCCTCGTAACCACCTCAGCCTTCTCCAGCGTGTGTTCATCGTATGCAGCGGTGGATCTTCTGGTCCTTTGGCTTGCCAGGTTACCCACTATCTGCTTCTTGCTCCACTGTCCAGCCGGTTTGGGGAACACCTGCGCCGCGGCCAGTGTTGCGCCCATGACTTTCATGGCCTGTGCAGAGTCCTTGCCAACCTGCGACAAGGTCGTGCCGACCGGCTCAGAGGCCACGACAGGCTCAGTGTCTCCCCAGCCACGACCGGCTCAGTGGTCGGCAGCGTGGCTACGACCTGCTCAGAGGCCGATTTCATTACCAGGTCCAATCCTGGGGTCGGCGCCTTGATCGCCGCCTGCATACCCGGCCCAGAGGCCAGTGGCACGGCCTCAACTGGCTCTGGTTCCGGCGGTATGGCCATAACCAGCTGAAAGGATCAAGGGCACCGAGAGGGGGGGGGGGGGGGGGGTGAATCGGTGTGTCAACAATTTCTCCCAAACGTACTTTAGGCGTGAAGCTAGCAAGACTAGATATGGTGATAACAAAAGCAAGCGATGCGCGCACACAATCTAGTCTATGCAACAAGCAACACCCTAACAAGCAATTCTACCAAGTAGTAAAGAGACAACCTATCATGCAATTCTACTAGCACATAAGGTAAATGCGGAAACGTAAATGCTAGTAAGTAAAGGAGATAAGGATAGGAATGCTCATGATTTTTCCCGTGGTCTCGGAAGGATGGCGCCTTCTCCTACTCCACGTTGGGTCACTCCTGCCGGAGTCTCGACCCCGTCCCTCCGCTCGATGGCGATCCCTCCTAGAGCACACTTCACCCTCCGAGTGAAGTCGCGGGCACGTCACGCCGGGCTCGATCCCGGGTACTCTTCCGGAGGTAAGGCTCCGCACTTGATGCGTGCCAAAGGGCGCTCCACTAGTGATGCTTCTTTCGCACGGGAAGCTCCAAGACCGTGTACAAACTTGTGTTAGCTTCCACAATCTCCTTGGACAGCTCAACACCGACGCCTAACCGGTCTAGGCCTTGCCATAGACCAAGAGTAACAAACCGAAGTGACTCTCTCAAGCTCACACTAGCCTAGAGATCAAGTGGATGCAATTGCTACTCTCTCAAGCACTAGGATCACTCCAAATTCTTCACAAGTGCTTCTCTCTCTTGCTCTTGGCTTCCTCTGAGTTTTCTGCACTCCAACAATGGCCAAGAGACCCCTCAAGGGGCGGGCAACCAACTATATATAGGCTACCAACCCAAAACTAGCCGTTGCCCAAAAGTGCCCTGCGAAACTAGAGACCGTACAATAGGACCGTACTGTCCGGTCCCTTCCAGACCGTACTGTCCGGTCTCTATTTCCAGGCGCATCTCCAACTTCTTCTTCATCTCCAATGAAGACCGTACTGTCCGGTCCCTAGGACCGTACCATCCGGTCGATTGTCCGGTCTTCATTTCTTCCACTTCCAGAAACTTCAACTTCTCTGTCTGGAAATCCTCTGATGACCGTACTGTCCGGTCTCCTTGACCGTACCATACGGTCCCATTGTCCGGTCTTCATTTTCTCAGCATCCCGAGACTCCACTTCTCTGTCTGGATCTTCAATGAAGACCGTACCATACGGTCCCTAGGACCGTACTGTCCGGTCTCTACCGGATAAGCTGAAAACTTGATCCACTCTTGATCCTTGCTTCGAACTTCTTCATTCTTGGTTCCTCTTCTTCTCTTCAGCCACCCTAGCCCTCGAGAGACTCACTATGCATCCATATGATCTCTAACCTAGTGTGCGCTAAGAGAACCAATTCGATCCCTCTTGATAGTCCGGTTTTTCCTATGGACTCAAGCTAACATCTACCAAGCCAACACTTGCTTGGTCTATCATGTCCTTAGCCTTGATCCATCTTCAACCTTGACTCCATCAAGCTCTCGATCCGAATCGTCGAGGCAACCAATCACCAAGTCGTCGATAGATAGAGTATGTGAGACGATGCTTCATTGACATGACCATTTGAATATCCTACAAGGAAATGTTAGTCACATCAATATGGTCACCCAATCACCAAAACATTCATACCTTTGGGGTTTCCGAACTCCAATGGTCATGAAGCTTACAATCTCCCCCTTTTTGGTGATTGGTGACAACACATATCAAAAGATGAAGAATGGAATGCGTAAGAGTGATCGAGAAGATTAGATAAGCATGAAGAACAAGTAAAACGGAGAACAAGGTAGTCATAGCTCAAAAGGTATCACCTGCAAAATAGAGTTAGAGCACATGGGTGATATATAGGAGTAAAACAAGTGCTATGACCACAACACTTGTGATGATAAGTTTATAAGATAATCCTGCAAAAGCAAGTGAGTGCGCATATCATCACAAAAAGAGGAAACCTGGCAAGATAGATATAAATAAGCACATCCAGGATAGCGTACACAAACTCAGAGCAATATACAAGATATATAGATAACGAGCAAGTGTATGAAACGAAACCAAGTGCATTCTTGATGAGCTAAACACCAGCAAAAGCAAATCAAGCTCAACAAGAACCACGAAGTACCAAAAGAATATACAAATGAAGTCACAAATGGTCTCCCCCTGGACAAAAACTGTCTCACACTCCCCCTGGACACAAGATCACTCTGCTACTCCCCCTAGACCTATACAAGATACCATCTCTAACTCTCTCCCCCTTTGGCACCAATGACCAAAAAAGAGAAAGAAGGAAAAGAGAAAAACAGCTGTCCTACGCGTCGGAGGCTGGAGGAGGTGCAGTGGCAGCAGGTGCTGAAGAACTGGTAGGCTGAGCACTGTCCTGCTGCTGCTGAGAGGGTGGCACTGGAGGTGTCCAAGTCCAAGTCCGCGGCATCCCCAAAGACTCCTGAGGCTGAAAGAGTGGTGTGTACGGCACAAGCTGCCTGTGAGCTATCCCAGGAGAGTCTGTCTGAAGGAGTGTCTGCTCAAGCTGCCCTGCGTACAGGACTGCCTCTGAGTCTGAAGCTGAGTGGACTGAAGGAGAGGGTGAGCGACTGAGGGTCCAAGTGAAACTGCCAGTAGGTGAGGCTGCTCTGGATGGTGGATCCTGTCCTGTAGCAAGAGCCTCATCTACCTCCTCACGGGTGTACCCGAAGTCTGTGAGATCCACTGCTGCTGTCTCAGGTGTAGTAGTCACGACCTCTGCCTGTGAAGCTGTAAGCACTGAGTCTGTCTGTACTGAGGCGGTCTGTGCTACTGTGTCAAAGTCGAGTGTGCGAGCAGGCAATGGTGACACGAAGAAAGGACTCGTCAGCTGGAGCGGTGAGAAGCTCGGAGCTGTAGAAGCAAGAAGCGCTGACGGTGTCATGGAGAGGCCTGGTGAAGAACGGTACTGGTGTGAAGGTCCTGCCTTTCCTGCCCAACCAGCAAACGTGGACGACGACGGCCCCACCGTAGGTGCACCAGAAGGTGACATGGGAGACGTGAGTAAGGAACTGAAGTACTGTCCCTGGCTGGCTGACTGTCCTGCCTGTGCCTGGGCAAACTGGTGGTGCTGCTGCTGTAGCTGCTGAAACTGTACTGTATCTGGTGGCAGCACACCTGGGAAGGTGAGAGGAGCGAAAGACGGGAGGCCTGGCAATGCCTGTCCAAAGAGGCGAACAGTCTGAGCAATCGCATTGTTGACACCAAAATTTGGACTAGGGCCCGCTGTCAGTGGAAAAATGGAATGCGCTCCGGGTGAAAAAAGATTGTATGCCAAAGTGGTGGCCCGCAGGATATCATGAGGCCAAAGAAATCCCGAAGCCGCACGCGCCCGGTTGGTTTGGTGTCCTTTTTTAATTATTTTCTAGAGTTAGAAAGGATTGACCGAGTTGTGGTCAAGTAGGGGTCGTGTTTAAGTCCAAATCGGACTCTTGCCTCGGGTGTATAAATATAGACCCAGGCGCTTGTAATCAAAAACAATCAATACAATCAACTCTTCGGCGCATCGCCACAATTTCTCGACGGGTTTTTTCGTCACCGGCGTCCATCGGGGCTCCGGCTCGACTGGATCTCGTCAGGTAAGCGCATCGATCTGGTTATGTCGACTTGTCCATGATTAGATTGATGTGGCTGCTAGTTATCCGGTAATCTAGATCAATCTAGGGTTTACATCGTGCGTCGACTGCATGGAATTGTTTAAGACCTGGTCCAATTCTTTGTCACGGCTAGTTGACTTGTCCTCGCCGCGACCTTGTTGCCGATTGCTGATGTCGATTCCTGTTTGATCTGGTTACTCGAGTCACGGTTAAGGTGCTTTGTCGATTAGATCTGCTCTTGGTGATTGGGTAGGCAGTTTGACTTGTCCTGTCTGCTTCGCTTAGTTGACGTGTCCTCGGCGAAACAGTTGCCAAGGGTTAGATCTAGTTTGCTGAGTACCTGGGACCGGTAGTTGCCGATTATACTTGTATCTGCCGATCGTGTAGAGTAGTTTGACGTGTCCTGTTCTACTTCACTTAGTTGACGTGTCCTCGGTGAAGCGATTGTCAGATTACGGGTATAATTAGTGGTTACTGGTTTAATCGTTCTTTCGGGGTGTTTAGCCGATTGTTTACCACGTTCAGACTTATGCTTGCATGCCTTTAAATATTTTATTGCTCCTGTTCAAGTATAGTCTGAGCCACCTTTTGTCGATTGTCGATCTACCTTACTGTATTGCTTGCCGATAGATTTTGCCGATCGCATGCTTTGCCGATTGCCGATTCTGATGCATGCCTTGCTTTATTTATCGTGCGAGTACTTACTGTTGCGACATGTCGATTCGTTTCTAGCCGACAGCTGAGTGTTTTATCTTATTTCTCTTTTGTTCACTAATCATCGGCTGCGGTTACGCATCGGCCTGTCCGGGGCCGATAGTCCGGGAATTTTACACGCTTTTCTTGTCTTTGTCGGTTTGCAGGGAAAATCGACTGGCACGCTCCGGAATTCACCGCGTTCCAAGTTTTGGCGCTGAACAGAGTTAAGCAAATCTCCATGCGCCGGATTATTTCCCAATTTCTCGCGCTCCCTTGATTCCCGCGCCGTACTCAACACACTTGCAGTGCCCCTTCGTATCCTGTGCCGCCTGCAGCACGTCCCATCTTATAAATAGAAAGACATCTACCATTCTTATCTTTCTTCCTTCTCTCGCCGGCGCATCTCTTCATCTCCTCATTCTCTCTCCTCCCCTTGCCGCCGGCGACCAATTTCCTCGGAAGACCAGGAAACGAAAACTCCTCAAGATTTCTCGCATCTTCATCGCAATGGCGCAACTAACTGCTTCCTCCACTGCTGTCCCTAAGGTATCAATCTTCCATTCCATCCCCGTTCTTGAACTAGAATAGGGTTGTGTTCTTGCGGTACTGTAGATCCCTTTGTTCATAAGCCATCTCCATTCTCCTTTAGACTCTTGGCTTGATTAGATTCATTTTCATTATTTCTAGGAACTGCGAAACCAGATTTTGATCCCTACAGAACTCGCTACACACCGCTTCTTGGGACCCATGGGCGATCCAGATCCAATAACCTTCATCTGCAGCGAAACCCTTAGAATGCCCTTCAAGAGATCACCAGTAGCGCTGGGGACATGGGCAAGTAGCTTCAGATCATGGCCCACTGAGATCCAAGGCTGGCGTGAATGGTTCCTTAGGGTAAAAGCTGCAAAATCGGCAATATGGGCAACCGTCGGCATAGATCACTGCTTAGAACTCACTCTTGCCGATATGAAGAAGAATGAGCCAATGTTATCGGCATCTTGCTACTTCTGGTCTGACGCATTGAATGCCTTCCTTTTCGGCCACGGACCAATGACTCCAACCCTCATGGACGTCAAGATGCTTACCGATCTGGATGTAACTACTAATGCAAGCCTCCAGAGTTTGAAAGTCAAGCCATCACATAAGCTTGATGCCAGAGACATCGGCGGATGGAAGAAATATATCACCACCTTCCGGAAAACAGGACCAGTGACAGACAAAGAACACGCCGCTTTTCTGACGATGTGGCTTGAACACTTCTTCTTCTGCGGAGCCCAACTCGGTCCTGTATCCAATCTGCAGAACTTAGCAGAAAGATTGGCAGCTGGCACTGAAATGCCTATCGGCAAATTCCTGCTTGGTGCCCTTTACTCTTCGCTTCATCAGGTTGCCGAGAAGCTCTGGCAGGACACCCCAATCGGCAATATTGGTGGTCCATGGTGGTTCCTTCAGATGTGGCTCACCCTGCACTTTCGCAAGGCTATGCAACTTCAAGACTTGTATTTATACAAGTTTGCAACCCCCGATCAGGCTGGACGCCGATGCACTTCACTGGGAGAAGCTTTAGTATCGATAGATGGAGTCAGAATGACTGCCGATCTCTTGGCTTCATACTTTAAGGCTTTCTACAGAGGCATCAACGAAGGTCATCTTGACTGGTTTCCATATGGAAGATCTGACATCATGGATCATTTTGAGATCCCTTTTACCTTCCGGGCTGACAATCCTCTCCAGAACGAAATATCGGCAAACATCTTCGTGATCTGCATCAAGCCTTGCATTCTGCCGACAGGATTGAACGCAACAGGCCATCAGAAACCGTCGTATGAATTCTACAATCCTTCATTTGCTGCAAGATAAATGGGTCTCGGTCAGATTCCTCCTAGTCTCTTCTATGCCGATAAGGTCAAAGCTCGTGCCGTTATCGAATCGACTCTGGAGTATTCATGGCTATTTGGTTTGACTGAGAATCTACCCCTTGGCCATATCGACAATATTGTATTGGCGGCTTCTTGCACAAGGCTCTTCAGGCAATGGTGGGCAGAATGGTCCAAACATCTCCAATGCGCCAACACAGCATCCTTCATTTCCAATCTTCCGCTTCCCGAACCAATAGGAGAGGTAACCGATCTCAATTTCCATCATTTTCTCTCATCGACAAATCTTTAACTGCAGCTTATTTTGCAGTCTGACTCTGAGGATGCTCCCACGGAAAGCAACAGCGGAATCGGCATTGTGTACGTGGCTGCACATCCAGATCCCGTCATCGGTTCTGATGCACCAACACCGGCTCAATTTCTCAAAGGCCAATCTTCTAGAACAAAGCGTCAAGGCCCTCGCTTCAAGGTCCCAGCCAAACGTCACAAGGCCCTCCTGAAACAGCCAAGCTCTGCGCCAACTCCTCCCAGCAGCCCGGTAATCATTCTTGTCTTCATAATCAATTTTCATAATTTGGCAAAAATTGATATCTAACCTTTGTTTTAATTTCAGGGCAATTCTGGAGAAGCTGTCGAGGAAACTGAATTTCATTCTCCTGAAGCCCATGCTGACACCGAGCCTGAAGAGACCGAAGTCCACCCTGAAACCGATGCCGAAACTGCGCAACAAGCACCAGCTGCTACTACCTCAGAAGAAATCGGCATCGAGATTCAACAAGTACCGGCTTCAGAAGAAATCGGCATCGACACTCAACCACAGGTTCGTCCTTGAAACTTGTCCATCGGCATCTACATCTTTATTGACTTCACCTTTGATTAGATGCAAGAGCGAAGGGAAGAAGAATCGGCAAACCTCTCTGTCGATGAACCTGGAACTTCTCAAGCAGTTCCTACGCAGAACATACCAAGAGGCCACTTCTCAGATCCTGGAGCATCTTCTTCTCAGGCTGTTCCCATTGAAGCTGATGTTGATTTATCCGAGGTAATAAATGTCGATTTGTTCTCTTCGTCAATTTGTTTTCTAATCATCTTTCGTACTTGCAGGCACGTGTGGTAGAGCCAATTGTCGCAATGCATCATCGGCAACCACTGCCAATCGACATTCGCAATGAACTGGTCGAGCTGGAGAAAAGACTTGACTTTGCCACTACCGAAGATCTTACTCGCAATGCAAGTCCAATCCGTGCTAGATTTGAAGTGATCCAGAATCGCCTTCCAAGGGACTTGAGAGTTGCCCTTCATCCAGTGGCCTACATGGAGTTCCGGCGTCTGGATTATGAACAAGCTCAAGAAAATGTCAACCGCCGATCCCATCAACGTCAACTCGTCTTGGCAGCAGAGAAAGCTCTTGAGCTCTCACAGCAAGAATTGGAGAAATACAACTCCATGAAGCAGCAGCTAACAGAAGAAGAGAATCGGCTGACTCAGCTGAAGAAAGAAGCCGAAGACTTGAGAGCAGCTCTGCAGGCTAAGGAACAAGAAGTATCGGCATCGGCAGAAACCATTGCCAAGATCGATGCTTCCATGCTTCAACAAAAAGATTCGCTCAATGCCTCCATTGAAGCTTCACAACGCGCCTGGGCATCCGTGCCTGCGGAGATTGAATCTGATGACAATGACAACTACGTTCTGGCCGAGATTGATCAGCTTCGCATACATGCACTAGATGTACTCCGTGATTATCTGTACCCCCGTAGTGCATGAACTTGTAATCAAACAATGTCTTCCGATATATATATTCCTTTTATATATTTTCCCTAAGGGCGATACCATTAGCATCGGCCATCTTAAAGGCGACGCTCTTAACGTCGGCTCCGATAAAACTCAACCGAACACTTTAAAGATAAATACTTCGTATTAAGCGCTCGGCTGAATTTCATCTCTTGCGTCGATCGGCTGATTGTCGATTGCATCGCTCTTCACTTCCATCAACCGATCAACATCTGTATCTGGTAACTGCTACAGCAACCGTGGAGTTGCCGATCCTTCAGTGATGCAGACACCTTCATCGGTAACATCCAATGCTTCGCCTTCCCAGTAAGTTCCTGATATGCAAGGCAAGCTTTCAACCATCGTCGGCAAGAAGTCTGCAGTAGCCACACTCACCGATCTGTCAGCTTGAATAGTTTCCACCTCGTCGCCGATCCACTGGATAAGGAGCTGATGCATCGTGGAAGGGATACAGCAATTAGCATGAATCCAATCCCTACCCAGCAGTACGGCGTACGAACCTTTGCCTTCAATTACGAAGAACGTCGTTGGCAAGGTCTTGCTTCCAATAGTGACTTCAACGTTGGTGACTCCTTTGACTTCAGAGCTCCTGCCCCCATAGTCCCTTAACGTCATGTTGGTCTTGGTCAGTTCTTCAGGCAATTTGCCGATCTTTCTGTATGTCGCCATCGGCAAAACATTGACAGCAGCACCACCGTCGACCATCATCTTGCTCATCGGCTTGCCATTGACGAAACCATTAAGGTACAGAGCCCTCAGATGGAGATGATCAACACCAGACGGCTTCTCAAACACTGCTTGCTGTGGACCCAATAACAACTCGGCAGAAGCTTCTTCTTCCGATTCATTAATGTCCAAAGAACTAAATTCTCGCGGCAGCATAAATACCATATTGACAGGAGCTTCAACTTCATATATTTGAGATTTGACTTTTGGTCTCCATACCTTTTTTGACTTGGGCCCCTTGTCATGATCATCCTCTTGGTTCACATCCTTATTCAGCTCCCGGCAACGTGCCCTCTGTACTCTTCTCTTCTGAGTCTTGGTAAAAATACCACTCGGACACCATTGGCCTTCTTCTGTGAATTCGCCCTGATCATCTTCATCATCTTCAACTTGATTAACAGGACCAAGTCTTTCATACACAGAAACCCTTGATGATGGTCTCCTCATAGGACCTCGGCTTGAAGAACCAACTTCCCTGTACAAATCTCCAGATCTTCTGCTACAACCTGGACAGCCTTCAATTGGTGGCAACTTCATACCCTGTTCCCAACAGTACTGGAAGAACGGACAGTTCCAATGTGGATCGAAGTCATCATCACTCGTCCTCCTGTCTTCCCTCTCCCTTTTCCTTGAGTACTTGCCGATCAAAGCAGCAGATCCACCGATCATGTTGACTGGAAAAGGATGCCCATCAATCTTCATCGGCTTTTGACCAGAGAATTTAATACGATCACTCTCAATTGCCGATTGGATCTGTTGCCTGAACACTTTGCACTCATTGGTGTGATGAGAGGGAGTATTATGCCACTTGCACCACTTGATCTTCTTCAACTCCTCAGCCGGAGGCAACGTGTGATTAGGTGGGAGTTGAATAAGCTTCTCTTGTAGCAGCAGATCAAATATCTTGTCAGCTTTGTTGATGTCAAAATCATACTTTTTTTCTTCTGCCTTCTGCTTGACCCATGGACAGAGAACAGTCTTCTTATTCCTGGTCCACTCAGCAAGAGCAACTTCATCTTCGTCATCAGAATCAGAAGAATAATCGGCATAAGCCGCCTGGAACTGTCTGCCACGTGTATTCTGGACACGCCCTTCATGAATCGACGCCTTCTGAAAGAGTTGTGCCAAGCCATCGACTTCTTGAGGCGCAAACTTGTCTCTAATCTGGGGCAGCAAACCTTGATAAGCAATTTCAGCCATTTGCCGATCCGTCAGATTCAGGTTATAGCACCTGCCACGGATGACTCTGAACCTTTGGACAAAATCGGCAACTGACTCTCCAGCCTTCTGACGAACAGCTGTCAAATCTGATATGCTCAGCTCTGCCATGCCAGTGAAGAAATAAGAGTGGAATTTCTTTTCCAAATCGGCCCAATTCCGCACGGATCCCGCAGGGAGGGAAGTGAACCATGAGAATGCCGATCCAGATAATGACAGAGGAAACAATCGGACCTTCAATGCATCTTGTGCTGATGCCTCTCCCAACTGTGCCAAATATCGGCTGATGTGCTCCACTGTAGAGACATTGTCTTGCCCAGAAAACTTGCAGAACTCTGGCAGCTTGTAACGATGTGGCAAAGCAACTTGTTCCATCCACTCTGGATATGGACGTCGATACAGAAAACTCTGCTCCTTGGGCTTGAGATCAAATTGCTCCTTCATGACTTCAGCCAGCCTGGCAACTATATCTTCTGATGAGTTTTGCACTTGCCCCCCCAGCCACTTGAGCTGGCTGGGGTAATTGTGACTGAGCCTGAGCAGGTTGTTCCCTGGTGTAGTGCTCACTGTAATCTGCAACTCTATGATAGCCTGGCGGTATCTCCTGGTTGAACAGTGCAGGATTGACATTGGGGGCCAAATGATACCTCGTCTGAGGCGTCTGACTAACCCTTGGCTCAGGAGCTGTAACACCTGCTTCTTTCTGCGTGGACAACGGTGCATCAATAAGACTTGGCGCCGATACCCGAGCAGCCCCTGCAGCCAGAGCTTGAGAACTTGTGGACCACAACTCTGGCGGCATGCCATATGGTTGCCTTTGCTGACCAGCCGCGCTTGTTTCTTCTTGAGCTGTGGGTTGACCACCATGAGGTGCAGGACGTGCTGGAGTAGTAGGTGGTAAAGTAAATGATGGCCCCATAAATCCAGAATCAAACTGCAATGTCCCATCAGCAAATGCCTTGAGCATGTTGTACAGAGTATTAACAAGCACCCCTGACTGGTTAATGAAGGCCTTGTGAACCGCAGTATTCACAACTTCATCCAACAGAGCTTGATCTGGCATCTTCGCAGCTTTGATTGCAGCCAATTCTTCTGCTCTCATCACCACTGGCGAAGCCAACACTGATGTAATCTTGCCACGTGTCATCTTGATGGTCTCAAAGTACTTCACTTGGCAATCGTACAGATAACTCTGATATGCCTTTTTCTGATCCAAAGACATCTTCTCCCAAGCATTGAGCTCATTGTTGCCAGTGACTTCAGAAGAATCTTTATCATCTCGAACAAATGGAGCAGGAATCATGATCTTGTGGCCCTTTGCGTCGACGAGCAAAGTACCATCATCAGCAACAGCTTGAACGAACGCCATCTGCTTCTAAGAACTTGATCTGTCCCACCGGGCGTGCCAGAAAGTGTGTTGACGGTAAAATGTGTGTTCTACCGCTCGCACACGCGGCCTGAGAGATTTGCTTAACTCTGTTCAGCGCCAAAACTTGGAACGCGGTGAATTCCGGAGCGTGCCAGTCGATTTTCCCTGCAAACCGACAAAGACAAGAAAAGCGTGTAAAATTCCCGGACTATCGGCCCCGGACAGGCCGATGCGTAACCGCAGCCGATGATTAGTGAACAAAAGAGAAATAAGATAAAACACTCGGCTGTCGGCTAGAAACGAATCGACATGTCGCAACAGTAAGTACTCGCACGATAAATAAAGCAAGGCATGCATCAGAATCGGCAATCGGCAAAGCATGCGATCGGCAAAATCTATCGGCAAGCAATACAGTAAGGTAGATCGACAATCGACAAAAGGTGGCTCAGACTATACTTGAACAGGAGCAATAAAATATTTAAAGGCATGCAAGCATAAGTCTGAACGTGGTAAACAATCGGCTAAACACCCCGAAAGAACGATTAAACCAGTAACCACTAATTATACCCGTAATCTGACAATCGCTTCACCGAGGACACGTCAACTAAGTGAAGTAGAACAGGACACGTCAAACTGCTCTACACGATCGGCAGATACAAGTATAATCGGCAACTACCGGTCCCAGGTACTCAGCAAACTAGATCTAACCCTTGGCAACTGTTTCGCCGAGGACACGTCAACTAAGCGAAGCAGACAGGACAAGTCAAACTGCCTACCCAATCACCAAGAGCAGATCTAATCGACAAAGCACCTTAACCGTGACTCGAGTAACCAGATCAAACAGGAATCGACATCAGCAATCGGCAACAAGGTCGCGGCGAGGACAAGTCAACTAGCCGTGACAAAGAATTGGACCAGGTCTTAAACAATTCCATGCAGTCGACGCACGATGTAAACCCTAGATTGATCTAGATTACCGGATAACTAGCAGCCACATCAATCTAATCATGGACAAGTCGACATAACCAGATCGATGCGCTTACCTGACGAGATCCAGTCGAGCCGGAGCCCCGATGGACGCCGGTGACGAAAAAAACCCGTCGAGAAATTGTGGCGATGCGCCGAAGAGTTGATTGTATTGATTGTTTTTGATTACAAGCGCCTGGGTCTATATTTATACACCCGAGGCAAGAGTCCGATTTGGACTTAAACACGACCCCTACTTGACCACAACTCGGTCAATCCTTTCTAACTCTAGAAAATAATTAAAAAAGGACACCAAACCAACCGGGCGCGTGCGGCTTCGGGATTTCTTTGGCCTCATGATATCCTGCGGGCCACCACTTTGGCATACAATCTTTTTTCACCCGGAGCGCATTCCATTTTTCCACTGACAGCGGGCCCTAGTCCAAATTTTGGTGTCAACACGCATCAAAGCCTGTGAACAGCGACGACAAGCCAGAGGCCATCTCCCTCTGAGTGAGAACCATGCTGTCTAGCATCTGTCGGTCTCTCTCCCTATCCTCTCGCTGACTCTGGAGCTCTCTACGGATAGCTGCAAGCTCTGCACGTAGTACTGAGTCTGTCTGAGCTGGAGCTGTAGCTGAGCCTGAAGGTCCTGCTCTAGAGTCCGGAGTCACGTCCTCAGGAATGGACTCCATCTGGCTACCAGTGTGAATATGCTGCTCAGTCTCGGTAGCCGTGTCTCCTAGGCCCTGTGAGGAACTCTCCTGTGAAGCTGACTCCCGGGTAGCAACCCGTCTGTCGGAGGCAGGTAAAGGAGTGTACGCTGTAGTCTTCTTGGGCAACTCATCGTAGTCCACCTGAGACAACAACTGTAGCCTCCTCATAATATAGCAAATCAGTGGAGCGAAGGCTAAGTGTCTAGCAGCTATGCTCTCTGCAATGACGTCCTCCATCTGGCTCAGTATAAGATCCACCAGGTCAAAACCTCTGTGCCTCAGAATCAGCATGACGACCCACTGTGAGTGTATAGAAAACTGATCCCTGTATCCACTCCTCGGCACAATGGTCTTGCTAACAATGCTCCTGAGAACTCTGCCCTCATGTGTCAGTCTGGTGTGAGCTCGGCGAAGTTCTCCGGGTGAGGTGGAGGGAAAGCAATACTCATATCCTCGTCTGAAGGTAAGTGTCCCCCAAGAGGTCTGCGGGGAGGCTCCATCCCTGGGTGAGCAAGAGGGAACACCCTGGTCTCGTGCTGAACAGTCTCAAGGGCCGCTACGAGGTCCTCCCTCGTCACTCTGTGGGGCTGCCCTCTGAGCATGAACCATATCGCTGAGCGATCCTGAGCAATCCACAAGGAAGCGTAGAAGTCCATCACTATATCGTATTCCCATCTCATCTGTGTGGTGATGATCTCCTCGAGGCCTGGGATATAGGACAAGTGCTGTGTGAAGTCTGTCCCGGCACCTCTGCTAGCAGCCTGTATGCTGCAGTGCTGGTGAGTGACAAAGAGCTTATCAACTCCACCAGTACGCAGTCTACTCCTCAAACCAGCTGCAATCCTCTGCTGAAGCAAAGTCCAGAACCGACCTCCTGCCTGTGGGTCTCTCCTAGCAGGTACCCAAACCTCCTCACTGACTCTCCTGAACTTCTTGAGAACGGGGCCTGGCAGCCTGAGAGCGTCCTCAGCAAGTACGTCCCTGAGTGAAGCAGTCCTGTCGAGTGCACAGAACTTGGCAGCCATCCTCTGCCTGTCACCCTCTGTGACCTCATCACGGGAGCTGGAAGAGCTCTCCTCCTCCTCTGACTGAGCCTGCTGCTCCTGCGCGGTCCTCGACGTACCAACCCCGCGGATGGACGGAGTCCGCTGCACTGTAGCTCTAGCTCTGGAAGACCTCCTCGGAGTCTCCCCCTGTCCTCCAGCAGGTGAGTCCCTGATCCGGAACCCTGTGTCTCTGCCGGTAGGAAGGTCCACCTCAGCTGCCCTGAGAGCCCGATCCCACTCTGGATCACCTGTCCTCTGCTTCTTCCTCTTGGGCTGTGGATCTGGAGCCTTGGCCTTGCCCTTATCACGGTCACCTCTGCCTCTGCCTCTGCCTCTGCCAGAACCTGCCATAGCTGCTGACTGGGCTGCAAACAAGATAGGGCGAGTGAGCTTGGCTCACCAACCCGTCCACTGACGGCTGACTGCCAAAGATAGGACTAAGGGCTTGGCCCTCAATCCGTCCACTGTCTCTGCTCTGCTGTTAACTGCCCACTGCCTGCTGACAACTGCCACTGCACGATAGGAATAGACAGGGTATATGAGTATAGAATAACCTACTATAATCTATAAGCAAGAATCGTAGGTAAGCGCGTAAATCTAGATGATGTCCTAGCGCAGAGGTGAAGGACACAATGCCGGCAAATATGCAAGGGGGAACTACGGCACTGCCGATTATGGGTGGAGATCAACTAGTGTACATAGATCATATGCAATAAACTCAATGTACCACTAATCGAGGATAGTACTAAGTGTCGAGCTAGTGTATGGTATGGAATTAAAAAATCGACACAATAGTGAACGACTACCAACATGTCATAGATAAATGAAGTGCAATACTCGAACACTATGACAATGGTAGGTAAACGACCTAAATTGCGAAGCAATAGTCAGCAATGCATATCGATTTCGCAATAAAGGTTCGATTTTTGGATGATTTTCTAGGGATTTTAATCGATGAAGGAGGATTGGCTCAAACCCTAGAGATGGAATCCGATCGAGGCTACTGTGCAATCCATGGGTATCAGTCGCTCACCAGAGCAGTCAATCGACGCCGATCGTCGAGGTGGTGGTGCTTGGTCTGGTGAGGCGCCGGGGAGGAGCAATCGCGCGCGAGGGGGAAGAGCAGCTGCTCGTGGTCACGCACGGTGAAAGTGGAGCTCCTTGCCCTGGAGCACGTCGACGGCGAGGTCGTCGTCCTCGGCGAGGCGGCGCGCGGGCGAGTGGCGGTGGAGGAGAAGCGGCGGCGCGGTGGTGCGGTGAGGCGGCGCGGCGCTAGGTTTCGCGAGGCGCCGGGCGCGTGGAGCGAGGATGACGCGCGGCTGCTGGTGGCGTGGAGCTCGACGGCGAGGAGCACGTCGGCGGCAGGTGGCGAACGGCGCGCACGAAGGTGAGGTGGTGGCGGGAGCGGCGAAACGCGGTGAACGGCGGCGGTAATGGTGAAAGGGATGCACAGTAACCCGGAACGGTCAGTTAGATTAGGTCGAATTTGAACGGACGGCCCAGATTGATCCAAATCGGAATCAACGGATGAGATTGGAATCATTCTCGCGATGAACTCAACCAGACCGTATTGTACGGTCTTCAGGACCGTATTGTCCGGTCTCCATTCTGCCTCAGGTTTTAAGGATCTCGTGCAAAAGCACACCGTATTGTACGGTCCCTATGACCGTATTGTACGGTCCAGTCCAGAAAAGCTGTTTTTCAAGGAATTTCCTTCTAAGTCCAAGTTTCTCACTCAAAAACCAAATAAACACCAAACATGGACTAGAAGGGGAACTCTCAAACACTCCTTTGAAAATAGACCAATATAGGTTGCGCATAGGCTTATAGTAATTTTTCAATCGGCAAATAAGAAGCAACCAAATAAGAGCCAAAAGAGATAAAACCAAAAGAGGGGTATGTATGAGCCCTTTGCCTATGATCCGTGCAAGTAGATTTAACCTTGAGGATCATTTAGCAAGACTCAATGGGCATGAAGCACAATTCTTTTCTTTCGTCACACTTCTATGAGATGTGAGTTCATATTGCGAATGAAGCACTTCCTCATAGTGTGACCACTCCTTTGTGATTTCCTATATGCAATGCATGAGACAAGCATATCATACAAATGCAAGAGAAAGTAAATATGCCATGTGATATGCAAGCAAAGTTAAGACAACGCATAAAGGAAACCTACTCAAGGTCAAGTTTGAGCCTCTCTCAAGCTTACTCACTATGAGCCAAACCTTGCCTTGAGTCCATCGGACCACCAACTCAAGCATCCCCCATGCTCATAGCTATCTTGAGAAAGTTAGACCTTGAACTAATTGTTCTTTTCTTTTAGTTATTTACATATGCATGAATGCAAACATACTAGTTCACAAAGGAGCACCTAGCTACCATGCAAGCAAATGCAAGAAAAGAGACTACTATGATACAAGTTACCTCCTTGAAGAGTAGATTTGTCGATGAAGCACACATTGCTTGTGGTGGACGTTCATGAGTTGACGTTGCGGCGCACGGTTGAAAGGATCAAGGGCACCGAGAGGGGGGGGGGGTGAATCGGTGTGTCAACAATTTCTCCCAAACGTACTTTAGGCGTGAAGCTAGCAAGACTAGATATGGTGATAACAAAAGCAAGCGATGCGCGCACACAATCTAGTCTATGCAACAAGCAACACCCTAGCAAGCAATTCTACCAAGTAGTAAAGAGACAACCTATCAAGCAATTCTACTAGCACAAGAAGTAAATGCGGAAACGTAAATGCTAGTATGTAAAGGAGATAAGGATAGGAATGCTCATGATTTTTCCCGTGGTCTCGGAAGGATGGCGCCTTCCCCTACTCCACGTTGGGTCACTCCCGCCGGAGTCTCGACCCCGTCCCTCCGCTCGAAGGCGATCCCTCCTAGAGCACACTTCACCCTCCGAGTGAAGTCGCGGGCACGTCCCGCCGGGCTCGATCCCGGGTACTCTTCCGGAGGTAAGGCTCCGCACGTGATGCGTGCCAAAGGGCGCTCCACTAGTGATGCTTCTTTCGCACGGGAAGCTCCAAGACCGTGTACAAACTTGTGTTAGCTTCCACAATCTCCTTGGACAGCTCAACACCAACGCCTAACCGGTCTAGGCCTTGCCATAGACCAAGAGTAACAGCTCAACTTGACTCTCTCAAGCACTCCCTAGCCTAGAGATCAATGGATGCAACTTGTTACTCTCTCAAGCACTAGGATCACTCCAAATCCTTCTCAAGTGCTTCCTCTTCTTGCTCTTGGCTTCTCCCTGTCTTCCTCAACTATTCCAGTGGCCAAGAGACCCTCAAAGGGGTAGGTAACCAGCTATATATAGGCCTCCAACCTCAAACTAGCCGTTACCAAAAAGCAGTCTGTCGATACAGTCACCGTAGTAACCACCGCATGATACGGTGACTGTAGCACCGTATCATACGGTGACTCCTTTCTCACCTGCCAGAGCAACTCCATTCTCTGGTCTTCATCTTCTTGGGTTCACCGTATCATACGGTGACACCCACCGTATCATACGGTGACTTCTTCTCTTCAGCTTCCAGCCAACTGCCAAGTCTCTGGAAATCATACGGTGACCACCGTATCATACGGTGACCACTTCACCGTATCATACGGTGACTTCATCTTCTCTGCCAGGTCATCACCTCATCTGGTCTTCTCTCCTCGCAGTCACCGTATCATACGGTGACTGGCACCGTATCGTACGGTGGCTTCTGCTGAAGCTGATCTTGGTCTCCTCTTCGATCCTCGACTCCAACTTCATCATTCTTGGTTCCTTCACTTCTTCTCTTCTACTCCAAGTGTCCGAGAGACTCACATTTGCATCCAAAGATCTCTACACTATTGAGTACCTAAGAGAACCAACTTGAACCCTCTTGATAGTCCGGTTTTTCCTATGGACTCAAGCTATCATCTAACCAAGCAACACTCGCTTGGTCTAGCATGTCCTTAGCCTTGATCCATATCTTCTCCGCGACTCCATCAAGTCCGTTCATGAAGGCAACCAATCATCCTTGACGTTTGAATTAGGGTGTGTCGGCGTACACCACCAACGGACGGAGCTTTCTTCATATGTGACCATTGATCAATATCCTACATGGAAATGTTAGTCACATACAAAAGGGTCATCCAATCACCAAAACATTCATACCTTTGGGTTTCCAAACACTCCAATGGCCATGAAGCTTACAATCTCCCCCTTTTTGGTGATTGGTGACAACATGAATGTAAGACATCAAAAGATGTAAAGGATAAGGAAATAAAGCGCAAGAATTGATCGAGATGAAAGGATATGAGATTAAGCACAAGGTAGACCGCTCATAAATAGAACAAGGAGAACGCAAGAGCAAACAAGATAACAACTATGCATCATGATATAAGATAGATAAAGCAAAGATCATGATGAATAGAAAAAGCGTGGGTCATAGCTCAAGAAATGTATCACCTGCAAAAATAGAGTTAGTGCACAGTAGGTGATAACTAAGGAATAAGCCAAGTGAGCTATGACTAACACCCCTGCAATGATATGATAAAAGATAAGTCCTGCAAAAGCAAGTTAGTGCACATATCATCACAGGTACTCAAGAATACACAAGAACATCTCAGGCATATATAAATATATATAACAGGAACCAAGTGCATTCTTAATGTGCTAAACACCGAGACAAAGAAATCCAAGCACATTAAGAACCACGAACTCCAAAAAAATATACAATAGAAACACTAGACTCCCCCTGAATACAAAAACAATCTCGATCAAGTCTCACTCCCAACTCCCCCTAGACACATTCTCTCCCCCTTTGGCACCAAGGACCAAAAAGATCATAGAGAAGAAGATATACGCTATCCTACGCGTCGGTGTCTGGAGGTGGTGCAGTGGCAGCAGGTGCTGAAGAACTGGCAGTAGGCTGAGCACTGTCCTGCTGCTGCTCAGAAGGTGGCACTGGAGGTGTCCAAGTCCAAGTCCGCGCATCCCCAAAGACTCCTGAGGCTGAAAAAGTGGCGTGTACGGCACAAGCTGTCTAGAAGCTATCCCAGGAGAGTCTGTCTGAAGAAGGGTCTGCTCAAGCTGTACTGCATACCGGACTACCTCATCATCAGAAGCTGAGTGAACTGACGGAGAAGGAGAGCGACTGGGAGTCCAAGTGAAACTGCCAGAAGGAGAGAGTGTCCTGCGTGGAGAATCCTGTCTGGTAGCGAGAGCTGCATCTACCTCCTCACGAGTATAGCCAAAGTCTGTGAGGTCGAAGGTCCCGGTCATCTCCTCAGACACTGCAACCGTAGTAGTGACCACTGCCTCTGTAGTAGTAGAAAGAGGAGCTGAAACTGAGGCTGTCTGGGCTGAGACTGGAACTGTCTCTATCTCACTGAAGTCTAGTGAACGTGCAGCTAGCGGAGAAGAGAGCTGAGCAGCTAAAGTAACAAGTCCCTGCCCACGAACTGGAGTGGTACTCATCAAGAAAGCAGATGGTGTCATGTACTGCCCAGGTGACAGAAAGGAAACGAAGACGGTCCTGCCTGAGAGGGACCAGCCTGAGAAGGTCCTGCCATCCCTGTCACTCCTGCGAAGGTCGAGCTCATCAAACTCTGAGAAGTCTGGCCAGAAGGTGTAGCTGGGGCTGAGAGCATCGAAGCGAAGAAACCTGGTGCTGCTGGAGGCTGCTGCAACTGAAAAGCTGGAGGAGGTATCATCGACGGTAGTGGCACTGGTGGGAAAGAAGGCATCCCTGGAATGAACTGGCCCACGTACCCGAAAGCTGCAGCAAAAGAACCGAAGATGGTCTGGTTGGTCAGCTGAGTGGCTCTGAGAGTGTCAGCAACCTGCCTGGTCAACTCTAAGTGTGTGGCATCTCTCTGCTCCTGCTGAGCTCTCCACCTGTCCTGCTCCTCAACCCTCCGTCTGAGATGCTCAAGCTGTGCAAGTATGGAGGGGTCAGTGGCTGCTGCTGCTGGAGCTGAGTGTGGTGCTGTCACTGGAACCTCTGGCATCACCTCTCGTATGTCATGATGAGGCGCAGGTGAGGCGTGTGAGAAATCCTGGCCTGTCTCCTCTGTAGCTCCGCTGCCACCAGCTCCATCCCCTGCTGTGGACTGAGAAGCACTACCCTGTGAAGCAGTAGCCCTCCTGAGGACTCGTCTGTCTGTGGGGGGTAGGAGCACGTACTCAGAAGTAACCTCAGGAAGTGTAGAGTACGTCTCATGGGACATGTAGCCAGTCATCCAGAGAAGATAGCAAATATACGGACCAAAAGGGAGAACTCTGGAGCCCACTCTCTCTGCAAGGATATCCTCCATCTGACTCAGAATCAGGTCAACAAGATCAAAGGGAATGTGACTGATCAGTGAAAGAATACCCCACTGGAACAAGCAAGAGATCCTGTCCTGGTATCCACCTCTGGGAATGATGGTCCTGCTGAGAAGTGCCCTGATAGCTCTAGCCTCATGTGTCAATCTGTTGGGCATCCTGCTGTAGTTCTCCGGATACGGAGGAGGAAAAGCAACTGACATATCAGCATCTGGAGGCTCAACTCCTCCTACCGGTCTGCGAGGTGGCCTGACTCCCTCATTAGCGAGCCCGTGGAGGGTCCGCTCAAACGTGTCTGCATTCAGGGCTGCCCTGATCTCCTCTCTGGTCCACCTGCAAGGCTGTCCATTATACATGAACCACACCTCTGGCCTGTCCTCAGCAATCCAAAGGGTGGAGTAAAACTCTCTGACAATGTTGCTCCTGTACCTCATCGGAGTAGTCAGCAAGGTCTGGAGTCCTCTCATGAAGCTCAAGGACTGTGACATGTCCTTCCCTGCAGCCAAGGAGAGACGAGCTGCTGTAACGTGAGAGTGCTTCGCATACAGCTTGTCCCCCTTGGTGGTCTCCCTCCTGTGATAGGCCTCGCCTATCCTCCTTTGCAGCACTGTCCAGTACCTGGGGCCAGCCTCTGGGTCTCTAGCAACTGGTGCCCAAGTCATCCTGTCAACCTGTCTGGCTGCCTTGATGGTCTCCCCCTTGATCTTGAGCATGTCTGACTGAAGAAGAGCCGGGTAGCCTGAAGCTCTCAGAGCTGCCATCTCTGCTCTCTCTGCCCTCTTCTTCAGAACCTCTGGATCCTGGTCAGGAGGAGTGTCTCTGTAGAATCCTCCAGAGCCCTGACTGTCTGAGCTGGAGGTGGAGGTGGAGCTGGAGCTGTCCTCTGCGGGTACAGCCTGCTGCTGCGCAGTCCTCGACGGACCAACCTCAGGGATGGCCGGAGTCTGCTGCGGTACACCTCTCCGTCTGGTGGACCTCCTCAGGGGTGTCTGCTCCCCCTGGACTGTACCAGCTCCCTCTCTGATCTGGAAGCCTGTGCTCCTGCCAGTGGGTATGTCCACTGATGCTGCCCTGAGAGCCTGGTCCCACACACGATCACCTGTCTTCTGCTTCTTCTTGGGCGGTGGATCTGGAGCCTTGCCCTTTCCTCTGTCCTGATCACCTCTGCCTCTGCCTCTGCCTCTCTCTCTGGCCATAGCTGCCAACTATCAAGCTGCCGCTGACAAGATAGGGCGAGTGAGCTTGGCCCACCAACCCGTCCACTGACAAGCTGACTGCCACAAAGATAGGATCAAGGGCTTGGCCCTAAATCCGTCCACTGAGAACTCTGCACTGTCAACTGTCACTGTCCTCTGGGCTGCTCAACTGACAACTGCCACTGCACGATAGGAGATAGACAGGGTATATGAGTATAGAATAACCTACTATAATCTACAAGCAAGAAACGTAGGTAAGCGCGTAAAAGTCTATGTGAAACCCTAGCGCTGAGGTGAAGGACACAATGCCGGCAATTAAATGCAACGGGGAACTACGGCATTGTCGATTATGGGTGGCGATCAACTAGTGCACATATAGCTAAGCAATCGAATCAATGTGACACTAATTGAGGATCAATAGCTAGTGACATGATTAAGTAGATGACAAAAAGCTCGATCATGACACTAGAGCCTACATGCCGTAATAAAAGATTGAACTATACGATAATTACGACATATAGACTGGAAATTCAACTAAACTAGCAGTGTAAGTATAAGCAAGAATGCTAAACATGCTAGAATGAGATGAATTCCTAAGCAATTATGGGCAAATCATCGATGAAAGGGAAGAATGGCTCAACATGCCCTAGGTATGGACTCCTGCTACTGTGCATTGCGAACAAATGAGTCAATTTCGCCGGAAAGGAAACCAATTTGGCCGAAACCTCACCGGAGCAATGGATGACGGCGTCAACAGTGAGGTAGAGCTCGGTCCTCTCCCTCCTTCCTGGGCGCGAGCAGCAGCTCGAAGGCGTCCAGGGAGTCGACGGCGACAACCCAAAACGACGGTGCGGCGGGGCGACTCGGCGACGGCGCGGCACGGCGGCGGCTCAGGGCGAGGCAGTGCGGCGGCGGCGCGGGTGAGACGGAGCAGTGGCGCACGAGCTTGGGCGTGGAGCGGGAGCGGCTGCTGGTGGTGGAGTGGTGTGCGCGCACAGCGAACTCGTCGGCGGCGAAGGAGCGCGGCGGCGTACGGCGGCAGCGAGGATGGAGACTAGCGCGCGCGCGGTGAGGTACGACGGCGGCGACGATGCACAGTAACGGGAAGATGTTACGGTGGGTTAGGGTAAATAGGGATGAACGGCCCAGATCTGATCAAATTTCGAATCAACGGCTCAGATCGGGAAACGATAGCGGTCAATATACAGGTCACCGTATGATGCGACGATAGGCACCGTAGGATGCGGTGATCTCCAGGAGCTGGGCGCAGAACCCACGGTCACCGTGTCATACGGTGACTGGCACCGCATGATACGGTGACAGTAAATGCCAGCTCACAGAAGATCAGAGGCTCGAAGCCTCACCGCATATTACGGTGACTACCACCGTGTGATACGGTGAACACCAGAAAAGCTGATTTCAAGGAATTTCTTTCTAAGTCCATACATCTCGCACAAAAACCAAAAAAACACCATGCATGGACTAGAAAGGGAACACTCAAACACTCCTTTGAAAATAGACCAATATAGGTTGCGCATAGGCTTATAGTAATTTTTCAATCGGCAAATAAGATGCAACCAATAAGAACCAAAAAGAGATAAAACCAAAGGAGGGGTATATATGAGCCCTTTGCCTATGATCCGTGCAAGTAGATTTAACCTTGAGGATCATTTAGCAAGACTCAATGGGCATGAAGCGCAATTCTTTTCTTTAGTCACACTTTTATGAGATGTGAGATCATATTACGAATGAAGCACTTCCTCATAGTGTGACAACTCCTTTGTGATTTCCTATATGCAATGCATGAGACAAGCATATCATACAAATGCAAGAAAAAGTAAATATGCCATGTGATATGCAAGCAAAGTTAAGACAACGCATAAAGGAAACCTACTCAAGGTCAAGTTTGAGCCTCTCTCAAGCTTACTCACTATGAGCCAAACCTTGCCTTGAGTCCTTCGGTCCACCAACTCAAGCATCCCCCATGCTCATAGCTATCTTGAGAAAGTTAGACCTTGAACTAATTTTTTTTGTTCTTTTCTTTTTAGTTATTTACACATGCATGGATGCAAACATACTAGTTCACAAAGGAGCACCTAGCTACCATGCAAGCAATGCAAGAAAAGAAACTACTATGATACAAGTTACCTCCTTGAAGAGTAGATTTGTCGATGAAGCGCACAAAGCTTGTGGTGGACGTTCATGAAATGACGTTGCGGCACACGGTCCACCACCATCACCCTTCTAGGTCTTGTTCTTGGGAGCCCACTCGCACTTGGTTGGCCTCTCAAGGTCAACTATGCATTTGGGCACCCAAATCTTCCTCATCATCCTCCTCTTGTCGGGTGATCCAAGAGCCTTTGCCTTCACCCTTCCTTTCTTGTCCCTAAAGAGCTTGTAGTGTGTATTCCCATGGAACAAGTTAGCGTTAGGCAAAACTTTGGAACTTCTCACCTTGGGACAATTCTTGCTAGTGTGCCCGTCACGGCAACACTTCTCACAATAGTAGTCGTCCGCCATGAGGGGGACTACCCAAGGTGGAATGTCCTCGTCCTTGCCGATGAGGTTGATGGCGGCGGGGTAGGAGCCGAGTCCCTTGTGCCCGGGGTTGTTCACAAGGTTCCGACCAAGTATCTCCTTATGGATGGTCCTTCCCCTTGTGAGCCTCTCGAAGCCGTCCATCACCGAAGCTCTCTCCTCCTTGAGTTGATGATATTCCTTCAAGATTTTCTCATCAAGAGAGATGCTCTCAAGAGAGGGAGTTAGTCCATCACAAGTAATATATGAAGAATCGGAAATAGATGAACTAGAAGAAGAAGTGTTACTCTTTTCGAGGATGGATTGATGTTCCTCCTCAAGAACCTTGAACTTGTCGTTGAGCCTCTTGTGATCAACCTTGAGCTTGTCATAGCTCTCATCCAAGGTTATGAGAGAGGTGGAAAGGTGCTTGAGCTCATCCTCTAGTAACTTGGACTTCTCCTTGAGCTTCATGTGGTCTTCCTCAAGCTTGTCATAGTCTTCATCAAGAGCCTTGTGAGAGATGGATAAGTCCCTAAGTTCACCCTCAAGTTGACGAACTCGGAAAGCGGCCACTTCATGTTCCTTCTCCAACCGAGCAATGGTCTTGTCCCTCTTCTTGATCATCTTGCCGGTTAGGAGAATGCTATCCAAGAGTTCCTCATATGTGGGCTTATCCTCCTCACCAAACTCTTCATCGGACTCGCTCTTCTCATCTTCACTACTATCATCATCTTTGGCCATCAAGCAAGTAGGTGGTGGAGGTAGAGTCTCGGAGATGTTGGTGAGAGCTATGCCGGCCATCTTCTTTCCCTTGGAGGATGAGTCATCACTTTCTTCTTCTTCACTATCATCATCCGTGACCCACTCTCCAACAAAGAGTCCCTTGCGAGATGATCTTCTCTTGTCTTTGCCTCTAGAGCTTTCCTTCTTGACAAACCTCTTCCTTGTCTTGTACTTGCTTCTAGGGTCTTCTTCTTCATCATCGCTTGACTCTTGAGTCTTCTTCTTGCTCTTCTTGATTGGCTTCGGGCATTCCTTGGCAAAGTGACCCTTCTCCCCACAATTGTAGCACTCGGCATCTTTCTTGTTGATGAACCTTCTCTTGAAGAAGTTGCTTCTCTTCATGAGGAGTGCTAGATCATTGGGATGAAGTTGCAACAAGTCTTCAACGTCTTCTTCAAGCTCTTCATCACTTGAATCTTGAGTCACCACCTTCTTCATCTTCTTGCTTGACCCCTCGGATGCAAAAGCAAGATTCTTGGAGGGCTTCTCATCAAGCTTCTTGTCGAGGTTGTAGCTCTCGAAGGCGGTGATCTTCCCAAGTAGCTTGTGGGTGGTGAGGTCTCGCATGTCGGTGTTGAAGAGACATGTGATGAGTGCTCCATATTTCTCCCTTGGGAGAATCCTCATGATCTTCCGCACAAGGTCACCATCATCAATCTTGTCCTTCACACCGAGAGAGTTGATATCCTCTACAAGCACATTCAAGCGAGAGTAAGTGTCATTGATTAGCTCATTTGAAGACATGGCAAAGTCATCATATTTGTTCTTTAGCACATAGTATCTTTCCTCTTTCACGTCCATAGAACCCTCATGAATTTGTTGAATTTGTGTCCAAACTTCATGAGCGGTACCCGCGGACTTGACTCGAGCAAAGACCTCTTTAGTGATAGCTTCAAACAAGGCATTTTTAGCTTTAGCATTTGCCTTTGCGAGATTCACATCAAGAGTACCAATGGGAGTTCTTAGAGAGACACCGGAACTTATCACGTCCCATGCGAGAGGATCGAGAGCCTCGAGGTAAGCTTGCATGCGAGCTTTCCAATAGGCATAGTCGGTCCCATCGAACGGGGGCGGTCCCTTTTCACTTCCTCTCGGCATCCTTACTCAAGGCGGTTAAGCCCTATTTGAGCAACGAGGCTCTGATACCACTTGAAAGGATCAAGGGCACCGAGAGGGGGGGGTGAATCGGTGTGTCAACAATTTCTCCCAAACGTACTTTAGGCGTGAAGCTAGCAAGACTAGATATGGTGATAACAAAAGCAAGCGATGCGCGCACACAATCTAGTCTATGCAACAAGCAACACCCTAGCAAGCAATTCTACCAAGTAGTAAAGAGACAACCTATCAAGCAATTCTACTAGCACAAGAAGTAAATGCGGAAACGTAAATGCTAGTATGTAAAGGAGATAAGGATAGGAATGCTCATGATTTTTCCCGTGGTCTCGGAAGGATGGCGCCTTCCCCTACTCCACGTTGGGTCACTCCCGCCGGAGTCTCGACCCCGTCCCTCCGCTCGAAGGCGATCCCTCCTAGAGCACACTTCACCCTCCGAGTGAAGTCGCGGGCACGTCCCGCCGGGCTCGATCCCGGGTACTCTTCCGGAGGTAAGGCTCCGCACGTGATGCGTGCCAAAGGGCGCTCCACTAGTGATGCTTCTTTCGCACGGGAAGCTCCAAGACCGTGTACAAACTTGTGTTAGCTTCCACAATCTCCTTGGACAGCTCAACACCAACGCCTAACCGGTCTAGGCCTTGCCATAGACCAAGAGTAACAGCTCAACTTGACTCTCTCAAGCACTCCCTAGCCTAGAGATCAATGGATGCAACTTGTTACTCTCTCAAGCACTAGGATCACTCCAAATCCTTCTCAAGTGCTTCCTCTTCTTGCTCTTGGCTTCTCCCTGTCTTCCTCAACTATTCCAGTGGCCAAGAGACCCTCAAAGGGTAGGTAACCAGCTATATATAGGCCTCCAACCTCAAACTAGCCGTTACCAAAAAGCAGTCTGTCGATACAGTCACCGTAGTAACCACCGCATGATACGGTGACTGTAGCACCGTATCATACGGTGACTCCTTTCTCACCTGCCAGAGCAACTCCATTCTCTGGTCTTCATCTTCTTGGGTTCACCGTATCATACGGTGACACCCACCGTATCATACGGTGACTTCTTCTCTTCAGCTTCCAGCCAACTGCCAAGTCTCTGGAAATCATACGGTGACCACCGTATCATACGGTGACCACTTAACCGTATCATACGGTGACTTCATCTTCTCTGCCAGGTCATCACCTCATCTGATCTTCTCTCCTCGCAGTCACCGTATCATACGGTGACTGGCACCGTATCGTACGGTGGCTTCTGCTGAAGCTGATCTTGGTCTCCTCTTCGATGCTCGACTCCAACTTCATCCTTCTTGGTTCCTTCACTTCTTCTCTTCTACTCCAAGTGTCCGAGAGACTCACATTTGCATCCAAAGATCTCTACACTATTGAGTACCTAAGAGAACCAACTTGAACCCTCTTGATAGTCCGGTTTTTCCTATGGACTCAAGCTATCATCTAACCAAGCAACACTCGCTTGGTCTAGCATGTCCTTAGCCTTGATCCATATCTTCTCCGCGACTCCATCAAGTCCGTTCATGAAGGCAACCAATCATCCTTGACGTTTGAATTAGGGTGTGTCGGCGTACACCACCAACGGACGGAGCTTTCTTCATATGTGACCATTGATCAATATCCTACATGGAAATGTTAGTCACATACAAAAGGGTCATCCAATCACCAAAACATTCATACCTTTGGGGTTTCCAAACACTCCAATGGCCATGAAGCTTACAACGGTCCACCACCATCACCCTTCTAGGTCTTGTTCTTGGGAGCCCACTCGCACTTGGTTGGCCTCTCAAGGTCAACTATGCATTTGGGCACCCAAATCTTCCTCAATATCCTCCTCTTGTCGGGCGATCCAAGAGCCTTTGCCTTCACCCTTCCTTTCTTGTCCCTAAAGAGCTTGTAGTGTGTATTCTCATGGAACAAGTTAGCGTTGGGCAAAACTTTGGAACTTCTCACCTTGGGACAATTCTTGCTAGTGTGCCCGTCACGGCAACACTTCTCACAATAGTAGTCGTCCGCCATGAGGGGAACTACCCATGGTGGAATGTCCTCGTCCTTGCCGATGAGGTTGATGGCGGCGGGGTAGGAGCCGAGTCCCTTGTGCCCGGGGTTGTTCACAAGGTTTCGACCAAGTATCTCCTTATGAATGGTCCTTCCCCTTGTGAGCCTTTCGAAGCCGTCCATCACCGAAGCTCTCTCCTCCTTGAGGTGATGATATTCCTTCAATATGTTCTCATCAAGAGAGATGCTCTCAAGAGAGGGAGTTAGTCCATCACAAGTAATATATGAAGAATCGGAAATAGATGAACTAGAAGAAGAAGTGTTACTCTTTTCAAGGATGGATTGGTGTTCCTCCTCAAGAACCTTGAACTTGTCGTTGAGCCTCTTGTGATCAACCTTGAGCTTGTCATAACTCTCATCCAAGGTTATGAGAGAGGTGGAAAGGTGCTTGAGCTCGTCCTCTAGTAACTTGGACTTCTCCTTGAGCTTCATGTGGTCTTCCTCAAGCTTGTCATAGTCTTCATCAAGAGCCTTGTGAGAGATGGATAAGTCCCTAAGTTCACCCTCAAGTTGACGAACTCGGAAAGCGGCCACTTCATGTTCCTTCTCCAACCGAGCAATGGTCTTGTCCCTCTTCTTGATCATCTTGCCGGTTAGGAGAATGCTATCTAAGAGTTCCTCATATGTGGGCTTATCCTCCTCACCAAACTCTTCATCGGACTCGCTCTTCTCATCTTCACTACTATCATCATCTTTGGCCATCAAGCAAGTAGGTGGTGGAGGTAGAGTCTTGGACATGTTTGTGAGAGCAATGCCGGCCATCTTCTTTCCCTTGGAGGATGAGTCATCACTTTCTTCTTCTTCACTATCATCATCCGTGACCCACTCTCCAACAAAGAGTCCCTTGCGAGATGATCTTCTCTTGTCTTTGCCTCTAGAGCTTTCCTTCTTGACAAACCTCTTCCTTGCCTTGTACTTGCTTCTAGGGTCTTCTTCTTCATCATCGCTCGACTCTTGAGTCTTCTTCTTGCTCTTCTTGATTGGCTTCGGGCATTCCTTGGCAAAGTGACCCTTCTCCCCACAATGTAGCACTCGGCATCTTTCTTGTTGATGAACCTTCTCTTGAAGAAGTTGCTTCTCTTCATGAGGAGTGCTAGATTGTTTGGATGAAGTTGCAACAGGTCTTCAACGTCTTCTTCAAGCTCTTCATCACTTGAATCTTGAGTCACCACCTTCTTCATCTTCTTGCTTGACCCCTCGGATGCAAAAGCAAGAGTCTTGGAGGGCTTCTCATCAAGCTTCTTGTCAAGGTTGTAGCTCTCGAAGGCGGTGATCTTCCCAAGTAGCTTGTGGGTGGTGAGGTCTCGCATGTCGGTGTTGAAGAGGCATGTGATGAGTGCTCCATATTTCTCCCTTGGGAGAATCCTCATGATCTTCCGCACAAGGTCACCATCATCAATCTTGTCCTTCGCACCGAGAGAGTTGATATCCTCTACAAGCACATTCAAGCGAGAGTAAGTGTCATTGATTAGCTCATTTGAAGACATGGCAAAGTCATCATATTTGTTCTTTAGCACATAGTATCTTTCCTCTTTCACGTCCATGGAACCCTCATGAATTTGTTGAATTTGTGTCCATACTTCATGAGCGGTACCCGCGGACTTGACTCGAGCAAAGACCTCTTTAGTGATAGCTTCAAACAAGGCATTTTTAGCTTTAGCATTTGCCTTTGCGAGATTCACATCAAGAGTACCAATGGGAGTCCTTAGAGAGACACCGGAACTTGTCACCTCCCATGCGATAGGTTCGAGAGCCTCGAGGTAAGCTTGCATGCGAGCTTTCCAATAGGCATAGTCGGTCCCATCGAACGGGGGCGGTCCATGATCTCTCGGCATCCTTACTCAAGGCGGTTAAGCCCTATTTGAGCAACGAGGCTCTGATACCACTTGAAAGGATCAAGGGCACCGAGAGGGGGGGTGAATCGGTGTGTCAACAATTTCTCCCAAACGTACTTTAGGCGTGAAGCTAGCAAGACTAGATATGGTGATAACAAAAGCAAGCGATGCGCGCACACAATCTAGTCTATGCAACAAGCAACACCCTAACAAGCAATTCTACCAAGTAGTAAAGAGACAACCTATCATGCAATTCTACTAGCACATAAGGTAAATGCGGAAACGTAAATGCTAGTAAGTAAAGGAGATAAGGATAGGAATGCTCATGATTTTTCCCGTGGTCTCGGAAGGATGGCGCCTTCCCCTACTCCACGTTGGGTCACTCCCGCCGGAGTCTCGACCCCGTCCCTCCGCTCGAAGGCGATCCCTCCTAGAGCACACTTCACCCTCCGAGTGAAGTCGCGGGCACGTCCCGCCGGGCTCGATCCCGGGTACTCTTCCGGAGGTAAGGCTCCGCACGTGATGCGTGCCAAAGGGCGCTCCACTAGTGATGCTTCTTTCGCACGGGAAGCTCCAAGACCGTGTACAAACTTGTGTTAGCTTCCACAATCTCCTTGGACAGCTCAACACTGACGCCTAACCGGTCTAGGCCTTGCCATAGACCAAGAGTAACAAACCGAAGTGACTCTCTCAAGCTCACACTAGCCTAGAGATCAAGTGGATGCAATTGCTACTCTCTCAAGCACTAGGATCGCTCCAAATCCTTCACAAGTGCTTCTCTCTCTTGCTCTTGGCTTCCTCTGAGTTTCCTGCACTCCAACAATGGCCAAGAGACCCCTCAAGGGGCGGGCAACCAACTATATATAGGCTACCAACCCAAAACTAGCCGTTGCCCAAAAGTGCCCTGCGAAACTAGAGACCGTACAATAGGACCGTACTGTCCGGTCCCTTCCAGACCGTACTGTCCGGTCTCTATTTCCAGGCGCATCTCCAACTTCTTCTTCATCTCCAATGAAGACCGTACTGTCCGGTCCCTAGGACCGTACCATCCGGTCGATTGTCCGGTCTTCATTTCTTCCACTTCCAGAAACTTCAACTTCTCTGTCTGGAAATCCTCTGATGACCGTACTGTCCGGTCTCCTTGACCGTACCATACGGTCCCATTGTCCGGTCTTCATTTTCTCAGCATCCTGAGACTTCACTTCTCTGTCTGGATCTTCAATGAAGACCGTACCATACGGTCCCTAGGACCGTACTGTCCGGTCTCTACCGGATAAGCTGAAAACTTGATCCACTCTTGATCCTTGCTTCGAACTTCTTCATTCTTGGTTCCTCTTCTTCTCTTCAGCCACCCTAGCCCTCGAGAGACTCACTATGCATCCATATGATCTCTAACCTAGTGTGCGCTAAGAGAACCAATTCGATCCCTCTTGATAGTCCGGTTTTTCCTATGGACTCAAGCTAACATCTACCAAGCCAACACTTGCTTGGTCTATCATGTCCTTAGCCTTGATCCATCTTCAACCTTGACTCCATCAAGCTCTCGATCCGAATCGTCGAGGCAACCAATCACCAAGTCGTCGATAGATAGAGTACGTGAGACGATGCTTCATTGACATGACCATTTGAATATCCTACAAGAAAATGTTAGTCACATCAATATGGTCACCCAATCACCAAAACATTCATACCTTTGGGGTTTCCGAACTCCAATGGTCATGAAGCTTACACCAGCTCCATGGCCGGTGAAGCGACCTCTGCCGGCTCAGGTGCAGCGGCCACCTCCTGTGCAGCCGCCTGATCCTTGCCATCCCGCCCCAGGGCCGGCGCTGCATCCCCAGTCACGACCGGCTCAGTGGCCGGTGACGCGGCCACGACTGGTTCAGTGACCGGTTCTGCGCTCAGACCTGCAGTCACCATGTCCATACCTGTCGCGTCTGCCTCCATGGCTGCTACGGCCTCAACCGGCACGGCGTTCTCCTGGTCCGTAGACTCTGTCTCCCTCGGCACGACCGGCTCAGTGACCGGTGACAACGCCACGACCGGTTCAGTGACCGGTTCTACGCCCAAAGCATTACCTGCAGTCACCATGTACATACCTGTCGCGCCTGCCTCCTTGGCTGCTACGACCTCGACCGGCACAGAGGCCGGTTCCGATCCCGGGGCTCCTCCCAGGATCCCCTTCTTGACAGCCCCGATCGGTTCAGTGGACAGAGATGTTTCCACGACTGACTCAGAGACCGGATCGGCTGCACTTGTGCACGAGGCCACCTTGTTCACCAGTTCATCTGGTTTCGCTTGAGGTTTGTGCTTCAACATACTAGGATGTTTCATCACGTGATCCAGCAGAGCACCAAGGTCATTTGGGACGCCTGCCAACGGTGTGCTCGGTGATTCTGCATTAGCTTCATCCACCGATCCGTCTTGGTCGGGTTCTTCTAATGCTGTATCAGAATTTTTAGCCTCCACTGTGGCTTCGGCCCTATTACATGGCTGTGTCAGCGATGGATGTTGCTTAGGAGCTTGTTCTGCTTGCTGATTGTCTACCTTCTCAGACTTCTTAGAGTTTGAATTATCAGGGTCTTAATTGGGTTCCTGCTGTGCCTCCTCCATTTCAAGGTCCCCCTCATTCTTGTCCTCTTCGACGTCATCCAGATCATCAGCATCATCAAACGCTTCTTCATGCTTTTCCCTGATCACTTTTTCCAACTTGAAAAATATTTCATATAGGGAGTCATCAATAACAATGTCTGAATCATCTGGGACAGCATCCACATCCAGAACAGCAACCAATAGTCTCACAACCCCCGACTTCCTCATGAACTTCATGTCAACTTTTTGTGTGGCTCCAAGAATTGTATCCACCGCCCAAAGAGGAAGAAAAGTTCGGATCTCATACGGTACACCATATACTTGGACCCATATTTTCTGTAATTTCTTCTTGGGCTTTATCTCGTGGTTCCATTCGGCAAATTCCATCTCCCCTTCATTATTCTTGGTCTTGACAGATTTAATTTGCACCATTCTTTGGAGTTCTACCTGACATGGGAAAGGAACTATGTATGTGTTGTTTCCATGCTCCTTTACTGACCACTCCCATTTTACTGGAATTAGTCTGGCCAATTCAGATTTCAGCAATTCAGCAGACACTTTACTCTTGACAATGTGGATCAAAGCAGTAGCCGACACCTTCTTTGGTGGTTTAGCAGCACCATCATAAGGGATGTGAAAAAAAACTAATCCGCCCCCGGCAAGTCCACAGAAAGACGCTGCCAGTTTCGGGCCATGAAGTAGAGTGCAATTAGAAGTGTGATGCTCATCACTGCATAATTTGCACCTTAGTGTTTTCTTCTTCTTCGGCCTTGGTTCCTCCACTGGATTTGCAGCTTTGTGCTTCCTCTCCTGGGGATTTTCTTCAGGCTTCGCCTTCTCTTCCCCTGCTTCGTTGCCTCTATCTTGTGCTGTGTTCCTTCCGCGTCCTCGGCCACCACGTGGTCCGCGACCTCCACGCCCTTGGCCTGAGGTTCCTCGTCCCCCGTGATCAGGAGGTGGGGAACGAGCCCGATTACCACCTCTCCCACCGCCACCTCGCGGCCGTCTTTGATAGCTCGGTTGGTTGTAGCTGCGTCGATCTCCGCCCCCATAGACGGTTCTCTCCGCGCCTCCCCTCCGGTCATCGCCTCCGTTCATCACCGCTGCAAGGTAAGATCTTGGAGGAGGAGAGTTCTGATCTGGTTTGCGAGCTCGATCTAGGTCTTGGGTAATTTTGGCTAGTCCCGGGTTCCTTAAAACCCACTAGGTTTGTGGAGACCGAGTCGGATTTGGCCCGTTTGGCGGCCCAAACCTAGTTTGTGCCGGACTTGGCCTCTCAGGCGGCCCAGTTCTATCTTGGGCCTGCTTACCTGGAATGTTCGGATCTTGATTGACCGGGTTGTTTCCCGGCGGCCGCTCGCCGACGGTCATCATCCTCCGATGCAGAGCAGGTAAGATCACATCACCGAGCATCTTGGCCGGTGATCTTCTTGGTTTGGGGAGCGGGCCCTTCCAGCTTTTCTCCCAAGGCCATTTTGTTCCTGCTTTCCATTTTACTTTCTCCGTCGATTGGCGGCGAGATTTCTTGGATGTCACCACTTGCCATTCATGGACCTCATTGGAGCATTGGATTACAGGGAACGAAGCCTTGATTGTGGATGAAGTTGCCTTTGGGATGGGTGTTTGTGGATTCAGCTCCTCTTCCGTCTCAGAATCAGAGTCACTGATGTCCCCGCTCGCCCAAAACGACCTTGAACAGCATTATCCATCGTACCTTTGTCCTAGCCGATCACTTCATCGCCATCGGCGATAGATCGCCGGTTGATCGACGGTGATCGCCGGTTGGAACGACGGATCGCCTCTCCGATAAACTCGGACGTCTTACGACTCAGTCCGGGGTAAGCAAGTTCCCAGTCTCCCAGAGTATGTGTCCTTTTCGTTTAACCAACTTGAAAGTAATACACTAGTGCATCTTTGCTTCCTTTTTTTTTAATGCTAGTTTGATTATACCCGGATGTACAGGTATCAAGCAACAATGCAACTAACCACGATGGGCGATGTGTTTAGCTTCGGCGTGCTGTTGCTGGAGCTGGTCACCGGGAAGCCGGCAATCTTGCGTGACCCGGAGCCCATCGGCCTCATCAAGTGGGTGCAGCTACGCCTCTCGCAGGGTGAGATCGAGAGCGTCGTGGATGAGCGCATGAATGGAAACCACGACATCAACAGCGTCTGGAAGGCAGCTGATGTCGCGCTCAAGTGCACCGTGCAGGAGTCGACACAACGGCCCACCATGACCGATGTGGTGGCGCAGCTGCAGGAGTGTCTCCATCTTGAAGAGAGCCGCGTAGGCGGCGACGCGACCCGGAGCTTCTCCACCGGCAGCCAATGCGATCTGAACTCGAGTAGAGCGAATGCGTACAGCGATGGTGCAAGCCGGAGCATCGCTGCATGTGAGATGGTGGAGATGACGGCCACAGGTCCTGCCACAAGATAAAAGTTTTATGCACGTCTATTTCATGATTATCTCCTTACTATTGAGGCATTCGCCTTTTAGTAAATGTGTCTCATCAAAGCAACTGTAAATCATATAGTGCCCAGCTCCCCGATGGTAGGACGAAGCTGTATCAGAATTGGGAACATATCTCTGTACCTTTTATGCTGTGCCTATTTTAACGTACATGTGACAGCATACCAAACCGAATGCAAGAGAGGGTAACCGGGTAACGTACCTTTCGGTTTTTTTTTTTAACACGTACGAAGATGGAAATCATAGACACCAAACTGCAAGCATCAGTGCGGGTCAGATATTGGATTCCCCGGCCCCATCGGCCGAGAAACTGCCGAGCCGCCGAGGCCTAAACCTTCGCCCGGCCCGGCCTGTCAGAAAAGCCATGACAAATCACGACAGAACGAGAGTCTGGCTACGCTGTCGTCTACGTTGGCTACGCAGCGGTGGCCGGGGCTTTGGACGGTGTGGCGCTAGTGTACGTGCACGCGGAGCCGCTCGAGCCGATCAGGTCGACGACGAGCTGCACGCGCGCGTCTGTGGACGGGTGCGCCGCGGCGAGGGACGCGCTCGACATGGACGAGGCCGCGCGGCGCAGGGACGGCGCCGCGAGCGCGTACGCCAGGGTCGCGAGGAATGCGTGCGCCGATTGACCGTAGCGAGCAGGCGGCGGTCACTCACTGCAGCGCCTCCTGCAGCTTGCCGTGGCCGTCCTGGAGCGTGTCGTTGCTGGCGCTGTCCGAGCGGGTGGCCGCGGTGCAGGCTTGCTGTTCAAATGCGTTTCATTTCGTTTTGTTGTCAGATATGTTGGCTGGGGTCAAGTCGAAGGGATACGGTGAATAACTCTGGAATGCATTTCCATCGCAAAAAAAAAAGAAAAAAAAACACTCTGGAATGCTTTTAATTGCGGCCGACCACCGCTGACTGACCGCTCGCGCCCGCCATGCACGGCTTGCATCCCCTACGGCCGTACAAACAATGCCTTTGTCGCATGGTCGCCGGTGTCGCTGCCGCATCCACCATCACCAGTTCGGCCTGCGTTCCATGGCTTCCCTCTTAGCCTGAATCCAACCAGGAACTTCCACATTTTCAACCACCAAAAATCTTTGAAGGATATGAACACGCTGTTCATGCCCCCCGCTCACGGCCTTGCCTTCATGTCTGCCGGACATGCCGCCCTTGTCTACTGTCCTTCGGCATGACCGACTGACCGTGACTTGCCGGGCCAGATTCATGCACCCGCGGCATTCAACTGTGGCTTTTGGACACTGCTGGTGTGCGGCTTGTTTCTCGGCTACTAGTTGGCACGGCTCATGGCAGCGTGGATGTCAGGCGTCCGAAAGCGCGGTCGATCTCGTCCTGGCCAGCCACCACGACGAGCCCCTTTTCTGAAAAAACGAGCCAGCGTACGGTGGACATCGATCTTGATGTGCATGCGCTCTTGCGGGCCGGCATGGCACGACAAGGCGGCACGTTGTTGTAGAATGTAGACTCAGTGCGGCAGCATTCGGGTGTGTGTTCTTGTGCAATCACTTAAACATCAAATGGGATTTATTTGCCAGTCCATTCTAATGCTGGAGAGGCTTTGAGGGTTGGTAGAGGGATTAGTTGAGGTAAAAAATGAGGGGTACGATGGTCTTTTGACTCTCAGATTATTTTTATGTTTGAATACAAGAAAATCATATATTTAAGGAGGGAGGTAGTATCGTAATTAACATGGATTTGTATCTGAGCCCAAAAATCATTCATTCCATCCAAATTAAACTTTCCTGTGAACGCACGAATCGCTTTACCTTTCTTTGGTTTAGTAAGAAGCATGCCTCCCATCAAGGAAGTATAGCAGAAGAATGGAACAGAAGAAAAAAAGATGGTTATCACTGCTCTCCCGGGAAGATAGAAAAGGTAAATACGCAAAGCAGACTCATGGTGCGAGGTGACTAGACTCCAGTGGGCCAAAAGATACAATTGGGTGGGCCGCTCGAATGGCATGTGGACAAGCCCAATCTACCAGGCATGGGCCCATGCTTGTACGGCTACCGAAGGGGACGAAATCGTCTGCTGTCGCAGTTATAACGGCACAGCCGTGCCGTTCTCATCTTAACCGCTAATTTCAGCTTTAACGATGGAGATTAGCCGTGTCGTCTGAGTCGCTAATTCCCTCTCAGGCCCACGTTAGGCCCAGTTAAAAGTGTCATCTTCCTACGATCATCTCTCTCACAAGTCACCACAACGGGATAGCAAAATCGATTAAGCTCCTAAACAAATCTCGCCGCCGGCCGCTGCGCTTTGGTCACTGAAGCTCACTCTGGTTTGATTTCCATTGGCTTCTTCGTCCAATTTGGTTTCCCAAGGCATCTAGAAGCAAGTTTGTGGCGAGCGACCGTGAGAAGGAAACGCAAAGAAAAGCTGCCGGTGATCACTAGCGACAAGCGAAGTAGAAGCTATGGGATAATCAATACAGCCGGCGTGAAATCAAGTTCAATATGTCTAATTAAAGGCCTTTATATGCTACCATTAACGGTATGGAGAGGAGTCCAAGTAGAAACGGCACAGCTTTGCCGTTATAATAGCTACGGCAGATGATTTCGTTCCCTACCGAAGACCCATCATTCACGACTTCTGTGCAAGTCAACCAGATAATGACATGCTGGACCCATGGTTACACGGGCATGGCGGTCCCATAGATAGTGTCGCTGAATTGCGCACGGCGTGATCATTGTGTGGTAGTACCTTGGTTGATCATTTCCTGAGAAGAAAGAGAAAAGATCAGCTACGAATCACATATACTCCAAGCACAGGAGGAGGGGGAGGAGGAGAGCTTACACTATGCTCGGTCAGAAATCAACGGCGGCAATGCAGAAACCAAAGCCGAGATCACTTGCTGCGAGGTCGTCGTGGTTGCTGCTGCTTCTTTACCTCGCCGCCGCTGCCCCTGCCGGCGTACTACAAGCCCAAGCCCAGCCCGACAGCAACGGTATGTACGAGCACCTCATCATCCATGTCCTTGGTTTCACAATACAAATATTACAATACAATGACATTGCTCTACGCACCGTGCTCCCTCCATGTCCGTGCACCACTGAAATTTTGCAAGCGCATTCGCTGCAGGCTTCATCAGCATAGACTGCGGCCTCGCTGGTTCGCGCTACGTGGACGACGACACCAAGCTGTCATACGTCCCGGACGCCGCCTTCACCGACGGCGCCGGCGAGAACCACAACATCGCGCCGCAGCTCCGGAAGCTCCTGCAAGACTTGCGCAGCTTCCCCGACGGGAAGCGCAACTGCTACACCCTCAGGGCCCTCGCCGCTGGGAACAAGTACCTCATCCGCGCGACCTTCATGAACGGCAACTACGACCAGCTCAACAGGCCGCCCATCTTTGATGTCTACATAGGCGTCAACTTCTGGACTACGGTGGACGCTTCGGGCTCGAAACCCGTGCTGTGGTGGGAGGCCATTGTCGTCGTGCCGGACGACTTCGTGCAGGTTTGCCTGGTGAACACTGGTCGCGGGACGCCGTTCATCTCGGGGCTGGAGCTAAGACCTCTGAAGAGCTCCCTCTATCCGCAAGTGAATGCAACACAGGGACTCAACTTGCGGACCAGGCGCAACTTTGGCCCCACTGATACTACAGACATCATCAGGTGAGTAGATCTAAATTGATCAGTTTTTTTACCCGACTAAGATTCGTTAAGTTTTACGGTGTCTATATCTCTGGTTATTCTTTTTTGTTTGGTGCATCAGAACCAGTGCAGTAAACCACCCAACACTAACGATCATTCTTACAAATTACCAAGACCTTTGATTTTGACTAGATTTGCTTTTGATTGTGGGTTTCTCAAGGCCTACAGTTTTCATTAAAATGGAACTAAAATGGATATCGAAAAATGGATATCGCAAAAAAAAAGAGTTAAAATTACTAGCCTTTCACACAGGATAGAAATTAGAGAGACATAAATAGTTAAAGTTTTTTAAAATTAATTTTGCAAGCATAATGATCGAGTAAAATAAATACTAAAGTATATTTTAGTATTAAATATGAAATTTAAACTATGAAATTTTAATATCACATCTCAGTTATATTATTAATAATGAGTATGTGTTAGACTATATTTAATATTAGATGCTGTCTCAACGTGATATGACTTCCCAAATGGATTCTTTAGATCCACGTTGTAGTATAATTTCTTATACCTAATATATTAATCTTTTTTTTTCTTGATCTTATTTTACCCTGCATGAAGTTGCGCCAATGGCTTATAGTAAGGTTAAGCCGCCACACACTGTATATTAGGCCATTATCTTTGACATCCCACTAAGCCTAGCGTGATCAAAAACATTAAATTTAACCCCTCATACTCTTTATTGCGATGATGCTAACTAATAAGGGGCATTGCTATTCTAATTTGTATTTTACTATATTGTAGAATACATGTTACTACTAATCTTGTATTATCTATTTACTTATTGAATATAAATATTGTTAGTGTTGAACCATTGAGGCATTATACACTTAGAAAGTGATTCATTGCGACTCATGTTTCAACTAAATTATATCTGAGCAAGCAAGACTTTGAACCCTAATGAGATCTGCATATCATGTCAAGTTTTAGCTAAGGATATGAATTTTAATTATTATTGATTATATTTTTTATGGGCTTTTTTAAGGAATTATGGGTATTTTGGCTAATTTATTATTCTGAGTTTAGTTAGTTTTTAGACCCATAATGGCATAGTAGGTAATTTTGAAATAGTTGGGGGGGGGGGGGGGGGGTAGTTTTGGTCATTTTTTGGACTCATAATGGCATCGTGCTTTTAAAAATAGGTCTGAGGGGTATTCTTTGCTATTTTTCTTATTCTGAATTTAGCTTTTTTACTCATAATGGCTTGGTGTGTAATTTATAAATATATGTGACTTGTACTTTTGACAAACCTTTCTATAATGGCAAAGGAGTAGTTTAGATCATGTTACATCTAAAGGCCATCGTTTGCATTTTAGTTTGTACAACCGGATGTTTTGCTTTTTTTTTTTTGAGAATTTTTAAGATTTTGTTTTCCGATTATTGTGGATGGATGCCTCAAAAGAAACCTCCAATAGTATATATATAAAACTATCTCAAAGATCTTTACAAATTATCCACACTATGAAATCCTTTAATTTCACTAATTAGCTGCAAACAACGAAATGGTCAGGTACCCTGACGATCCATACGATAGGAAGTGGTATCCTAAGCTGATCGACACTACAAACTGGAATGTCACATCGACAGAGGAGAGGGTGCGGGAATTTGGTTCACTTCGAGGTGCCGTCGAAGGTGATGCAGACAGCGGTCACGCCACGCATTGCCTCAGACAACATCCAATTTCAGTGGGACCTCGAGTCGCAGCCTAACCGTCCATCGTCCGGGTGTATCCATGTCCTGTACTTTGCCGAGTTGGAGCCTCTTGTTGGAAAAACCCTGCGACAGATCTACGTCATCATCAATGGCCACCTGCGGAACCCTGAAGGTTTGACACCAATGTACCTCCAGTCCGTTGCCATCTTCAACACCAACCCCTTGGGAGGCTACACCCAGTACAATGCCTCCATCAACGCCACCCCCAAATCAACGCTGCCGGCAATCATCAATGCCTACGAGGTTTTCACCATCATGTCCACCAACAACATTGGCACGGACTCTAAAGACGGTACGTATATGTATACAAACGCAAATGTTCTCTCTGGTCACAAATAAGTGTTGTTTTGGAAATGGACATGGTCGCCAACACAATAGTACATTGATCATCGATTACTACTCAATTTGGTTTTTATTTCATTAATTTGCACCAATAACAAGCGTACCATGGAATAATGGTAAAATATACTCAATAATGTTGCAATATTCTGAACTACTATTCCGCAGTGTGGAGTACGCGGTTTCCTTTTGGTTTGAGGCGTTGGTTTCCTAGAATTATACATTCGTTCTTGAATAATCAACAGAGAATTATTTCCTATAAAGCAACAAATTACTATAGCTATACTACTTATTTCTTTTTGCGAATAGCTATACTACTTATGTTCGCAAAGAAAACACAATACTCATTTATGAGCTGAAAATCACATCGCTTCATCCTCATTTATTGCTCAATTAACAGTGTCTGCCATGTCGGCTATCAAAATGAAGTATGGGGTGACGAAAAACTGATGGGTGACCCATGCATCGCCGATACTTTCGCGTGGATTGGGTTGATATGCAGCTCCATCGTTTCTGGTCCTCCAAGAATTACAGGCGTGTAAGAAGTCTCGATTTACTTAAAAGCCACGCTTTGCTTTTTTACATAAAAAGTTTGGAAAACGCTATTTAACTATGAATTTGGTCAAACTAACTAAGCTACTCTCTCTCTCTCCCTCTCTTTTTTGCAGAAACATGTCCTTCAGTAGTCTTAACGGTGACATAGCATCTACGTTCGCAAATCTCACGGCTGTTAAATACATGTACGTGTGAGGTTCTTATAATATATTAATACTTTTTATTCATCTATTAGTGTCACCCTCAGTGGTCTTAGGGCAAGTGCAATGTTGTTGTCTCGTAGACAGTCTCATTGGACAACCTTTATAATGTATGGTCTCTTCTGTTGTCTTGTATTTATTTTATAATTCCTTAATTTGTGAATGGAAAGAGAAATAGTTATAAGTTTCATGATGACTACAACTCATATAATGGTGAGAAATTTTGTCTCATAATCCTAATTTTTAGTGTATGAGGCGGTTTGTTTGTGAAACAATTACCACTGTCTCTCACCTCCCTCCTCCTCTGCTCCACATTATCAAAAATGTTACATGGCATATTATTATGTTCTTGCGAGGGATACATAGCATATTATAGTTAGCTGAAGTATGACACATAACTCGGCCTGTATCTTGCAGCGATCTTTCATACAACAACTTGACAGGCACAATTCCTGACGCCCTATCACAGTCACCTTCGCTGACAGATCTGTAAGTCTGTTAACTTGTCACATTATTCTCAATGTTTGCACTTTGCTTTCGCTGGAATCCTAAGGTTCCTATGAATCAGAGACTCACATGAATGCGGACGGAGCCGTGGCTCCGTGGCAAAGCGCCCGGGTGGGCAGCTGCCGACCGGGGTTCGAACCCCGGTACCTGGGCAGCTGCAGAGTGGCACTGTAGTGCCGGTGATGGTCTGTGCTCGCTGGCCTGTGGCTTGGGCGCGCACAGTCTAGGTATTGGCGCGCCAGAGGGCAGCTGCCTGTCTCAGTCTGTGCTACGTCGACCCAGGTTGGCTTGACCCGGCTTTGTCAGGTATGGGCCAGGGTTCGAGGGGTTTTCTCGACTGGGAGTCGAGGCATCTTCTCCTTAATATAATACCATGGGGGCGGTTCTTCCCCCACCGGTCGAGTTTTTAGAGACTCACATGAATAACAATTCGTTTGTTCCAGGGATTTGACTGGTAACAACCTCAGTGGATCAATTCCCCCAGGACTTCTCAAGAAGATTCAAGCTGGCACTTTAAATCTTAAGTCCGTTCCCTGGTTTTCTTTTGGTCGACATGAGGGCATTACAGCTTATTCTTGATTAAAGTAACCATTATCTCATCGATCTGTTTGTATCCTGAATTAGTAAATTTGTTTGTAACGCCATGCCTATTTTCCAGAGGATGAAGGTGGTAAGGATTTGGACTACTTAACACCACCGTAACCTGTGGTCCTGCCTGAACAGGTAACATAAAGTCTTGATTCTGGAGCTCTAAATATGCCGCAACACTTTACTGAGTTAAATGGCGCACTTAGAAGTAGAGCTGGCAAACTATACTTATAAAGGAGCAGAGGGGAAGGGAAGGACACTGTTATTTTGTTACCACGCATGTGGATTCGAAGTGGAGGAGGTCCCGAGCCAGCGCGGCGACTCCATGGCGACCTAGGAGCTGCTGATGGGTCGGCAGCCGCAGCCGAGGGAGCTGATCACTACTGCCGGCCTGAAGTACTATGAGATCACCGCTGTTATGGTCGTCTTCTCCCTTGAATAAGCGCCTGAGTATGTTCCCCATCTTCTTTTGTCACTCTGCTGCTGCTTGCCTACTTCTTTCTTCTGCACTTGCTTGGCTAATGGCTACCGTGCTACCACTGAAAGCAACTGAGGTGATGATGGGAAGAAAGGCATGACTGGACCCGACCTACTGCAAGTGGAAAAGTAAAAAAATAGACTAGACCGAAGTAGACCTTCAAATCAATCAGGTTAGCTAACTCATATCTCTACCGTAATAGTAATTGAAGAGGCACAGTGCAAAGAGATTGATTTCTGTTGGGGATGCAGTATTTTTCAAGTTTCAAATAAATTTTCAGAAACTATAGACAATCTGTTCAATTTCTACATGATCACAGTACACTTTTGTTATACAGGACCAGGAGTGCGCGCCATGTGCCCTCGGCCAGGAGATCGTGTCGTCCATGCTCCTGCACACCAGGTCAGACCACATCGCATGTGTCGTCGTCACCGAGCGAAAGATTGGCCAAAGACCATCGCTATGCGAGTTCAGCTCGGAGGGAGCTTGCCTTTGGTCTCTCCACACGGTCGAGGAGACACAATCTGTTCATGGTGGGGAGTGAACATACTGGTCCACAGTTTGTTCATATTTGGTAGCGTGGAGCTCTTCATGTCTTCATTTTTTTTTTGTTCTAATTTTCTCAAACGACACAAGAGAACTGTGTTATTTCATTAAAAAGAAGATCAAAAGAAAGTACAAGGATCCCTCCTACCCAACCACACACAACACATACAGTTCATTATATATTACTTAATGAGAAGAGAAAAAAAAAATACAAGAACAGGAGAGATGTTCTCACCCACACACCCACAAACTCCTACCAGATAGATCAATGCAGTGCCACCTCAAGTAGGACTCCAGCTAGCCGAACCTATTTTTTCTTTATTTGAGGTAACTAGCCGAACTTGTTTTGAATGTCAGTGCATTGCAGCTCATCTTCCATGTGTAACATCTTCACCATGTCCATGAGCAGCATTGGCCATTCATAGTACAATACTTCCTCAATGTTGTCGTCGTTGTACTGACGCAAGTGGCTTCTCACATTTCTGTTGAGCCGAAGGAGATGAAGCTGAGTCCTTCGGTATTGGTTATGGACATTGACTACCCACTGATTGATCTGTGTGTTTGCAACGGCAGTGTCCAACCAGTCGTTCTTGTAGGGGAGCTTAGAGAGTATCTTCTTCCTTTTTGCTCTGCCGGCCTTGGTACGACCAAGGTATGTGACGATTGTATCGTATAGCTTCAGAAACACCTCAGTGCTGTGGGCACAGTAAGCAAAAAATATTGAGTTTGTGGCTACAGATATGGACATTATAAACTTAAATAAAAATGCTTAGTATTACCGGTTTGACATAGGCAGCAATGCAGGATTGTTGACGATCAAGAACTCATCTTTCGTCGTAAGGGCGTCGCTAACCAAAAGGGCGAGGAATTCCTTATAATCCGGAGGCAATTTGGTGATATCTCCACCAGAGATCCGAATCAACGAATGCACGACCCTGGAGAGGTCCCTGTAGTCATCTCGCACACGCTTGAGGCCTTGTTCGGTTGTGCGAGATTGAAATAGCTCCAAGAATCCGGACAACAAATTACTGATCCGGTTGTATTCATTCCGGACCTCAAGAGGTGCGGAATCGATCCGGCTCATGAAGCATAAGAAATGGTCTAAATTAGCCGAATTTAATTCCCTTCCGGTCCTTAGAAGAACCGTTTTTTTTGCAAGAGCCGGATTCAAAATGGAGGCGAATCAATCCGTCCGGAATGAGCCTCGTTCCGGTCCAATCCCATGGAACTGAACAAGGCCTGAAGCTGAAGCGTTTACTGCTGAAACGTGCTCCTCTTAGCTTGACACTCCCGGAACTGCTGACCCAGACACCGGACAGCTGCAGGGGAGCAGCGAGGTACTTGCCAACGGCGTGGTGGCTCTTGAGTATCAATGCGAGTTTTCTGCTGATCCTGGCTTCTTCGTCAGATATTCGCCAGAATGTTTTGGTTGTTCCTAACACCTGGACCTGGATTAGCATCGCATTGGCCTTGGCGTAGGTCTCCGCATCACACAGCCCCTCGGCAGATGACTCGTCGATGTCCTCCGTGCTGTGAAGGATAGAAACAAATAACAAAACGAATCCATGGATCAGAGGGAAATTCTTGCAGTTTTTTTCTGAAAGATAGAAATTCTTGCAGTTATCTACAACAGAGATCAGCAACTCACTTGCATTGATCCTGGGGAGCCAGCACTGTATTGCTAAGTACCTCTGTGCTCCTCTGCAGGTGTCCCAAATTTGGACCGGCAGCCTGTTGAAAATACTCAATCATGCACATGAAACTGAACATGTTCAAGGGAGAAAGATTGCACGAACTACTCTGGCCTCAGTAACAACAGGTTGGACCATGGCTCAATATTTTACAAATTAAATGGCAACACTTTGAAGTAAAAGCATCAACAGCTGCATTCTGCAGTGTCTAAAGAACCACATGCAAAATAGAGACACAAAGGGAAAGGGGGTAAAAAGGAAGGAGGATGAATACTGCATGTTACCATGGATGTGGATTTGAAGTTGACGATGTACTGATCCTGCGTAGGGACGCCGGCAGTGGTCGCCGTGACGCCATGGGGGCCTAGAGCCTGCTGATGAGACCGCGGAGGAGCGGTTGAAGGTTGTCCATGACTGTAGTGCGGCGGCTGGTAGTGGGGCCTGGAGGTTGGCCGGTAGTAGGGGTAGTGATCACCGCCGGCATGGTCTTCCTCTCCCTTGAAGCACCTGAGGCTGTTTCCCATGGAGGATCCCTGCTTTCCTTCAAGCTCTCCTCTTGGTCACTAATTCACTATATGCAGCTTCTTGTCTATTTCTTCACTAGTTTGTTTGGTGAGCTAAAGTGAGCAGGTGATGATGAGGGAAGAGAAACTTCCTGCAAGTGGAGAAGAAAGAAAAGGAGACCGTTCAGATCCTCTCAGGACAACAGTAATTTCGAAGTTTCAAATAGTAAATTATTTTATAAAAATTCCACATGAGCCGGTTAAATTTCTACAGTCCTTTATGCATATTTAATTTCTATTTAATGAGTTACCACTGCTGGTACAATACATGATTATAAAGTTTGTACTGAATGGTTTGAAGGAAATAATCTTTTTGTGAATAAAAAAAGCAGAGTAGTTAGTGAGACCTAAAAAACATATAAATACCTCATACGAACTCATCGACAGTCCTGGCCCGCATAATTAATCCAATAATTATTAGTCTATCAAAATTTTTAATTACCCTTGGCTTAACAAAATACTAGCAAGCCGGTAAAAGACAAAAGATCTACACTGACTGACGGATCAAAATATTTGTTAGTGGTTTTGAGAGAATATTGGTCATTATTTTAGATCGTAAGGCTCAGTATGAACTTGGAAGCTTATCGCCAGCATGAACTTGGAAGTGATCAAACGCACCCTTAATACTTGATACATACAAAGTACCAAAAATTCCATTGTAACTGGACAGTACTAGTTTTGTAAAGCTTATCGAGCTTTACCTTCAGACTGAGAGAACTGAACAAAGGAAGTTCCCAAATACTCACAATGATCTATCTGTTTTGCAGAAGGATAGCTAGCCGACTAAGCCGAGCTTGTTTTGAATGTCAGTGCCTTGGAGCTCACCTTCAACGTGCAACATGTTCACCATTTGCATTAGCAGCTCTGGTCATTCACAGTACAGGATCTCCTCATTGTTGTCATCTGTTGAATCGCAGGTCGCAGCTGGTCGAGCTGAGTCCTTTGGTATTGCTTCTGAACATTAGCAACCTACTGATTGATCTGTGCAGTTGCGATGTCGGTATCCAACCAGTCCAATCGCAATCGGATGAACAACTGATGGCATGTATGGGAGCAGAGACCTCCGGGAAGAAGGATGACGCTCAGAACCCGGTGGCGCTCCAGACCGTAACCTCCGCGAAGGCAGCATCGTCGGCCGCCGGATCTGGGCATCGGGCCACGACACCCTGCCGTCGCCGGCGACGACGCGACACCTTCTCCGCGCGATTTAGGGGCCGTGCGGCGGGCATGGGGATGGGCAGGTGAACCTGACGAACGCGAGCGGCGGCGGGGCTTCGCTGTGTCGCCGGATTACATGCCGCCACCGGCCAGGGACATTTGCAGAAATATTGGAATCGCGGTTAATAATCGCGATCCCGATATTTTGCAGCAAACCCCCTAGCCTGGTCAAACTGCCCGACTGCTTCTTTAGAGGTCTTCAACAGCCTCTGTATAATATTAGCTAAATTTAGAGATTTTGCCTCCTCTGTAAAAATAGATACCTGCTAAAACTATGGAGTATTCCAACAGCCTATCCAAACCTTCACTCCTCATAATCAAAATCCTCCACGCCATTCTTTCCTCTCTTTTTTTTCCCCAAACGCCCAGGCACAAATACGTTTTCCAATCTGGAACATGCAAAGCTAGCCAATATGCTTTCACTGGATCGTTCTACTCCCGTTCAGTCACATCAATCGCCATGAGAGACCCGCAGGAGATTTGGTCGAAGGGGTGTCAGTGACCACAAAAATGGATATATTTGGAGGTGTAGAAGAGATTCGTGAGATCAATTTGGCCTAATTCGTTATCTGGGTCATGAATTTCACAGATTGGCGGCTAGAGGTTAGAAAGGGGAAACAAGGGATTGGTTGTGTCGTCCATGGAGCTTGGAGGTTGTAGCCCTGGGAGCCGCAGTGCTGCATTCTCTGGCGCTATCTGGAGACGTATCCATGCACTCAGATGAGGAGTCGTCAATGGATGCCGTGATGTACTCCTGGTGGAGCTTGACGGCGATGGATTGGAGCCTCGCAAGAATGATATGGTGCGCGAGAACGGAGAGGGCTGCGCGCGTGGGAGCACAGCGAGGCGCCGGAAGAAAGAAAGCGCGCGGGAAAGAGGGAGGCGCGTGCAGATGGAGGCCGATGGCGAGCCGTGCGAGCTAGCCAAATTTGGATAGCCAGGCCGTCTCGATGGCGAGCCAGAAAGAGTAGAGAGGAGGAAGGCGAGTCTGTTGGATCGTTTTTTTTTTCTAGATCTTTTCTATATTTAGCTAACATCTTCATTATACAGAGGCTGTTGGAGATGCTCTTAACCTCTCCGTGTTCCTCGTCGAGAGTCGTCGGGTTGTCCTCCGGCCGCCAGTCCGCCGCCGCCCGAATCGGGAGCTTCGTCCCAATATCCTCTACCCAAGCCACAAGTTGTGGAGATGGCGTAAGACAGGGCATGTGCCACTCACTCGGCGCCATGGCGGAGTTCCGAGGTCCAGGCCGGGTGGACCAATCGACCAAAAGCGAGACGATTCAGCGCCGCGGCGGCGAGCGCACCGACGTATACGAGAAACCTCGAATAGGCATGACACGAGCTATTTGTCTCTCAATCGTTAATTCAGGCGAGACATTCAGGTGATTCACAGCAATATGAAGTGGCCCTGAGCCCGTTTGCAAGTCTGAATCTGAATGAAGCAGGCAAGCATTTGCCATTGCGCTATGAACTTGCCCACGCATGGACCATCAGGAGCTGGAAGCCAATGTGCAGGGCAGACACCCTTTCTGCAACGGATGAACTGGGCGTCCCCAACTCTGCTTGTCACATTTGTCCATTTACTGATGGTCATCAAACAGGACTTGTGTTCAGTTCAACACAAGGAACATAGTTTCTGCTGATAGGCCACCTTCTGCAGGTACTGTCAACTCACCACAGAAAATCGTTGTTGTTTCTCTAGTGTTCCTGTACCATCACTTCTGAGTTCTTGGTGGCTCCATCTCATCAAGGAACACTGAAATATGTTCATGTCCAGAAATAAGTATGAACTTGGACAGTATGAATTTTCTCAGAACAACTACATGTGTTTCCAAAGTGTAGAACAACTACATTGGTTTACCACCCTCCCATAAGATCCCTTGTTATTTATTTATTTTTCAAATGAACAAGCCTAGCGGTACAGAGTAAAAGAGCATTCAGCCAGTTATCATGCACAAATTGATTGTCAGGTCTCCCTCTAAGAGAAAACTTCTTAAATGAAATTCATTTACGAAGTAATAGTCCCAACGATGAATGACTGGATTCCTTGATCAAAAGCACCTTCAATACTTGATAGATACGAAGTACCGACAACAATTTCATTGTAACTGGACAGTAGTAGTTTCGTAAAGCTGATCGAGCTTTACCTTCAGACCGAGATATCTGAACAAAAGCAACTAGCCAAATACTCACAATGTACATATTACACTAGCAGTAGCTAAATAACAACCGTATGAAATACTACAACAGGATATATCTGTTTTGCAGTAGGACAGCTAGTATCCGAACTTGTTTTGAATGTCAGTGCCTTCAAGCTCACCTTCAACGTGCAACATATTCACCATTTGCATTAGCAGCTCCGGCCATTCACAGTACAGGATTTCCTCAATGTTGTCGTCGTTGTACTGACGCAAGTGGCTTCAAACATTTCTGTTGAGCCGCAGCTGATCGAGCTGAGTCCTTTGGTATGGCTTGTGAACATTGACAAACCCACTGATTGATCTGTGCATTTGCCATGGCGGTGTCCAACCAGTCCTTCCCATAGGGGAGATTAGAGAGTATCCTCCTCTTCTTTGCTTGACCAGTTGCTGTACGACCAAGGTATTTCACAATTCGGTCGTATAGCATCAGGTATACCTCGGTTCTGAGTTCAGAAACAACGAAATCAGTGTGTAATCAGTCTGACAGAAACAATAGTAGTATTAATAAAAACAGAATCGAAAAAATTACCTGTTTTTCATGGGCAGCAGGGCAGCATTATTTACGATCAAGAACTCATCAGTCATTTCAAGGTTGTCACTAATCAACAGCTTGAGAAATTCCTTGTAATCCGGAGACAAGTTGGTGGGATCCCCGCCAGAGATACGAACAAAGACATCAGGACCCTGCATAGGTGCTTGTAGTCATCTCTCACACGCTCAACGCTGAAGTTTGTATCAGTGAAGCGGACGCCCCTAAGCTTGACGCTACCAGCACCGCCGATCCAAACATTGGACACTTGCAGAGGGGCAGCGAGGTACTTGCCAACCGAGTGGTGGCTCCTGAGTTTTCTGCTGATCCTGGTTGCGTCGTCAGATAATCGCCAGAACGTTTTGGTTGTTCCCAGCACCGGGACCTGGATCAGCATTGCATTTGCCTTGCGTAGCTCTCCGCGTCGCACAGTCCCTCGGCAGACGACTCGTCGATGTCCTCAGTGCTATGAACAGAAATAACAAAACAACTCAAGACAATTATATTGGAATTATCTGACAAAACAACTAGGATCAGAAGCTCACTTGCATTGATGCTGAGGAGCCACCACTCTGTTGGCACGTACCTCACTGCTCCTCTGCAGATGCACAATATTTGGCTCAGCAACCAGACCACAATAATCCAAGAGGAGTTTGTGGTTCAAAATAATGGTCATTAGTTTTCTACAACTAATGATCATTAGTTGGATCCAACGGTTCAGATTTAATATTAAAAATGAACAACTAATGACCATTAGTGAAGGTATAATCAACCAAATAATATTTATAATAACTAACTTTATTATTATTATGAAATTAGTAATCTATTTATTTTTTATAATCTGGATCATCATTTCATTATTATTTACTTAGGGTTCATGATCTAATTCATCATTTCATCTGCTTCACAATTTTATAGAAGCAATAAAAGTAATTAATTATATTTTAATTACCAAATTACACATCAACTAATGACCATTAGTTGGAGAAAACTAATGAACATTATTTTGGACCGGAAAACTCCTATAATCGAATCGGGCACACTTTCAAGTGAAAAATGTGGACCAACACGAACATTTATATTTACTGACGTAATAACGCGACACACACGGAATACAGGAGGCAGTGCCTAAACACTAGGGACTAGGGACACAAATGGCGAGGAAATTAATGAATGAAGAACACAGTTGGTAGTATTTTGTTACCATGGCGGATCTGAATTCGGATTGCCAAGCCAGCTCTGTAGGACCAGCAGAACCGCCACTGTAGTTATGCGTGACGCAGTACTGCAAGTGATCGCGACGTGCGCGGCCTTCTTCTCCCTTGAAGCATCTGAGGACGTTTCCCATGGCTTCTTCAGCCTCTCCACTTCTTCCTTGGTCAGTCCTCGCTAGCTGCTACTGTCGCTTCACTTCTTTGGCTATGGCCTATGGTGTGGAGCTGAAGCTGGCAGAGGTGAGGGAAGAGTGAAGAGAAAGGCCGGGATGCTGCAAAGTGGTCTGGTCTGGAGAAGCGAGAGATTCTCAAAGGACTTGACATGACCAGTCAGTCCGTGTGCTTTTTTGGTGAGGCCAGGTTTTGGCGTATGCATCACATGACGGTTCCCTCTGGCTTAAAAAAAAGTCAGAATAAAAAATCACTTCTCAGAACTAGGAGAAACTACTTTTTTTACTCTCAATTCTTTAGTTCATTTTAAAGAATCACTTCTCAGAATCAGCATAAAGCCACTTTTTTTGAAAAACAGATTTGGCAGAGCTACTCTGATTCTAAGCTTCGTGGAGCTCTGCCGAACTGAGCTTTAGAGTAGAGGTAAAGTACTGGTGATCAACTTGCTCATTTATTACTATAGAACCAGTGAATTAAGGATGTGTTTGGTTGAGTTTCTTTTGGCTTTGACTTTCAAAAAATGCCAAAAGTCCAACTAAAGGGGTTGGCTCCTAACAAAAGTTACAACCAAAAGCATTTTTTTACTACTAGTTTTTTTTTCTAAAACCAGGTAGGAAGGTGTTTTTGGTCTTTTGGCTTTCACAAGTTTGAAGAAATTACCCTGATTCCTTTATTTTTCTTTCTTTTGTCTTCTTCGACACCTCCTCTCCCATTCGTTACTGTGGTACTACGCCTCCTCCCCCGGTCGCCAATCGACGTACCTCATCCTCCTCCGGCCACCTGCAACATGGCACAACTTCTCCTCCTCCGACCACCGGCTACGCGACGCCACTCCTCCTCCTCTCCCGGCCACGGGGCATCCCTCCTCCTCACTCCTCTCCTGGGTGACCAGCGTGAGCTCCACCGTCGGGTCTCGCTGAGGGCGCGAGAGCTCTGCCACCAGGGCTTGCCGGAGCACACAGGAGCTCCATCTCCGAGACTCGCTGGGGCGCGGGGAGCGCATGAGCGGGAAGGCTTCGCTGGCAGTCCCCTCCTTTATTCTCCGACGCGAACAAGATCACCGGTGCTCCTATTGACTTGTGCATTGGGAGGGAGGAGATGATACTGACGAGTAGGGTCTGCTTGTTAGTTAGAGAGGGAGAGAGTTGAGTGGGGGGTGGACTGTGAATGACATGTAGGATCCGCTACTCAGCTTCTATAAAACCACAGTTGTATAATCCCCGGTCGAGTAATTCTTTATCTTTAAAAAGGCGTGAATGTAATTTAAACTCTGCTATGATCTAATATGTGTGGATCTGTGTTGTACTCTCTTCTTCTATTAATGCAATGATACGTAGCTCGATCGTGTTCGAGAAAAAAAAAATCACAGTTGTTCACCAAACGGCTTTCAGCTTTCTCATGACAACAGCTTTTCCTACAGCTCACAGCTCAAACCTGACTGGACTAATAGGGAAAAGATAGGGGTAATTTGTCTACGCCTCGAGCAAAAGAAAGAAGGGACGGGGCTGGAGGAAAAAGAAAGGGAAGAAAGCGGACTAGACCGCGCGACTTCTTGTCCCCGTTGGCCAAAGTGCCTGGTGTGACCAAAGAACCGTCACGCTTAAGGCCTTCGTGCGACCAGCCCGGGTCAACGGGTGCGCAACGAACGATGTGGCACCTGGTCACGCCAGGTCTCTGACGCGACCATATACTCAGTGCCGGTTCTGAGATTTCGGTTGGCCCGGGTAAGAAAAAAGTTAAGGTCCTCTTATATATATAACTCTTATATAATAATATTTTAGATGATTCATATACATATAAATTTTTATTACTAAGCATAATAACATATTATTAAAACACATGTATTACACATAATTTTTTAAAAAAAAATGAGAATAAAATCAAATAATCAATGAATAGTTAGTGTAAAAAGGCCCTTTCAACTTAGGGGCCCAGGGCCCAAGCTCCATTTGCCTCCCTCCAGATCCGGCCTACATATACTTTAGTCGAGCCACTGGCTAGGGTGTGACCAAAAATTGACCAGAAGAGGGAAATTTAGTTTTACATTGGTTAATCTTAAAATATTAGAAGAAAAAAGATCAATATAAAAAAAAAATTCGAGCGCGGTGCCGGGTGGGAGCCTCCGTCGAACAGGTGGAGCGCGGCGTGCGGGGAACTGACCGCCGCGTGCTCGATGGCGGCCCCGTTCGAGGGGGGCGGAGGGCCTGGCCGCCTGGGAGTCGCCCCCCGGTCGGCTCCGGCGGCAGCGTGCGTTCCAGCAGGGGAGCGCTCAGGCTTGCAACTCGGCCGGATTGCTGCCTCCGACACGTCGCTTCGCTGAAATTTCTCAGGTCCTTCCTGCGCATTGTCTCCTGCAAAGTTTTCGCGTTTTTGACATAGACATGTCTTCGGGGTGATTGAGATCGGACTAGTTCGGGTCGTCGAAGTCTAGTTTTCTTTGTTTCTGGATCTAAACAACAACACTGCTGATGGCGACACGCATAGAAAATTTCGAATACAAAGGTTCTAGACTCGAGTGCATAGTGCACCGGATATTATAAGGTTTCGGCAAAGATTTTCATCCTCTGTGACACCTTCTTGTGCTGTTAATTAAATGGGGGCATCTTAAAAAAGTTGCCCTGAAACTTAAGCTTCTCTTATATTGTTTTTTTGCTCGATAATAAAGTACTATGAAATAGGCATTATGAAGACACGAATGTTTCCCTTACCACCTGTCCGAAATCTGAAGTTCAGGCTGAGAGATATAGGGGAGCAGAGGATCCTGACGAGTTGGAATCAGTTTACTTCTATTCTTGATCTTTCTTTAAAAAAGTTAACTCAGTTGCTTTGTTTTCTAGATTTCAACTCATCCCCAGTCCGGATGCCATGTGGGAGGAATCTCACTGCTTTCACCTGTCATGACCATGTCAAATGGCTTGTAGTTTACCACAAGTTGTGTGAAGGCCTCCTATCAGTGCTGTACCGTTGTCCGTTGACCTGCAAAGTTAACTACCCATGCTAGCAAACTATTAGACTACTTTGACGAAGTCTCTCCGTGGACATTATTGTAGCTCGTACTGATAAGCATTGATTCATCAAACTATGTCCCAAACAACCTATCAATCTTACACAACCTGTTAGTAGCATGCTAGTGAATTGCTAGAGCTACCATATACATTCTTCCCTCAACCCCTACCATATACGTCCTTCCTTGAACCCCTACTTTCCTCCAAGAGGATTCCATGGCAGACTTTTGGAAACTAGGGGCAATGGCCTGGTGCTTAACTGTGTTGGGCTGGTTACTGATGCCTATCATCAGCTTCCTCGTGAACAAATTCTTTTCCTACCTCAGCGTTGATGTATCACGAAAGCTCTGGAGCTGGAGGTACACTCCATCCATTATCTGAAGAATGCATTGATGAATGCCCATGAGCAAAGGATTCTGAGAGCAGCAAAAGACATGAGATCTGAATCTGATGTGATTGCTCTTAACAAATTGGGGGAGGATCTCAAGTCTGCTTTGTACGACGCGGAAGACATATTGGATCTTATTGATTATCACCAAATCGATAAGAAAGTCAAAGGGGACGGTGAGTCACACGGCAGGAGCTGGGTGCAGCTCCTGCATGATGTGGTTGGTGCATGCATCAGCTGCTGTGTTAGGAGCTGGTTTGGGCGATGGGTAGACACCATCATAGCAGCGCTACTGCAGTGCATGAAGAACTTGTACAACCTTGTGAGTGCCAACCTACACAGATCAGGTGCGATACTGCCAATCTCCTGCACACCCTCGATTTCCATGCTGCAAATGTTTTCTGATTGGTCCAGCCACTTTTACATCAAGACCTGCTGTCGATCCACTCTCAGCTGGTTAGCCAAGGCAATTGCGGTTGCCCGCTTCTACCGGGACTGGTCTTATTATGAAGTTATTGGAATCAGAAGTAACCAGGTACCATCTGATCCTCGTGTTGAATTCCAACTGCTTGCACTCAAGCATCAGTGCATGCTTTCGATGTACTCAGGTGACCAGCTACTAGTTGCAAGATTTTACTGTGCATGCCCTGTGAACTAGGTCAAATTTATCTTGTTCTCGGGTCTTGTACCATGTTACCGTCTCAGGGTTGTATAGTTGCCTCCATGAGTCCATGTAATCTTAGAGACAACTCGAACTCTATACAATCACATCTCTTAAGTTATTTCTTAGTGACCCCATAATTCTTCAAACTTGCACGAAATAAACAAGTGGCTACCCTCGAATTGAAATGGTATATGATAAAATAGTGAGTGTCTTGTGCTAACATTAGTTATTCTGGTAAATAATGCTCGCTCCATTCTTAATATCATCGAACATCCTACATTTCTATGATAAGATATTGTTGATGCAAACTATTTATATCAATAGCACGAGTGCATTTATCATAAAAAAAGGGATCTTTAACCTTTTCTTTCATGATGTGCATTAAAGAAATCAATATCCTTGCTCCAATCCATTAAAAAAACAGGAATGTAATTATTGGAATGTCTCCACTCTTAACCTACCAACATTACCATGCCTTCAAATGTGTTCCTGGTGAGTGTCTTTCCCCCCTTTTTCTTTCGGAATAATTCCTTTGTTGCCATTGAAAAGTTCTCGAATCCCTTCCTTGCCATCGAAAAACTTACTTTTCCCTTGAGTGCCATTGTAGACAAATTTCTGACCCAAAAATACCAGGGGAAAAGGCAAGCTTACCCCTCGAATCCATCTTCACCATGAAACACGACCTCCGCCTCCGTTTCCTTGGCAACGACAACCTCCACGTCAGCTTGTCGTGGCCTTCGTCCCCGAGGATGTCACTCTGACTAAGCTCATCGTCCGCCTCCCACCTTGCACGCGATGCGTCCAGCCTCGCCACAACGGCCGCCGTGCACGTCTTTGTGGCGCGCCGCTGCGCCTCGGTTTCCTCGACGACCGTAGCATCCTCCCGTTCCTCCGCATCTGCAGACTCACGCAGCTCCTCCATCCTCCGCGACGGCAGCGTCACCGTCTCCGTGCCGTCTTTCCCACCTCGCATGGCCATCTCACCGACCGCGCTCGCTACCCATGCCAGTGCGTGCGCCTAGGACGCGAGGGCACGCCCGGCCAGCTGCAGTGCGCCTTCCGCCACACAAGCATGTGCCACTCCTTCATGTTCTTGGCACCCCTAGTGGCGGTGATATCCACCTTTCAGCCGCTGGAGTTCGACGTGAACGCCGTCAATGCGACGTCGGAGAAAGCAGGTGGTGACAAGCTGGTCTTTGGACGCGGTTAGCTCGACGCGGAGGCCTTGAATCTCATCAGCGATTGGCATGGACACGAGCCTTGACGACGCAGACCAACCACAACAGCAACATTCGGGCTCCTCTCAGACGAGAGTGGAGAAGAAAGAGATAGGGGTAGGATTGGTATTTTGGAAAAATGATTCACATTTCAGGTGATGTGGATGGCATTTTTGGGTCAGAAAATTAACAATGATGGCACTGAAGGGATAAGCAAGTTTTTGATGGCAAGGAAGGGATTCAAGAACTTTTCAATGGCAAGGAAGGAATTATTCCTTTTCTTTTGGAAGGGAACAGTAGCCTTATCCTCCTAATAGGCATCTTGTTCTAATTCTAGCTTATTTTATTGTTTGGATGTTAGTCTCCGCAAAATATATATAGCTGCATCTTTAAAATTACAATAGCACACATTCCATAATGACATATTTACCTTTAAAGAATAGAATGACATATTTTGTACAACATATAATTTGAAATATGGTAATGATATTAAATACAGAGTACTAGTTGAACATGTGGCTATGGTAATCATTTGAGATTTGTTTCTTGCAGAAGGATGGCATTTCACTAGATTCAGTCCTGCGTACAATTGATCGAAAGAGCTTGAGGGAAAGAATAGAGCAGATAGAATATATTGTCACGGAGTCTAAGAAATCAGATCTATTGAAGCAGCAAAACAGCAGCAACAAACTTCCTGTCAAGGACAATGATAGGGAAATCAGCAATAGACAGAAGGATCTTGATGACTTGTACACAAACATTAAACGAAAGGTATTTGGTCGAGACAAGGAGCGTGAGCATATATGTAGTATGTTTTGTAAGGGTCCGGATGCTTATGCACCTAGCTCCAGTAATAGTAAACAGTATTCTGTGATTGGCATATATGGCATTGCAGGTTCCGGGAAGAGTACCCTCGCACAATTTGTATGTGAATATGAAGAGGCTGATGGCAAATATTTTGACTTTGTCGTCTTCGTTGAGGTGTCTAAAACTTTCAAAGTGGATTATATATTTCGTGATATGCTGGAGAAGATCACACAGAAACGGCCCTCTGACACCATAGGTCTTAAACGTCTATGTGAGGATTTGAAGGAAAATTTGTAAGGCAAACGTTTTTTGTTGGTACTGGATGATCTCTGGGTAAATGATGAGAATAAGATGGAACGAAAGGTTCTGCTAGACACGCTCGATGCTGGGAAGAGTGGAAGCGGAGTCCTCGTGACAGCTCGAAGAGAAGATGCAGCAAGAGCTCTAGGTGCTCAAGAACTTATTGCAATACCTGATATGGCAGAGGAGGAGTACTTCTCAATGTTCATGCACTATGCACTAGAAGGCACAGCGTTTGATTATGAAAGACATATAAGAATTGGGAGAAAGATTGCAGAAAAGCTACACAGATCACCAATTGCAGCAGTAATAGTAGCAGCACGGCTTCGGATGAATCCAGATATTTATTTCTGGGTAACTACAGCCAACCTTGACGTGTTGAATGAGACCATGGGTGCTCTGTGGTGGAGCTATCAACAACTTGGTCCGGACATCGGGCGATGCTTTGAATACTGCAGTACTTTCCCAAGAGGATACAAGTTGCAACGAAATAACTTGGTTCGCATGTGGATCGCACAAGGGTTTGTACAGACCAGTAATTCAGAAGAGGACATGGATGATTTGGGCCAGCGCTACTTTGATGAGTTACTGACATTCTCATTTCTACAACTACAAAGAACATCCTATGCAGATGAGCTTTTTACAATCCATGATCTACTGCACAAGCTGGCAGAGAGGGTTGCTGGAAGTGATTTCTTTAGAATTGATCTGCATGGCTTGCCAAAAGATACCCCAACAGAGGTTCGCCACCTTTTTATTAGGACCTATCTTAGAGAAGATATCGCCAAGAAAATTCTCAAATTGGGAAATCTGCGTACTCTGATTATTGAGGGGGGCCACGTTGTAAATCCGGATGAAATATCTGCGGAACTTCAGCAGGAAATGTACAAATTAATTAAGGAAAAGTCATTGAGAATATATTCATGAAGCTGGACAAACTGCGGGTGCTGATCTTTAGATAAAAGTCCCCAATGATCTAGTGTTCTCAGTCCCAACTTGTATCGATCAGATGAAGCATCTACGTTATCTTAGCTTCCAATCCATGTACCACGAGTACCACCTGAAGCTAATTTTCCCAAGCACATTTAGCAAGCTTTACCATATGCAGATCCTAGATATCCCTTACTTCAAGCTGTCCTGTGCTGAAGATATAGCTAATCTCATCCATTTGCGACACATCTGGTCACGTCAAGATTTTTCCAATATTGGCAAGCTGACGTCAATTAAAACAATGCCAAGGTTCGTAGTAAGGAAGGAACAAGGTTATGAGTTAAAGCAGCTGAAGCACCTAAACAAGCTTTGCACTCTGCGGATATCTGGTCTTGAAATTGTTGGAAGCAAACAAGAAGCTCTTGAAGCTCACCTAGCCTGTAAAACGCGACTCACAGAACTGTCTCTGGGCTTTAACATTGATAGTTCTATCTCGAACGCCTCTAACATTGACACCTCCATGCGAGATGTTGCAGCAGAGGGACTTGACGGGCTTTGCCCGCCGAACCATCTTGAAAAGCTGATAATTGCGAACTTTCATGGCTCAAGGTATCCTAGTTGGATGTTGAGTCGTCAGAATCCCGATGCTCCAAAGTACCTGTACGAACTTGAGCTCTATAAGTGCAGTCGATTGCAAACTATTCCTAAAGACAATGAGTTCTTCATTCGTATGCGTAAGCTTTGCATTTCCTGGTGCAGCTGGGATGCCTTACCAGATAATATGAAGCACCTCACCTCTCTGCAGAAATTGGATATCAAACATTGTAATAAGATCGAGCTTCTTCCAGTGCTGCCGCATAACCTTCAGAACATTAGAATCACTGGAACTTCCATGCTGAAGACCTCCTGCCAAGAAAGGGGACACATAAACTGGCAAAAGATTCAGCACATTCCTGTCAAAGAATTTCCGGATTGGTGATCAAGCCACACTTTTCCACATCAGCAACAGTGCAGCTCAGACGACCAATCTATTTGTTGCCTTCCTTTTCTAATCCTACGAGGCATACATCAGCCATGATGGAAGCTTCTTATGTCTGCTTTGCCATTCTCTTGAGCACACAAGAAACACTGGCAACTCCGCGCGGGCACTATCCTGGCATCCTGCCAAGAAAGTTGACACAAATTGGCATAAGATCCAGCACATTTTGTTCAAGATTCTTCTTTTAGCGGGGCTTCATATCAGCAAGAACTCAGCTCAAACATTCGTTTTTTTGTCACCTTCGTAAGACGTCACATTCTTAAGTAATTATAGCAGACGATCTGACTAATTCGTCTTGTGTTTGTCGTTCGGTGTGTGACCTTAGGCAGTGGAAGACAAGACAACGCAGGAAATGTTGAGCCGGCAGTGGAAGCATTTCCCTGTGTGGAAGCATCGGTGCCTCGGTGCTCGCCTCAACTTTCTTTGTTGTTGGTGGCATCGGCTGTGATGACTGATGAGCACGGCTATAGGTACTACTCATTTGTTAGAATTTTGTACTACAAGATCCAAAGGCTAAAATTACTTTGGTGATGAATCATATATTAATCATGGTGTTGAAAACACTTGGTCGGACAAATGGGCGGCTGTGATGTCTAACCGCTTCGTTGTAAGGCGATTGGCTATATATGCATCGTATGTTTAGATGTATATTGAGGTTGGGACTATTCCATCCATTGTCTGAAAGAACATGTCTGAGTGAAAGCAATGGAGAAAATGTTTGGATACTACTTGCTGGATCGGTTGTCACAGCTCCATTTTTTTAGAGAATCACAGTACAGACGGCGACTCACATACGCGTATGCATACTCGCCTCTGTGAACACACGCACGTGCACCTCACCCTTACGAGAACATCTATGAGAGATTGGACCGGAAGATCTTGAGATTGACCAAGTTACAACGGGCGCCTTACTGTCTACAGCTATAAATGCGAGCACCGGTGCTAAGTGAAGGACTTGAATCCTGGTGGGTTGGTTCTACGACAAGGTACATAACCATCTGAGCCAAACTCGGTTCGCCTCACAGCTCCATTTTTCTTTTTCTTTTTTGCAAACCTGCTCCATTCGAGCATTAGTGTGAAGCAGACGAATCAGAGAACAGAAGTTGTGCTTGTAGTCATTTCAAAGTTGTGCTTGTAGTCATCTCTAACACGCTCAATGCTGAAGCTTCTATCAGTGTAATGGATACCCCTAAGCTTCACACTACTGAAACAGTGAACAGAACAATGGGTTGATCCCTACTGAATGTGTACTAGCTACTAGGAATCGTTGTTGTTGCCCGCGGCTGCGTTCTTGGGTGGCTGCTGCTGGATGACGAGGATGGAGACCTTGGACGCGAACTCGGAGGTGGCGAGCATGTCGACCAGGACGCCCAGCTCCGCTCACTCGCTCCACTCGGACAGCCCGCTGGTTAGAGCCGACGACGATCCCTCCTGTTCGTCATCATCGCTGCCAACGCCTCCCCGGCGCCCAACGATGAGCAGGTCGAACTTGTCGCTCATGGAGCGCACGACGGACGCGGTGCCCTCGCCGTCCTCCACCGTCTTCTCCACGTACACGACGCGGTCGTTCTCTCGGTGCCGCGTCCAGAACTCCTGGAGCATCTCCTCGTCCATGGCCTCGTCGCCGCCTCCCATGCCCACCCAGTTCCTGAGCTTGAACCGCACCACGGTCAGCGACATGGTCCCGGCGTCCGCCATGGTCGACGAGGATGGCGACCGAGCAGGGCGCGTACTGCAGCACGGCGCGGTTGAGGGACCGGATCGTGTTGTTGGCCGTGCTGCGCGCGCCGTCCGAGGATTTGTGGAACGGCAGCAGGATCAGGTTGGCCTTCCTGTTGTGTGCCAGCGAGCACACGTCGTGGTGCATCGAGCTGTACGGCGCCTGTGCCACGTACGGGCTCACGGTCACCGCGCCCGGCGCGGCCTGCTGCTCCATGTACCGGAACGCGTTCACGATCCGGTCCGATGGTGTCGGGTTACTCCAATAGCTTACATGAATCCTCGTTTGCCCCGCTTGAAAACAATGCCTCTCTGCCTCTTTACGCCAGTTAATTCTTGCGTGTTGTCACAATAATTTCTGCTGTTGGCATCCATCAACCCTCGAAAGGAAAAGGCCACCCAGCTCGTGCGCTTTCATCCTCCGAAGCAAGCAAGCAAGCAACGAGAGGGGATATTCAACGTACCAGTAGACCGTAGAAATCATGTACGCTCACTTTCACCAGGTGAGATTTCACCATCAAGGCATCAAACACATGGATTAGTATTCTCGTGGGTATTGACCGGGGTCAGTCCTGTAGCCTGTAGGGGCTATCAAGTCACCAAGAACACTTCGATATTTCTTGAGATGTTCCCTTGTATGCCACCTAAAAAGCTTGTAATATCTGATGCCATGACCGATACAAGCCGCGTGAAAGAGTAATTTAGTGTGGTGATTCGGGGTAGAAATTACCGGTAAGGTGACCAGTGTACTGCGTCGTCCATTAGCCTAAGAAAGAACTAAAAAACGAGTGGGCCTGATCTTTTTCGGGAGAAAGGGATGCTGCGTCCATGGGTGCTTTGGCTCCCTGCATCATATACGCTTCTCAACTCTCAAGTGTCCAGCCGGTCCCCGATGCTTCGAGCACTACCACAGATGCTTCGATCACTTCATCTTGTTTCCCGTCATTTTTCCTTTGTCTATATAAAGTTTTCTCTCCCTGAAAAAAAGCTTTTCTTTCTTTTTTCTGTCCCTCGCCTTTAGCCTCTCTCGCTTTGCGCACGATCGTGCGCCGCTCATTTCTCAGTTGTTATTTCAGCAACTTTGTGCAGAGGCTCGATGGAACAAGAAAAGCCAAACCATGATGAGTCATCGCATCAGCCTTGTAGAAGTAGAGTGATGAGTCGCGAATGCTGTATCCCTCTGCGACGTCACTGCAGCCGGGCGACAGGCCACTCTGAACAAACCTCTGTCTGCATTTGTCACTTCACTCCCTCCTCCAACTAAGCGCAGCGGTTGGCCCGGCGGTTGAGTGATTATTTGTGAGCTGAACTGAAATGAAGTGGCACCTAATGACAAAAAGATGACACTGTCATCACCAAACTGAGGTCAGGACGAACCAATGGCCAGGCCCGGCGGCACCGAACGGCATTGCTTTCCATCCATGCGAGCGTAGACGCCAAGGCACCACCGCGCCACAGAGAAGAAGGGAGGCAAGCAACCAGTCCCCCCTCACTCGAAAGTTGTTGTCGTTAACACTACTCCTACACATGTACTACTAGTACTACCAGCACTTGGATTGCTTAGCCGCGGTGTAACTGAATCAAACGTAGGTGGAAATGCTCAAATGCAATGCAGCCGGCGCAAGCAAAGGAAAGCGACGCACATGCGCGCACGAACCTGATCCTGATGACTTGGCTTCGAAATTCGATTCCATCTGGCTTCCGGCTCTCTTTTTCAGCACAACTTTACATACAGCACTGTAAAGCAACGCTGCTCCGTCGGCTCCACATAAATTCGTTGCAAATTTGTGCCGCGTTTCGGTGATTTTGGATCGGATCGAATCTTTCGGTCATGTTCAGTCAGACAGTGGTCCGTTGCTGCTGCTGATACGGTACGGGTACGGCGGATGGTTGGTTGCGCCGAGAAAATCGAATTGAATCCTTATCATTGTGCAGGAAACATGGGCCACAGAGACCACTACTAGCGCCTCCATCCATCACTCCGTGATTCTGACGACGCCCCCCACCGATCGTTTAATGCTTTCTTTCGATGCAAAGTTTATGAAGAAGAAAAAAAATAGTATATGCATGCACTAATAACAAGTGGCTGCTAGGTGATTGTAGAATCCAATGTTTCGGCGGCCACTCACACCCGTGACCCGTAACATTCTGTATGCTGCTTCTTATTTTAATAATCGGGTTTAGTTATGCCGTCTGAACAGTGAGGTAACGAAAATAATACTGTAACCGATTCTAAAGTCAAAGATCCGGAGCATTTCTTTACGCGAGAACAGATGCTTCCACATGCGGGAGCCAGCGCACGGAAAAAAATTCTATGCGAACCGTCCGCAGACTGCCACCGTGCGGCCCTGCCCCGATGACCGACGCGTGGATGAATCAAGGGAGAGCAGCGCGACGGCCTTCGCATCCGCACGAAGATCCCGCACATTCGGCTCCAGCCGTTTGACAGCCTCGGCTTGGCCCTTGCATCGACTTGCCTGCGGCTTCTTGGATTTCCATGAAGGGGCGGAGTTCGGGCGCTCATGATTCTGTCGACCCTTGCATGCCTGTGATGGTCAATCGATGTCGATTGAACTCGAACTGATACCTGGTGTGGATTGGAATCGGAGCTTGCCCTTGAAACTCATGGCTGCTTGAGTATGTGCTAATCGCCGAGGACGATGAGGTAATTCGCGATGGGAGTAACCTGGAGCAGTTCACGTGCCGCGCCCTTCTGCAGCTAAGCTTGGTGCCGTTGTGCGCCGCAGCCTCCACCGGCCATGGAGCGATAACAACGTCCCTGATGCCAGTGCACGTGCTCGCCGAAATCGATGAAGTGGCCACGTACCGGCGAGCTCGATCCACCGGTGACCGGCCCAGGACAAAGCAATAGAGTGTCAAGGATCCCGATTCCCCGCCTCCACTTCAGGCATCATCATCGTTCTTTGCATTCCAGATGGCGGCTCGCGACGCTGACGGTGGCGGTTGCAGATTGATCTCGCGCGGATCGAGCTGGCGCCGCTGGCGGCGTCGTTATTGGAGCTGACTACTTGTTTCGCTGGAGCCGATCGATCGGAGCCGCGCCACGCCGCCGCAAGAGCCAAGCCGTGTCCCGAAGCATTATGCGAATTCGGTAGTTGTTCCCTTGGATGCCTCCACCTGGTCCACGCGTCGACTATCGGAGGCAGGCCGCACGGTGACAGTCTGCGGACGGTTCGCACAGAATTTTTTTCCCAGCGCACGCACCGGCAATTGGCAGAGTAGATGGAAGAAAAAGAAAACGAAGAAAAACGGCTGCCACATATACTACCCTTGTGTTCCTGCTTCCAAGGTTTGTTACTATACGAGGGAAGGTGATGAAGCCCCATGTGGTTAGATAGAGAGAGACTAATCAACCACCGGTTTGAGTGACAATCTGGATCGAGTCAGTCCCCCATGTTGTGTACTTGGGGGTTTCCCCACACCAAATCTCGAGCTGCCTCGGATCTGGGTAGGTTGGTGCTACCAAACTCGATCTTCTATTCCGCCCCGGCCACCAACAAACTTCCAAAATCCACTCAATTAAGCACACATGATCAAGCTACAATCCCCACACATGCTCCATCGATCATCAAAAGAAAAAGGCGACTGCTGTACTGTTGCCACCACCAAGGTGATTTGGCTCCAGGACAAAGAGAAAGGCACAAGCATAGAACGAAGAAAATATTTTCAGAGAGACTAACAGAAACATGAATCAACGATCAAATGCAGAGTCAAGTACCCCTTCATGTGAAGTTGAGCCTCAAAAAAAGGTTTATTAACACTTACTAAAGCTTGTTGAACAGTAGAGAAAGAGAGAGAGATAGCATCGTCGTGTTTAGCTCTACGGAAGGAAAACTAATTAAACACCTTTACAAATTACACTTATGACCACATAACTACCATCGAATATAGTATCGATTTGAAGATTATTACCCCCTGATACCCCCTCCCCTGACTGACCTGAGAACGACTCTTGTGCCTTGATGCTCTGCTTTTAATTAGCTCGCCGTAAATAAGAGACAGGCACCGGCAACGGCAGAATCAACAGCCGGCCGGGTAACAAGACCCAGAATCGACCTACCTCTTCACCGCCGCGAGGTACATCCTAGACCTCGACGTGGCAGTAGGTGGTGGTCTGGAACTTGAACCCGCTGGCCCCGGGCGCGCCGTTGCCGCCGCTGGTGACGAGGAACGCCGGGCAGGTGACGAAGAGGTGGTAGTGGCCCGAGATCCAGCTCCCGACCTTCCAGCGGACGCGGCCGTCGATCTTGACCTGGAGGATGAGGTACCCCGCCTGGCAGTCCTGCGCGAGCGCGCCGGCGAGGTAGGGCGCGAACGGCACGCTGGGGCCGGAGAGCACGGGCGACCAGACGTCGACGTCGCCGTGGCCCTGGTACACGGGGGGAAGCGCGGCGGCGACGGTGATCTGCTGGTACTTGTAGGAGGCGTAGACGTCGAGGCGGTCGTAGTAGACGCCCACGCGGTCGTTGGGGTTGCGGGACGCGATGGTCACCTGCAGCGTGGTGGAGAGGAGGCCGGACGAGTTGGAGAGGTCGAGCTGGCGGAGCGAGGCATCCTGCAGGAAGAAGCGCGGGTGCGTTGGGCGGAGGACCAGGTAGATGATCAGCGCGATGACGGCGACGATGAGGGCGAGGGCCAGGAGGAAGGCGAGCAGGCGGCGGCACGCCGACCGGAGGTCGTCGTCGCCGTGGTTGCCGCAGTCCTTGCTCATGGCTGCCTGACGGGTTGGTTGCTTGCTTCTTCTTCTTCCTGCTTCTTCTTGATGGGTGGTGGAGTGGAGGGATGAACAGAGGAGAGGAGTTTGGTAACAGAGGAGGTGAGGTGTGTGTGGGAAGGGAAGCAGGGGAAGGTGAGTAAAGGAGGTGTTATGGCTCAATTAATAGGCGGATTGAGAGAGAGAATGCAATGACTAGTAGTGAGTGAGGGGTGGTGTGTTTGTCATGTTGAGATCATGCGGGGAGAAAGAAGGTTCCATCCAAGCTACTCTAGAGGAGGGAGGGTCTTGCGTGTGCCGCTCCGCAACGTGTCTTCACCTTCTCTTCCATTCCCTTCTCGTCGCGTTAGGTGAGGTGATTGAGGATCGCACACCACAGTTTCTCTCACGTCGGACTGCATAGTGTTACGAGTACTACTAGTACTACACAGGTCACAGGTCAATTGCTTGCGGTTAGGATCGGGAGCCTGCCTTAATGACTTCCGTTTTGACTAGAGGGAGCTCATCGGCTAGTTCGGTCAACTTCGAGGCCTTCCCTAAACTACGTTGCTCAATTGCCATTTTCTTTGGCATGTTTTTATTTTCCTGTGCAGTTTGTCGGTCTTCAGTGGTTGGGAGCAGTTTTACCCGCTTCGTCTAGTGCCAGCCGGTACGTGCAGGTGCATACCATACCGGTAGGTAATTACGAACCTGCTCAAATTAAGTCAGGGCAAGTCGTTATTACTCCTGATCACGCGCATGTAATAACACACTAGTTGCTCGCGCTTTTAGGTGGTGTCCGTCGGTCTAACCTTGTTGTTTACGAGCTGCAGATGTTGGTTAGTAAAGCTTTCTGGTGAGCTTTGCGTAGTTTGCCAGGCAACTGCGCAGTACTCCACACTCGCTTTTGGATGGATGCCTAGACGCGGCCAAGGAGTGCGGCGTGCATGTAGCACACACCACTTGCGAGTTGCGACGGCGTGGCGGTGAGCCGGGCAGACGGATCAAAAGCTGTAGCAGGAATGGACGGATGGAATAAAGGTGGAAGAAAAATGTGAATGAGCGAGACGAGATATGGCGTTGGCATGGCACGGCGCCTGCCTGCCGTGTGGAGTGCTGCTGGCTTGGCTCGGTTCGGGTCGTTGGACCTGCCCGCTGACCGACACGTGGGAGCCCACATTGCCAGACACAATTGTTGTGTGTGTCTGTACTGTGCGCAAACGGGCGGAGCAGTAGCTGCAGCTGCAGCGTTGCGGCGCAGACCAGCAGAGGGCCGGGTGACGCGGGGACAAGATCACAAGGCAGCTAGCGATGGAGGAGAGAGATCAGTGGTCCGCCTGACACTATCAGTTCCGTTGTATAGCAGCTCCAGCACGTTTATGGCATGGCGCAAAAGATAAGCCGGGGCTGAAGTGCAACGGCTGCATGCAGGGGTGAAAGATAAATTATGGCTTACGAAGTATATTAGAACGAGTGTCGGTGTGGCGACGCAGGGTTTCGGTGTTGGAATGCCATGTGCGTGCGAATCACAGGCTCACAGGGCGGGACGGACGACGGAACGCGTCCGGAAACAGAGAAGCTTCGAGGCGGCACCGCTGACCTCGACCAATCGGCCGGCGTCTGTCTATTGTCCCATACGCTGCGACCCCCATCCCCATGTGGCCCACGCCGACGCGTACCTCCCGAATTGTCCGTCCAGCCTCCCAATAGCAGCAAGCACCGCTTGGCTTGGCTTGGCGCACGGCACCTGTGTAGCAATGACACCCAGGCAAGGCAAAACCTTCCTCCGTTCATCGTCACACCGCAATATACTTTTGCGGTTGCCCACGGTGCGACGAGAGCAAGGACTACCACCTGGCTGTGTATCACGTGGCGTCCAGCTAGCTCCTTGATCCGAATCGAATCGTCCTCCTCCAAAACTGAAGAAAGGCGTCTTCGCGCACACGCCCTGAAAAGCCGTGCCATGCCAGCTATCGGGCGTGCGTGCGGAAACATGGTACACGCCACGACCAGAGGCTGGCCGTGGGAAAGGAGGAGTCAGTCGTACGCGTGGCTTCCTCGTCGTCGTGCACTGCGCTTGTCCGCCGTGCCAGATCGGGTTCGTGTACCTGTACCTGCGCCGTGTCCCCTCGCACCGATGAGGCAGGGGAGTAGTGTTTCCAAGCCAACGCAGCACCAACAGCAGCACGCGGTGAACGCGCGACGCAGCACCAGCAGCAGCACGCGGTGAACGCGCGACGCACCCTTCACAACTTTCAGGCGCACCATCTCTGAATTTGTTAATGTGTCTCTGCGACTTGTGTGTGTCAAAAGCGGCTTTGCGGTTGGGCGAGAGCGGGACCAGAAGGAGTAGAGAACCCCGGTCCAAAACCAAAGCCGGCGCCGGCGCGGGGAATGCGATTCTAGCTTTCCTCTGCTGCTCCCCCGACCTCGAATCCGATTCCGCTTTTTCAGCACGGGCGCCGTCGCCTTTCACCTGCCCGGAGCTGCTACTACCCACCGAGACCGACCGTGCCAGTGCATGCAGTTCGGCGCGGCCGTGTGCGCGATGCGATGCCATCGCCACGGCACGCCAACGTCACGGCTCATGATCGGTGGGAGCGCGCGCACCAACACTGTTGCCTAACCTACATCTCGCAACATCAGTGCACGAACAAGGCCCAGGCGGCTAGCCGGCTACTGTTACACGCACCACATCGATCACCAGCCATGGCGCACGGTTTTCCGTTCACCTGTCGTCGTGATGATAAATACAGTATAGAGGTCGCAGTCGATTACCAAAGCGCGTTTGTTGAGTGAATGAAATTGGTCGCGTCCTCGGTGCGGAGATGAATGAAATTGGGACCTCTCGGGTCCTTCTAATAAAAAGTGCTGTTTTCTTTTCAGGGGTTGTTTCTAAAGTGTTCTTGGCGCTACTAACCGGAGGTGCCAACCTTTGCATCGGAAAGAAACTACTCAAAGGACGAGAAAAGAAAGAAAGAAAGAAAGATGGCAGCATTTAAGGAGGGATAGATAGATGAGTGGCACCAAATGCTATTAACAATGAAAAATCTTTCTCGTAATCGGCTTAATCCTCCGATGACGGTCATGTCGAATCTGTCGCCCGGCGATCATCGGCAGTGACGAAACCTCAGCATCATCACAAAACGTCAATATGCCATCACAAATTACTCCGCTCTTTAACTCCAAGCCGATCGCACCACATCTTCAAGGGAAGAAGAGAAGATGATCTACAGAACTATCTCGGTCCGCTCCCAGCCAACCGTTATTCCTGAGCGCGGCCACGCCTCAGATCAGGTGTTGGCCGGCCGGACCAGCAGCACCAACAGAACATATGGGACCATCGATCATTCCATCCACCAAATGGTCGCCACATTTCCAATTCTCCCTCCAAAGCGAGGGGCAGCCAGATTCTACTAAACCTTCCGCCTACGGACCCCACAGGGAAGACCATATCTTCTTCGTCCTGCGCCAAATTGACCACCCACCAACCATGATCGTAGCATCATCCCAACTCTATCTATCGTGTTTATCATCACCGGCCGGCCAGAGCGTGGTGTCGTACGTGGTGCTCACAGACGCCCCCAGTTTGAGGACTGACAAAGCATGTTCGGCTTCCAAGTGCACGTTACAAGTCTACTAGGCCTAAGGTACAAAGAGAGAAATAAACAAAATGCCACTAACTATTTCAGAATGCGTGCCAAACCCTGAAAAACGGACGACGGTCCAATTCGTCCAGACTGTTGTAGTACACCCTATCCCATACGAGCACTGCTGGTTCGTCCCAATTATTGAAGGGCCTTAAGAAGCAGTGCCATAAAACTTTCAGGTGGCAGCACCACCAAGCATATAGCTGGCCAACGGGCCGTGCCGGGCCAGCACGGCACGAGCCCGGCCAGGCCCTGGCCGGCTCAGAGGCGGCACGGCACGGCACGAATCCTCCGCCGTGCCGTGCGGGCCAAGCACGTGGGTCGGCGCCTCAAGCCCTAGCACGGCACGCTGCGTCGGCGGCCGTGCCGTGCCGTGCCGGCGGCCCGTCGTGCCGCCCGTGCCCGCCCGTGCCGTGCCAGCCCGAAGCACGGGGAGTCGGTGGGGGCGGCTGTCAGAGCGGCTACTCGCGGCGGTCAGAGCCGTGGCGACGGGCGGCGGCCAGCGGCGTCAATGGCGTCGAGCGACGGCCACGAGCGGCGTCGGGGGCGCATGCGGCGGCTCAGCGTCGGCTCAGAGCGGCGTCGGCGGCGCTCGACGGTCATGGGAGAGGGAGGGAAAGTCGAGAGCTGGGAGGACGACGGCCGGCGGCCATGGCGACGGAGGGAGGGGCAGTCGGGAGGAGAGAGGCGGAGTTGCGCAGAGGGGAGATGAGTTTGAGAGAGGGCGGCGGTGGAGAGAGGAGAGAGCCAGAGAGGAGGAGTTGCGGCGGTGGAGAACTGGAGATTGAGAATCGGACCGGTGTTAGGGTTTGGAGTGGAGGAAGAAAAACAATATATACTGGGCCACTGGCGGGCTACCTGGGCCGTGCCGGACCGGGCCGCGGCCTTCGTGCTTCGCGGGCCTTCATGGCGGGCCTGACGGGCTGAATTTCACGGGCCGTGCTCGGGCTGGCACGACGGGCTTGAGGCTAGGCCCAAGCACGGCCCTAGGCGGACTCCGGGCCGGCACGGCCCTTGTATGCACCGGGCCGGGCCGTGCTCGGACCGGGCCAAATTTAGTGGGCCGCGGACCGGCCCTTTTAGCACGGCCCATGTGGCCAGATATAACCAAGCACAACAGAGACGTGCCGAACCAAACAATTTATAACGCTGGGCTTTAGACGCCTGCCAATGATTAGCAAACCTAACTTACCATTACCCACTATAGACTTACCACAGATAAAGAAATCACAAAAGCACACACAGCTGAACAAACCAAGACACAGACAAAACAGCAGTTTTCATATCTATTAAGCTTTAAAGTACCATAACCCCCACCTGCATCAACTTAACCTAGCACTAGTGCAAAAGTTCAGATTCACCCAGAATTACTTGAGCAACACTTGATTTTTCTTATTCAATCAGTAGTCTCCAACGAAGCCAAAATTCATCATAAGCAGCAAAGCTCCAACAAAGCCAGTAGAAAGTACTGAAGCAATTGCTTACTTAAGTTAAGTACTAGTCTGCAAGTCACCCAGACAGATTTGTGGGAGCGACAGAGTATAGTGATCCAAAATTCGACCTAATTCTGATCGGCACAAACGTAATGTATAAATAAGGCAACAGGCAAAAAGTACGAAGATCAACAGGATAACATAACAATTGGCCAGAAAATTATTAAGCGCCCACATGTGTAAGAAGAGGAAGTGGCAAAGCCATCCTGACTCTGAGGATGCATATGTGTAATTCATGTGCCTTCTCAACCGTTAACATGGAAGGCTATCCAGATTCAAGTTAGGAAAGAAGGGAGATCTTGCCACCGAGGTGTTACAGAAGAGTCATAGTGATGCTATATCAGAAGAGTGAAGATGCAAAGAAGTTGCTTCTGTAGGAACAATTTCCAAAATCCGTGCTACAAACTTGTCCTCTTTAGAGCTTCTCAATCTCACTGGTTTTTTCACCAAATTTTTTCCCCGAAACTTCATCTTTTTTTTCCTTCCAAGATCACTAGCATCTGCCCACCTTTTCTGGTGAGTGTTTCATGTACTTATGTGGGTCTTTCCACTTCAACAAGATTCCTGGAAGTCAACATAAGTATAATCATAGGAGTATACTAATACCGAGCAGCATTACACCATTGCAATGGCCAGCAAAGAAACTGCCAGGAAAGAAGACAGGGAGCCAATCGGCAGTGGTAATTGGCTCAATTCAAACATATGCCAGTTGTCAATAACTCATTGGAGTACGAAAAATGGATGAAGGTAGTGGATTCATAATTTTCTTACATGAGATCAAAACTTGGGGTACAACATACTGATATCCTAACAGTCTTTTTAACTTACCGTTTAAGATACTAACTTGGTCCCTCAAATCCCGTTCCTATCATTCCTAATACCATTAATGTACGAACGTATGTTTGTGACCTGTGAGTTTTGGCTGCATGAGTTTCAGTGAAATGATTTCAGAACAAGTCCTTTTTTCTTACTGCAGGTGGTTATCATAGAATATCAATTACAATATACTCGTCACCAATTAATTGAATGGACCATAGAGAATTGGGTCCTGATCCTGATAAGATCAGAAAAAAGCTAGTTAGCATACCTAAAACGGTTGACGAAGGACCGATAATGCTGGCAAGAGAACTTCAGCTACTGCAAGCCTCAGATATTCTCGCAATTCCTGATCAGGTATATTCCCCTGAGATTGCATTGCGTGGAGCTCTTCAAATGTTTATTGAAGACTTAAACCTGCCAAGGGGAGATCATACAGTTCTTAAACCTGATGTAGTCATTTATTGAAAAATAAGGAACAAATGTGCTACCGTGAACAGAGAACAAAAGATTATGCCATCAACAGACCTTTCTTTAATCATAGCTCTTGAAACTCCAGTGCTCCTATATCAGATGCTGATGAACCAGTGCCTCCCGTGGCAGGAACAGAGAGTGTCTGAAAAATCTAATGTAGAAGTAAACTAGTTATAACATAAAGCAATTTTATTCACTATTTCCAATCATCTAAGAGAATCTATCTGGACTTGAAAGTGAAAACTATGTCATCTGCAGTTCTCACTTCCCGGATTTACTATAAACATTAAGTGATTCCTAATCAGGTATAAAAACTAGATACCTGAGTCCAAATTTGGACAGAAACATTAAGGTTGGCTACAAGTACATTCTAGTAGCAATACAACTAACTGAAATAAATCATCATTATCAAATCCAAGGAATATCTCAAACTGGTAGAATTTCATACTGTAGAACAAATATAACCCCACAAGGTGCAAAGAATCAATAATCTTTAACAACCAATTAGTGATGATGCACTGACCTTTCCCCATGCTATCTTCTTGTACTGATTGGCATTTTGTTGTACAATCCTTCGGTGCCTCTGAATCCAGTCGTCACCAAGTATATCCTTGGCTTCTGATCTGATGCAAAACTAATCAAACCATTGAACAGGCACACACTGCCAGGCTATCTGAGAATGTAAATCTGAAGCACAAAAGAGGCAAACCTGCGAACAGACCCAAAACCAAACAGTGAATATTTGTTCATAAGAAATATGTACTCATGCAGAATCCTTGTACTGCTTGGATCTCCTGTCCAAGTTATTCTGAAGGGCTTGAAATCCCCATCGTAACAATTGTAAGTTGAGATTCAGTCGTACTGCCAGTTTCAAAAGGCTGAAGAATTGTTTTCAGTATTGACTGGTAACTGTTCAAGTCAAACACATATGTGTTTTAGCATGGTTTTGCGAAATGGGTCACAGAAAACTAACAGACAAACCAACCTCAAGTTTATTAATTAGAGCAACGCATACGCAGACAGTATTAATAACTGGTAACAAAGTCTTAGTAGCCATGTTACTGGTACCAGTAGACTCCAAAATCTTGGGTAACAATAAAAAGGATAGACCCTGCATGGTTATCAATTTCAAGATCCACTCAGCATCCAAAAATACTATAAACCTCAACATCTACTGTCAATAAACTAATTTGAATTTTTCATATGGAAGAAAACATGATTCAGGACATACCTGCCTAACTCAACAACCAACAATATAGAGATCTGAATATTTCTCTAGAAAAAAAGCAACCATGCATGGTAATACACATTTTGACTGTAACCGCGTATGAATTAACAAACAAGTCAGACAAATCCAATATATGTCCAAGAATGTAACAGAAGGGTGGTACTTACTCATATAATGAGTTCGCGCAACTCATCACGCTGAAAGTTAAAGGGTGCACATTTTCATCGTGGATAATGTTTTCCATATTCTTTTCAACTGTCTCCTCCAAATCAAACAAAGTTTCTATGGCAGTCTGTGTCAAGTTCTTAGTCAGGTTCAATGCGGCTGCGTTCTTGGGTGGCTGCTGCTGGATGACGAGGATGGAGACCTTGGACGCGAACTCGGAGGTGGCGAGCATGTCGCCCAGGACGCCCAGCTCCGCGCACTCGCTCCACTCGGACAGCCCGCTGGTTAGAGCCGACGACGATCCCTCCTGTTCGTCATCATCGCTGCCAACGCCTCCCCGGCGCCCAACGATGAGCAGGTCGAACTTGTCGCTCATGGAGCGCACGACGGACGCGGTGCCCTCGCCGTCCTCCACCGTCTTCTCCACGTACACGACGCGGTCGTTCTCTCGGTGCCGCGTCCAGAACTCCTGGAGCATCTCCTCGTCCATGCCTCGTCGCCGCCTCCCATGCCCACCCAGTTCCTGAGCTTGACCGCACCACGGTCAGCGACATGGTCCCGCGTCCGCCATCCGCGCTCGCCACGCCAGCCAGCCTCTCGCTCGTCTGGACCGCCGAGCCGAGTGTAGATGCGGCGCGCTGGAGCAGGCTGTTTGGAGACGGTGGCGCAGGCGGTGCCGGCGGCGAGGCCGTGGTCGACGAGGATGCGACCGAGCAGGGCGCGTACTGCAGCACGGCGCGGTTGATGGACCGGATCGTGTTGTTGGCCGTGCTGCGCGCGCCGTCCGAGGATTTGTGGAACGGCAGCAGGATCAGGTTGGCCTTCCTGTTGTGTGCCAGCGAGCACCACGTCGTGGTGCATCGGACTGTACGGCGCCTGTGCCACTACGGGCTCACGGTTACCGCGCCGCCCGGCGCGGCCTGCTGCTCCATGTACTGAACGCGTTCACGATCCGGTCCGATGGTGTCGGGTTACTCCATAGCTTCCAGGAATCCTCGTTTGCCCCCGCTTGCAAACAAGCCTCTCTGCCTCTTTACACACCATCAATTCTTGCGTGTTGTCACAATAATTTCTGCTGTTGGCATCCATCAACCCTCGAAAGGAAAGGCCACCCACTCGTGCGCTTTCATCCTCCGAAGCAAGCAAGCAAGCAACGAGAGGGGATATTCAACGTACCAGTAGAACCGTAGAAATCATGTACGCTCACTTTCACCAGGTGAGGATTTCACCATCAAGGCATCAAACACATGGATTAAATATTCTCGTGGCATACAGCTATCAAGTCACCAAAACACTTACGATATTTCTTGAGATGTTCCCTTGTATGCCACCTAAAAAGCTTGTAATATCTAATGTCATGACCGATACGAGCCGCGTGACAGAGTAAGTTATTGTGGTGATTAGGGGTAGAAATTACCGGTGAGGTGACCAGTGTACTCTGCGTCGTCCATTAGCCTAAGAAAGAACTAACAAACGATGGGCCTGAGCTTTTCGGAGAAAGGGATGCTGCGTCCATGGGTGCTTTGGCTCCCTGCATCATATACGCGTCCAGTCCGGCCGGTCCCCCGATGCTTCGAGCACTACCACAGATCTTCGATCACTTCATCTTGTTTCCCCCGTCATTTTTTCCTTTGTCTATATAAAGTTTTCTCTCTCTGAAAAAAGCTTTTCTTTCTTTTTTTTCTGTCCCTCGCCTTTAGCCTCTCTCGCTTTGCGCACGATCGTGCGCCGCTCATTTCTCAGTTGTTTTTCAGCAACTTTGTGCAGAGGCTCGATGGAACAGAAAAGCCAAACCATGATGAGTCATCGCATCGGCCTTGTAGAAGTAGAGTGATGAGTCGCAAATGCTGTATCCCTCGGCGACGTCACTGCAGTCGGGCGACAGGCCACTCTGAACAAACCTCTGTCTGCATTTGTCACTTCACTCCCTCCTCCAACTAAGCGCAGCGGTTGGCCCGGCGGTTGAGTGATTATTTGTGAGCTGAACTGAAATGAAGTGGCACCTAATGACAAAAGATGACACTGTCATCACCAAACTGAGGTCAGGACGAACCAATGGCAGGCCCGGCGGCACCGAACGGCATGGCTTTCCATCCTGCGAGCGTAGACGCCAAGGCACCACCTCGCCACAGAGAAGAAGGGAGGCAAGCAACCAGTCCCCCCTCACTCGAAAGTTGTTGTCGTTAACACTACTCCTACACATGTACTACTAGTACTACCAGCACTTGGATTGCTTAGCCGCTGTGTACTGAATCAAACGTAGGTGGAAATGCTCAAATGCAATGCAGCCGGCGCAAGCAAAGGAAAGCGACGCACATGCGCGCACGAACCTGATCCTGATGACTTGGCTTCGAACTTCGATTCCAACGCGCATCTGGCTTCCGGCTCTCTTTTTCAGCACAA